>CM037154.1:38111355-38494731 GCA_020921065.1 Vaccinium darrowii
GAGCTCGGACCGAAGAAGACGAAGGACCATGCATTGAACGTACCTGTTTCGGGGCTCATAGTAAGAAAAAAGTTCATAAATAGTTTCAATTTTCTTTATAGCAAAAGTACTAATTATGCTCGAACAATGAATTTTATCAGATGCCCAATTAAGGCTTTTGTATGTTCTTTTGACTCTTTTGCCCAATAGAGGCTTTTGTATGGTCTTTTGACTCTTTTCCACTTGAAAGAAATCATCGAAAGCACCGATAATTCTAAAAATTAAAGTGAATGATTTCGATCATATAAAAAAGACTCACTAAAATCCACAAAAGGCCTCAACGAGACGATCGAGTCTTTTTATAATAACATTTATTTTCCCAACTGCAAAACCCCTCTTTTTCTCCCAAACTTGATCCCCCTTTCCCCCAAAATTGACCACGATCATATTATGTAGGAAACAAAAAACAAGTGAAAACATTGTTTCGTTATTTTAGACTTCTTTAGGAAATTTCGCAATTGTTACAGTAAATAAAAAATGAAAAAAATTTAACAAACATGTTTGCTAAACTATTTAACACAAATTCTTAAAACATGGAACATGAAACCAAAAATATACTCCTAAAAATGTTGCTTGAAATTAAAAATTTCAACATTACCAAAATAGGCACGTGAAATCCCCCTCTTGGCCGCGATCGGTGGTAGCCAGTAAGAGGCAATATCGTAAATCACCCAATCCGGTGATGCACTTTCAAGGAAGCTGGCAACGGCCGGCTCAAGGCCGTCGCAGGCCTTCTTGAGGTAAGGGGATAAGGTGAGCGGAATGTCCACGGTGGCCTCGGCGTCTCCCGGCAACTCATCGATCTTTGGTAATGGAAGCGACACGAGATTTATGAGAGGGGATAGATGTGGCGGAAGTCCAGGGAGGCGTTTGATGTTTTTTGGGGTGGAAATGAAAGAGACTTTGTGACCCTTTCGGGCAATGGATTTGGCAAGCTCTAGAAATGGGATTATGTGACCAAAAGCTAGCCATGGGAAAACAGCAACGTGAAGCTTATTTGATTCAGCCATGGACTTTTGTGTTGGTGGTGAAGAAGATGAGAGTGGTTTTAGACTATTGTATAAATTTGGCAAGCTCTTTCTTGTTTGACTCTTAGAGTCATCGGCTAGAGAAAAACTTGGTGCCGGACACGTGACACCTGTTGCACATATCGGCCGTCCAAAAGTATTTTGAATGATCCGAATTTTAATAGAAAAAGATGTGTGTGAGAGAGAGAGAGAGGAGAGAGATGAGAATCCAAATACTTTTGGACGGCCGAAATGTGCGACAGGTATCACGTGATACGATCTGGCACCCAAGTTTTTCTTGTAATTGTCGGTTGAGATGTGAAACAATTAAACAAATACAAAAAATCTGTTCTCTGATATGACAATTTTGTTGCTTTGTTGTTTTTTATTCGCAACGAGAATCAAAAGTAGGGTTTTGCAGTTTAAAAATGAATACGTTGAAGATGAGATCTGTTATGCATTGAACAAATCAAAACATGTTGTGAAAGAAGCCGCTGGCCGAAATGATTGGATGAATAGTTTAAGTAAATTACACACCAGTCCCTCATCGTAACTTATTTGTAAGGATAGGTCCCTGAAACTTCATTTATGAGTAGGACTTTCAATTGTTAGTTTTATTCATTCAGAAATCCAAAGAGAAACTCTGTGAAATAAGAAAGACTCAAGGTAATGTGAATTTAGGCCTGCTTTGGCTAAATCCAAAAAACTGATTTTTTGATTTTTTTCGTTTTGTTCTTATTCAAAAAAAATTTGCATTTGTTAGTTTTTGGTCAATTTTTTGTGGTTTCTTGGCTTGTCTCGACGAGAGGAATCTAAAAGGTATAAAATTATAAACCAAACTTAAAGTTTTGTGAATAAAGACGAAAAATTATTCAAAAACGGGTTTTTGAATAATTTTTCGTCTTTATTCACAAAACTTTAAGTTTGGTTTATAATTTTATACCTTTTAGATTCGTTTTGAATAATTTTTCGTCTTTATTCACAAAACTTTAAGTTTGGTTTATAATTTTATACCTTTTAAATTCCTCTCGTTGAGATAAGCCAAGAAACCACAAAAAATTGACCAAAAACTAACAAGTGCAATTTTTTTTTAATTAGGACAAAACAAAAAAAAAACCCAAAAAACCAATTTTTTGGATTTAGCCAAACCAGGCCTTAATCCGTCCAGAAGATGATCTCAATAGTTCTGGAAGAACTAATTCGTTTTGTCTAAATATTTGTTGTACTTTATGCACTTTTTTATATATTTGTTTTTAAGTTTATAACACGTTATTAGTATCATGAAGCTTTAACCAGAAAGGTATCCTACCGAAAGTAATGTACCCCTAATACTCGAAGTATTCATAGCTACTCAAAAGCATTCTTTTCAAAGAAAAAGTCAAATCTTCTGCTTTCTAATAAAAGAAAAAGACAAAGATTACTTTTCATATTTTATGTGTTTGTCTTTGGCAGATTTTCAACGAGGGAAAGGCCAATTAGTAATTGTCTTTCATTTCGCGCAAAGTCTATTATGGGTCCAAGTCAAAATAGGAGGCACAATGTCGGGGAGTGTCTGGATGGAGTGCCGGACAAGGCCCGTCAAGGGCTTAGGCCCAAGCAAAATGTGTAAAATTTAGAGGATTTTATCGGCTGGTCTACAAAAATCATTCTAATTTCCTCCAGCTCAAGTACTCAATTCCCAATTGCGAGATGTGCCGAAAACTACAAGGCAATTTATTCTGTGTCTCTCTCTCTCACCGAAAGCTCCAAGACATACCCCCGTGTTTGTCAAGGGGTAATTTGTTCTCTCTCTCCCTCTCTCTTTTCGACTCTCTAAATCCTATGAAAGCGCCTAAATTCTAGGGTACTTTACGAAAGTGCCTAAAATTTTAGGTACCCTACGAAAGTGCCTAAACCACTAAAACCATATAATATGAAAGTGCACCATAAAACTAAACCCAAGGGTACCCTATGACTAGGGTACCATATAAAAGTGTCTAAACCTAAACCCTAGGGTTCCCTATAAAAGTGCCTAAAATTTTAAGGTACCCTACGAAAGTGTCTATTCCACTAAAAGCTTATAATAGGAAAATGCACCTTAAACCTAAACCGCAAAAAGAGTGACTTACCTTAATGGTAATTAAAAAAAATGACTTACCTTAGTGGTAATTAGATACTCCTATCTCTTTCCTAGTCTTAGAGGTAAAAATCTGTAAAATTTAGGGCCCCAAATTATTTGTAGTATCAAGTATTACTAGGAGTATTATATAAGTCCAGACATGTTTTTGGTATAACAGTTTCTACAATCCAAACAACCCATTTTTCACTGAGTTTAAATTATTTCTATCGCCGGTGGAAACAAAAGTTTCCTACGAATTAATTGCATTACGCCACATGTCCATGTTCTACTATTTGGGACCACTGTTTGGACACATGACACAATGCAATTGATTTGGAGGAAACTCTTGTTTCTACCGGCGGTGGAAATAACTTAATCTCTTTTCACATCCCCTGACTTATAAGATCTGTGCTATACTCAGAGATTGGGGAGTACAGATTTTGCGCAAATCTTTTTTCCGGGCTCTCCTCGAGTCCATAAAAAATAATCCGAACCGCTCCTTTTCCTAAAATATTTTTTTGGGATACTTGAAACAAACCAGCTCAATCACATATCTATAAAAGCTTTTTCAAAATTCGTAGGACAAATCACTCAATTTTGCCATACGAATTTTGATAGAAAATCCGGATTATGATGCCACCGTGCGCATATACACTGAATATACTTCCAGAACGAGTACATAAGCGAACGAAATAGTAATACTTGAAACAACATGCCCATGCATTCATCCAAATTCATGTTCAATAAACAAAATACAATCATAATATCTATCAATTGATTTCCTAAATATACCCACACATATGCATATGTAATTGACAAACAAAAGTCAACAATCTCTCTCAAAAGGCAAAAAGGATGAACTGTAAAGTTAGATATTCTGAGTTTTAAACTTGACAACCTTTTGGAGCAATGTTGTAATAGAAAAATCTCTTGTGAATCTCCTAGTCACGGTGTGGATGATCTACTTTTGACTGGACTAGAGAGCAAAATAGTTAAAGTGTCTGTAAGCTGGTCTAAACACCCAAACTGTCTATTGATACTTTTAGAACTAATACTCCTCAAAATACAAGACTCTTAAACCCAAGACATGACCATATATTGGGGCTTCCAATCCGCTGTGAAATGTCCGATTTGAGCCATAGTTATTGTTTGGAAGGACAGACCATCACCACATCACCACCTAGATACTAGATGGATAAAAGACCTTTCAATCTAGTCTTGTAATTGGCGGAACTCGAACTTTGTCAGATCTTATACGCCATACGGGAAGGAGAAGCATTTAAGCCCACTCACACTTGCCATTCAATGCTCGAACCTTAGTTTGCGGTTTATGAGCCTTGAAGTAATTCAACAAATTATCCACGTATTTGTCTTGTATATCTCTGTCGACAAACGACCCTCTTACTTCCTTTACCTTCTCCCAGTACACTTTCCCTTCGTCCCCAACCATCATCAGTCTCAATGACTCCGCTACCGAGTCTCTCGTGAATGACCCGTCTCGGTCATCCCTCGGTATCGAATACGCCATCTTTTTCTCCTCCAAAAGCCGAGCATTCAGTCCTTGCTCCGCTAGAAACGGCAACAAAATGAGAGCCTTCTCGAACTGGATCGCCTCGACAACCGAGGACCACCCGGAGTGAGTCAAAAACCCGCCAACCGAATCGTGACTCAATATCTTGAGTTGAGGCGCCCAGCTCGTCCAGACCTTCCCACGTCCTTTTATTCTCTTCTCAAACCCGTCCGGTAACTCGACCGCCTCTGTATCGGCCGAACCGCGTTGTTTCCTCAGAACCCAAAAAAAGGGTAACCCGGATAGCTCTAACCCATGAGCTATCTCAGTGAGTTCATGTTGACTCGGCTTAGCCTCGCTCCCGAACGCAACGTAGACCACTGACCGTCTAGGCTGCTTGTCAAGCCAGTCTTTTATTGACTTCCATTCCTTGTCGTTGTCGTCGTTCAAATCATGATTTATCGGCGTTGGAGGAAGATAGCCTACTGGAATGACCGGCTTTTCGTAAATCTCGGCTAGAAGATTTAACCATTCGGGTTCAAACTCGTAAGAACTTCTCACCAGGACGACATCCGATCCATCAATAGCCCCTCCCATACGGTACATCGCCGAAATATTCTCATCGTCCCCAGCCACATCATCGAAGACTCTCTTAATCTCGAACAACCGAAACACGACCGTCGATTCAAACGGGACCCACTTGGGCGGAACGGTGAAGTCCTCCGGTTTGGTACGATTTTCCCCACTCAACCCCATCAAAACTGACGGAGGACCGCAAAAGCCCAGCGTAGCTGAGTTGAAAATACTGAAAAAGGCACAGGAAACGCCTAGTTTTGCTGCAATAGGGCCTAACCAGTATGGGGCGAAATCGTGAACAACCCAATCTGGAGAAGTGTCTTGTATAAGTTGAGTGATGGGTTGTTGGAGTTCGTCGTATGCCTTTTTCAAGTACTTGACCTTATCGTAAGGTAAGTCGACCGTGGCCTCGGCGTTTTCGGGGAGTTTATCAACGTGGGGTAAAGGAATCTTCACCAGAGTGATGAGAGGGGATAAATTTTGTGGCAATTTCGGGAGACGATCGATGTTTTTAGGAGTCGAAACGAAGGTGACTCTGTGACCCTTTTGGGCAATGAGTTTGGAGAGCTCAAGGAATGGAATCATGTGACCAAAGGCTAGCCATGGGAACATTAGTATGTGTAGCTTATCATCTATGATCATGGGTGGATTAGATTTGGACTCCATGGTTTGGACTCTGAATGGCTAATAAGGTCTTGTTTGGCCACTCCTATAATCCTATATGAAGTTGAAACTTTTAAGCAGAGTGGCTTGAAGTTGAATATATGAAGCCCAAGGTCAGAGTATGGGGGTGTGCTAGAATTTTGAAGAATATATGACAATTCTGGCAGTAAATATTGAAAAAGTGGAATGGTTTGAATGTTCTAATCAAAAGAAGGAAGAAAGTTGGAACCGCAAAGTATTCAAAGGGAAGAAAGTTGGAACCGCAAAGTATTCAAAGGGAAGACAAATGGTGGCCATCACAGCCATGCATGCACCTATGTAACTATGTTACTAAATTTAGAATAGGTCTCCTTATTTTGTCTTAATTTAGTACTTTACTAACTTTTTTTTTTAATAACTAGATGTCCGGGTTAGCTTGTGCAACTCGGTTAATTTCAGGGTCTTGAAAATAACAATCGAGCACATCCAATGAGGGAAGGAATTGATGTTCTGTATCTTCTAATTATCTCAACAGAAGTGGAATATTCCATTGAATATAAATTATGGGCGAAAATGAGATCGAGGAATTGATTAGTATATAATTTTTTTTTTTGAAATATTTGGATCATTCTTTTAAAACGAGGGAGAAGAGAGAGAGAGAGAGAGAGAAAATGAGTGTGTGTGTGTTTGAGAGAGAGAGAGAGAGATCTCGAGGAGAGCTGCGTTACGAAAAACTATTCATTTCTCCACGGAAACATAGATCACCACACATGTGCGGAAACATATCATCACACATGTATGTGTTGTCTGCGTAAAAATTTGTGCAACCAATGACAGTGACCAATGCTTCAAAAGCACTAAATAAGTATAAAGAAACTAAACTATATATGTATTACGTAACTGAGGATTAAGGGGGTGTTTCACTAACAAAAATTTATTTTTTTCAAACACTAAGACAGATTATTCTCTCACAATACATCACATAAAAAATCGTGAAAAGCTAATTTTTTTCAAAAAACTAACTTAGTGGAACACCCCCTAAGAGGTTACAGATTTTTTTAGAGTATGAAAAAATAACACGTTGTCACATAAAGTCGCTATGAAGCCAACTTTTTACTCCTGAACGTCCACTAGTGCTGGGCTCAAATTCTGAAAAAAAAAAAAAAAAATTCAAGAACTCTATATATCTCCTTGCAATAGTAGTATTTTTGTGTTATTTTTTTCCTCTACATTTTTGTGAATGTTTTCAAATAAAATACATTTTTTAAAATATTTCATTGAAGAATTTTTGTCATACGTTACTTTAAAAGTTATATTTCATTTGATGTAAATAGTCTGCATGGTATAGTTCTGTCCTTCAGGGACGGAATGGGGGAGGTGCTGTGCACCAATCCGCTGTGCACCATGTTGTGCACGCCAGTGCACAGTGCTCTGGCCTCGCTCCGACGATCGGACACGTTCACCTCGTAGAGCTCACAGAGTAGAACAAGTGTTCCAAAAATCAGCTCAATCGGATATAATTAAGTGGCTCATTGGAACATTTTTATCTTGAAAAGTATGGATCTGAAACACTAGATCAAACCCACTAGAACCCCTTATTGCAAGTTTTATGTGTTCCGATTAGACACTTAATGATTTCTAATAGAGCTAATTTTTGAAACACTTGTTCTACTCGGTGAGCTCTACGATATGAACATTTCTGATCGTCGGAGCGAGACCAGAGCACCGTGCACCGGTGTGCACAGCAGGTTGGGGCACAACACCTCTCCCCAGTCCTTCAGGGACAGAGCCGAGAATTTTACTACGCAGGATAATTTTTCTTCCAAAATACTTTGTAGGTGCGAATCTATACAATTCATAGAAATTTTTTCTTTTTCTATATGATACTAAATTTTTTTTCTTTGCAAGCCAATCGCCTCTATTAACCCCCTCCAGACTCCATCCTTGCTGTCCTTGACCATAAACAAGCAATTCAAGAACAAGCAGTCACCGGTGTTGACTATTTACCAAATCGAGAAGCTACTTTCAAGACGTTCTATTACCACAGCAGTGAATCAGCAATGAAAGTCTACGTACACATCGAAGTTGAAACACCAAGACGCATCATTTTAGAATAGGGATGGGCATGGGGACGGATCGGGGCCGGAGACTATTATCTCCACCCCCAATCCCCAAACCCCTTACTCATATCCATCCCCTATCCAATCTCCACGGGGATTTATTTTTATCCTCCATCCCCGCTTCAAATGGGGAACGGGGATCCCCACGGGGATTTCGGGGATCCAATCATTTTCCCTAAGAGTAACAAGTAAATAGTTATAGAAGCCCAACTACAAATCATTTTCCCTAAAATCCAATCACTGGGCAACCCCTTGGCGTGTAAAACTTCATGTGTTTGTAGAACAACATAAAGAGTGCAGAAAAGTAGAAATTATGAAGAGTTCTTATGTATATTCATGACATTAATTAAAATTGATTAAATGCAACATGGATTGTCTAGTGGATAGCATACATAATTGTTTCAAAGGAAAAGAGACTACAAGTCTACAACTCACTGTTGATATGCCCAGGAAACAGAATATGATAACAACAAATGATAAGTATTCAAAGAACAACATTGACTACCTTCAAGTAGTCTCTGAACCAACAAAAATAGTCCCAGATCATCCAAAACAAGTGTCATAATTAAAATTGAACTAAATTTCAACAAGATAGCAACAACAAAGGTAGCATTAGGTAACTACATAACGGAAATTCCTAAATGACGCCTGCACTTCACCCCAAGAATAACTCCACGCACTCGCATTTCTATTTATCTGTGATACAAAAAAGAAGTCAATCAGCACGATAAAGACCCCAAAGTTTCATAATTCATGAATAGACCCCTATATTTTGGGGATTCGGGGACGGGGCAGATTGAGGACGGGGCGGAGCGGTGCGGGGACGGAGCAGGGAACGGATTCGGAGCGGATTCGGGGCGGGGACATGCCTATCTCCACCTCCTATCCAATCCCCAAACATTATCAAAAAAAGTCCCCATATCCTATTCAATCTCCAAACAGATCTCCATATTGCCGATCCATTCGGATCGGGGATCGGATCGGATTCGGACGGGGCGGATGAAATGGCCAATCCTATTTTAGAATGAACAGTAGTAAAATAGCGCATCGTTTTGGGACCAATCAAGTGCTAATCTAAATATGGTCGTGTGGGGTTCATATTAGGGTCCCAAAAAAATGGGGTTCATATTAGGGTCCCACAAAAATGATTCGAATCGTGAAATAATTTTAAAATAATTATTTGAGTGATCTTGGAGAAAATCAGGCCCATCAGATATATGTACGTAATTGATCTAATTTGTCCAATTTTCATTCAGAATTCGAGATCGTACAATCCAAAACAATCTCCAAGAAAAGATATAGGATTGTGTGCTTGATAGCCATTGATCTGAACCGTAGGATTGGACATCGAAATGTATCGAAGTAATTCATATTTCTAGTGTTTTGGTACTTGTCGATGTCCAATCAAACTAAATTTTTTTTTTTTTTTTACTGAATACTCTTCTCAATGAGTCTGTGACACTTACAGTTCAGGTCATTTGATTACCGAGCGCACAATTGTATAATTTTTCTTGAAAATTCTTTTAGATTATAGAGTCGTGAATTCCAAACAAAAATTGAACTAATTATATCAATTCCATGCAAATATCCGACGGACCTTATTTTCTCTAAGATCACTCGATTAATTATTTTAAAATTATTTTACGATTCGGATCATTTGTACGGGACCCCGATATGAGTCCACAAAAGGACCACATTTGGAGGAGTGCTTGACTTGCCCCAAAACGGCATCGTTTTGAGTCGAGCGGCAGGTTTTTATATTTATTTATTTTGGGTGACTGAGTGGCGGGACCCACCCATTGGTTTGCTGTGTACGTAGACGTATGGTCACCCAAGTTTCTGGCAGGTTTACTCTCTGGTAATCCGCTTCAATTTTTATTTTTATTTTTATTTTAGAGAGATAAGAAGAAAAGGACAATTCCACAATTGTAGCTCGAGAGGAGAAATACGTGATGATTTTAAAAATAGAAAAAGCCATAACCCCCAATTGAACACTAACAATTCAACCAATAATCAAAGAGCTATCAGTTTATTGAACATTACCCAAGTTTTCAAAAAGCAAATCCAATAGGATGTGTATACGGTATACTCAAATATATAAATATATAAAAGGGAGACACCCAAAATAATAACTTGCCATAGGACCTACGACATGGGATTCAAGTTCAAAAGCTCTCAAGTGCTATCAATTTCTTTAAGAATAACTCATACAAAGATTTGTTTTTGCTTTAATTGGGTTCTTTGCAAGTGGAGCGGATGGATTGGACCCCTAGAATTATCTATAGTGCGTGTATGCTGGCCCAATACTCGAGTTATTAAAAAAACGAAAAAGATTTGCCCTAGTTCTTTTATATATACTAGTTTGATGTCTCCGTGCACGCACGAAATCTCGTGTTCGTGCTTTTGTACTTTATTATTATTATTTTTTGTTTGTGCTGGTGATGTTTTTCAGGGAAATGTTGCTCTATGATTTTTTTACTTGCAAATTTTCTTTGATCCACAGTGGCTATTTCTTTTCAGTCTAGGATAAGTGAATATACTAATACTAATGTAGTTCATGCAATTTGTTGAAGAAAAGTGGAAAGAAACCAACAACATAAAAAAGCAAAGTGTTAAGCAATAGTATTCTATGCATTGAATATTTGAACGTAATTTCCTAAAAAAAAAATAAAAATAATTAGATGATTCAGGGAAACTAAAAATACCACTTTCAATTGTGCAACAATAATTAAATGTGAAACTGAGTAAAGAACAATTGCATGTGCTGAAAGGCATGTGCTCCACATATCAACGACCCTACTATTGATCTCTCCCGTGTAAAAAGGACCCAACAGCTCCATTGTGGTTTATATGATTCTCCAAAATCAGTCACACCTAGAAATAAAACCAAAATTAAATTTGCAACTAAAAGAAACAGGATTGTATAATGAACAGATGATGCAGTATTGCAGAGTCCCAATATAGGTAACCCTCAGAAAACTACTATACCTTGGAACGATCAACAAGCCCAGAATAAGATGTGGCTCTTAGCTGGGGTTCAAGGAAGGTAGAAAAAAACATAAATGAAAAGATTTTATGAACCAAAAATAAGTGAAAAATAAGTAGTTGTTGTTCCAAAAACAACTGAGGTACAACATAAACCATCATCAAACTCACCATTGATCTCACCCTTTGCCTTTCCCTTGCTTTGCGATTTTAAACCAAACAAAATAACTTATGTCAACAAATACAACTTTCTCATCTCATAAATCGACATTATCACTCTCCAGATATGAAACTCTGGTTTTCATTTACTCGGAACTATAGGTGGAATTTTGGTAGCAATTGCTTTGATCATTTGCAAATTCTAGCACCACATTTCCTATATGATTTGAACAAATTATTCAACACCGATAACACAAAGCACAGGTTATAATCACTCACAGATAGAAAGAGGAAACAATGGTCACTCAATTGTGAAGAATATGACTTGCTAGGAACAACAGTACCAAAAGGCATTGAATTACTTTGTGAGCGATTGAAGCAAATAGCTAGAAAAGAGCTGAATAAAACCATGATACTGTTAGTAATGACAATTAAAAATCGTGCACCACAAATAAACTAGGAGTAAATTGAAAACTAAAGCTAAGGACGATAAAGCGGAAAAGAAAATCCTAGAGCTTAGTCAAAAATATATTTCTTGGGACATTGCTACACGTACAGATATAAGTGCACAGAAAATGCACAGATCGTGTTCGGGGATCCACTTTTGGATTGAAATGGTGGGACTTTGGTTCGACCACTTCTAACTGTTCGATTGAGCTGAAATTTTGTGGGCCCACTCGGAAAAATGTTCTAAGAAGAATGAACGGTTGGGATCACTCGTGTGAGACCCAAATGTGGGTCCCCGAGAACGATCTTTTGGATTGAAACGGTGGACTTTGGTTCGACCACTTCTAACTGTCCGATTGAACTGAAATTTTGTGGGCCCACTCGAAAAATGTTCTAAGAAGAATGAACTATTCGGATCACTCATGTGGGACCCAAATGTGGGTCCCTAAGCACGATCTGTGCATTCTCTATGGGCCGGTACCCATAGGTTTTCCGTATTTCTTATGGGACAAAAACTAAGCCACTTAAAATTCAAAAGTTACACAGCCCAGTCCATTGTTCAAAATATATTTCTTTGCATGCCTGATGTTTTTGTTTGTTAATTGCCGATGTCTTCTTGTTTCCTTTTGGTGTGGATGCAACAAAAGTTTAAGCATTCCTGAACCTTTGGAAGCAACAAAAGCTCTGATAGTTTGATCGACCACACTAGTAACATAAATCGACCGTGTATCTCTCTCTAAAAAACTATGCGAAGTCTCTCTCTCTCTCTCTCTCTCTCTCTCTCTCTCTCTCTCAAAGCGTTTATCTCTCTATTGACCACGCCGGAAGGGATGGAACCGCTATCGAAGTCTTCCAGCGTCAAGGTACCTTGTTCTTCGAACTTTCCTCTCTCTTTTCCCTCTCTCTAAATTTCTCTCTTTATGCATATACGTATAGATTCTATGCATGTGGTGTGTATGTCTGAAGAATATCCAGTGTAGCACGTGGATGCTCCGAGGTCCATAGAAACAAATACTCCTGAATTGAGTGTTCAATTTGCTCACTCTCAACCAACCAATTATCCAATAGTGGCTTGTACAAAATGACAGGCCACAATCACAAACAACCATTGATTACCAAGGAAATTACGAGAATACAGTTTAACCAAACGCAAAAGGGTAAAAAGAAAATGGGAGAAACCAATTAATCATGAGTTTTTCTATTTGAAATTGCAGTTTATTTTAAATGGGAGGAACTAGTTAATGGCTTAGAGATATTGTTAACTTGTTCCACACAACTCTTTTGCTTTATTAGATGTTTTGTCTTGTTTGAGTAAATAAGAACATGAGTCATAACCATATTCCAAAAAACTCTTTTGCTTCATTCAATGTTTACGTGAATGACTAAAAGACCAAAACAAGAGGACAAAATGGGACCACAAAACATACAAAAGGCCGAAAGAATGGAAAAACACAATTCATTAGCAACTCAACTCTTCTCCGTAGGCCAAATCATTCAAGCAAACTGAAATTATGCGGAAGCGTTCAATTTACTCCTGGGGGGTGGGGGGGGGGGGGGGGGGGGGGGGGGGTGAATAGGAGTTTTGATAAAAATTACCAGTTTTTAAGAAGAATAATAGATTAAAAATTATCAATAAAAAGCTGGTTAATTGTCTTGATTAATTCAATTTAACCAAACCACAAGTAGTGCAGTGAAAATAAAATGGAGACAAGAAACACAAGATTTACGTGGAAAAACTTAGGGTCCTAAATAACCCTAAGCCAAAACCACGGCCTAACACTACTGCTTTATTCTATTAATCAAAAAGAAGAACAGATTGCGAAATAGTAAAATCTTACCCCAAGTCTTTACCTATTCTCGCCAATCTTCGATGCTCCCAGAGCTTCTTCAAGATTCAATAGATGAACCACAGACTTCACGCCCGTTCTCCGGATTCAACCGGCTCCGAATCAATCTCCAAAAGATTCGGCCATAGCAGTATACGGCACCACGAACCACGAACAACAAATGATATGATATGAAAAGTGTTGCTTAAAAGAACTAATGCACAATAAAAAATATATATAGCCTCTCTCGTTTTTTTTTTTCGTCAAAAAATGTGCATCGAAAGATGTTCTTTTAGAAAGCACAATGGAAATATGTTTCTCTCCTTCCTTTCTGTCGTCAAAATAAAATGTGCATAAACTATAGTCATTGCTACTAACTTATATAGACATGGCCAGCCAATTGCTTTCCAAGCATATTTCGTAAAACATCTCTTTCCAAACAAAAACCAGAGTATCTCTTTGATATCTTTTCTAAAGACAAGTTAAGAGTCCTTTTTCCCAACAAGTTAAAAAATCTCTCCTTTATTCTCTCCAAAAAGTGATCGTCCAGTGTTATATATATATGGTAATAAAATTTCTGGAGAGTTAAAATGGAAATTGTTTACTTAATGTAAACATATGTATATAAGAAAAACACAATCTTTGGAAAGAGAATTTTCGAAAAGCATTTGCTTGATATCAAAATATTTATGGCAAGCAAATTTTCGGTGTGTCAAAATAAGATCGTTTGATTGATATGGAAATCAAATTTTCAGAAAGTTTTATTGGAAATGCAAACATGCAGAAATATAATCTTTTATTTAAAAATAAGAAATATAATATTTTATTTAAAAATATGCATGATATGCTGTGCAATGCATTTTACCTTGCAACGGTCAATTTGGCGCAGATAATGGGAGTATCGAGCGAGCAACTACCCCTTAAAAAAACTACCCATTACAATTTAAAATAAATATATGAATGATGGTTTTTGGACAACCCCGGAAAGTGCCAAAATATCTAACACAAACAATAGGCAATATACATACTAATGCCCAAAACTTAAAAAGAACAACAAGAAGATTTCAAAGACTAACCTATCACTAATGCCCAATAAAATCACATAGATAAGGACAAAAAAACGTGAGAGAGATTTTTAGGCTAAGATTATGTAGTTATAACTGAAAATTTTTAGGTTGTGATTTTTTGGGCCAGCTGTGCAAAAAATTGAGAGAAACGGGAAGTAAAAAATTGGATACTGTGGCGGTGAGTCCCCCTTGGTCTGTAATTGGATACTATGGCGATGAGTCCCCTTTGGTCTTGGGCTAGCTGTGCCAAAAAAAAGAAAAGAAACGTGAAGCAATTGGATTAAGAGAACCTCATGGTGGTGAGTCCCCCATGGACACAAAAGGCCAAAAAAGGGGAAAAATTAGAACTGAAAATAGAAGCAAAAGCCAAACGGAGGATTTCCTTTTAATATAGAATGATATATTTAATGTGTTTAATTTTTTATTCATCACTTTGATTTGATAAAGTGTACAGAACTCACATATATAGGTAATGCGAGATTGATTCACGGGAACACATAATCATGCTCGAGGATGGACTTGGGGTTGCTATTGTGTATCCCATGGCGCGGCTGTGCCAAAATTTTTCCGATGATCGGAGACATTCACCACGTAGATCTCGTCGAGTACTACAAGTGTACCAAAAATTAACTCGATCGGATATCGGTAAGTGTCTCATTGGAACACAAATACTTTGAAAAAAAATAGAACACAAATGAACACAAACACTGGAACAAAACAGCTGAACCTATGTTTTTTCAAGTTATTTGTATTCCGATGAGGCACTTAACCATATCCGATTGAGTTGATTTTTGGTACACTTGTAGTACTTGACGAGCTCTACGCTGTAAACATCTCCAATCATTGGTAAAATTTCGGCGCGACCGCGCCATTGGGTGCATAGCACGCTGCTGTGCAGGGGGCTGCACAACAGCAACCCCAAGTCCTTTGAGGACTACTGAATATTACTCCTCTTCAACCGTGATGAATTCACTTTGTTTCTTATGCCCTGCGTTTATGCCTGATGAAATAATTCAACAAGTTATTCACGTACTTGTCTTGTTTATCCCCATCGACAAACGATCCTTTTACCTCTTTAATCTTATCCCTATATACCTTTCCTTTCTCCTCAACCATCACCAATGTCACTGAGTCAGCCACCGAGTCTCTCGTGAACGACCCATTTCGGACATCTCTAGGTATCGAGTACCCTATCTTCTTTTCCTCGAAAAGCCTCGTATTTAACCGTTGTTCCACCAAAAAGTCAGTAAAATTAGAGGCTTCTCAAACTTTATGGGAATATGCTCTTGTTAATCGAATAAAATGTTTGGTCCAACTTTTACACACCTGAACTGGGTCATTGAAGTAACGACTAGACAAACATCAAATAACACCAAGATTTGAAATGTTTGGTTCTCATGAAATTCAAACTTGTGATCTCTAAGTGACAAGCCCTAGGTTTTTTTTTTTCCCAAACCCATTTTGGCGAAACAATAAACTATTAAACAGGCCATCAAATATTATTATTTGTGTTCAACATAGCTTCATACCAAGAACCGGAAAACAACCAATTAACACCGGTACAATGATAGCACTGCAAGTTTGACAAATACGGAGTAGGACTCAACAAAGACAACAAACATCTAACCACATCATATAAAGACTGACTTGGCATTGCGCAAGACTTTAACACCGGTCCCACACGGACTCTTTTAGATGACTTGCATGACTCTCAACGTCTAATTATTCAATACTCTTGGAACAAGTTCGCGGTAACACCACATTTTTAAGAAGTTTGCGACTAATAGAACTCACATATAAGGGTACTGTCGGATTGATTTAGAGCATCGCATACTCATGCTTTGAGACTACTGAATAATTACTCCTCTTCGACTGTGATGAATTCACTTTGTTTTTTGTGCCCTACGTTTATGCATCGTGAAATAATTCAACAAGTTATTCACGTACTTGTCTTGTATTTCTCCATCGACTAACAATCCTTTTACCTCTCTAATCTTATCCCTATATACCTTTCCTTTTTCCTCAACCATCACCAATCTCACTGAGTCAGCCACCGGTATCGAGTACCCCATCTTCTTTTCCTCGAAAAGCCTCGCATTTAACCCTTGGTCCGCCAAAAAAGTCAGTAAAATTAGAGGCTTCTCAAACTTTATCGCCTCCACTAAGGAACTCCACCCCGAGTGAGTCAAGAACCCACCCACTGAGTCGTGGCTCAGTATCTTGAGTTGAGGGGCCCAACTCGTGCACACGATTCCCCTCTCCTTAGTTCTCTCTTCAAACCCGTTTGGTAGCTTGACCACCTCACTATCAGCCAATGCACTCTTCTTTCTTAGAGCCCAAAAGTACTGAAACCGAGTTTGCTCTAATCCTAGAGCTATCTCAGTGAGTTCAGTTTGACTCGGTCTTGCCTCGCTCCCGAACGCAACATACACCACTGACCCTTTTGGCTGTTTATCAAGCCACTCTTTTATACTCTTCCATTCCTTGTCATCATCGTCGGAATCCTGATCTATAGGCATCGGAGGAAGTATGCCCACCGGAATAACTGGTTTTCCATAAATCTCTTCAAGAACCTGTAACCACTCAGGCTCAAACTCGTAGGAGCTTCTCACTGCCACCACATCACTGCCGTCAATACTCACCCCGAGACGATGCTTCGCCGGAACATTCTCATCATTCCCTTTCACGTCATCATCGAATATACGATTAATCTCGAAAGTTCGAAACGCGACAGTGGACTGAAAAGGGATCCACTTTGGCGGAACAGTGAAGTCCTCGGGTTTTTGCGATCGTCGCATGTCACTCCCTTCAAAGCTTGCGGAGGGCCAAAAAAGCAAGATGCAGCAGCGATAAAAATACTAAAATAGGCGCTTGAAATGCCGAGTTTGGCCGCAATGGGACCTAACCAATAAGGGGCGAAATCGTACATCACCCAATCAGGAGACGCGTCTTGTAGAAATTGAGTGATAGGTTGTTCGAGCTGATCGTAGGCTTTTCTGAGGTACTTGACCTTATCGTAGGGTAAATCGATGGTGGCCTCGGCATTTTCCGGAAGTTTTTCGACATGAGGCAAAGGAATCTTCACGAAAGTTATGAGAGGAGACAGATTTTGGGGTATTTTTGGAAGACGGTCGATGTTTTTGGGAGTGGAAACGAATGTGACTCTGTGACCCTTTTGGGCAATGAGTTTGGAGAGTTCTAAGAATGGAATCATGTGACCAAAAGCTAGCCATGGGAACATAACTATGTGTAGCTTATCATCTAATTTGGTCATGGGTGGCTTAGATTGGGACTCCATTGTTTGAAATGCAATGATCAGGTTCAATCTCTGCTAGATAACATGGAAATACATACGTATTATTTGTGGTTGGAATTACTCCTGCTTGTAAAGAATGTACCATAACATTCTGCTCCATGCAGAGTCAGTTCATACAGACATCAGTGTCCTTCATCTGTCTAGCATGTGCTCTTATTTAACATGACATGACATGACATAACAAAAGGACGACCCCGCCTCAGCAAATTTTAAGCCAAAATAATACTTCTCTGTCTCAAATTGTTAGTCTTTCTTTTCTTTATTAGCTGCCCAAAACATATGATCATTTTAAAAAGTTAGCAAAAAAAAGTGTGTACTTTTTTTCCTTTTTTGGTACTCTTCATAAAAAGTTAAATTCTCAAAGTAGGACCCAACAATTTGAGACGAAGAGAATAGTAAAAGTAAGAATGATAGAAGTACAATAATACATCTCTAACGTAGTCGAACACATTCATATAGTGTGTGAAGCCTACACATTTGAGTGAGAAGTATGTATGAGTTTCATATACCACGTGAGTGTGTTGAAATTATGTTGGAGACTAATTGTTGTAAACTTGTCATTTTGAAAAAACATTGAATATTTTTTAATTTATCTGTTCACGTTTCTTTCAAAACTCTAACAATACCATCTATTTTATCTATGATATATTAAAAAATATTATTTTTTTTACCTTTCCCTTTTTTTTCACTTTGAAACCCCCATTTGCCGGCAAACTCGATATCAAAACTTCTGATGCACCTAAAAAAAAAAAACCCTTGGCAAGGGAAAGCGAAATACAAAACTAGAATATTGTGAATTAAATAGGAGTATTGTTTTTACTCTTAGCTGTCTCGCTCCCCACTCTCTCTCCCCAACCCACTACCCAGCATATTGTTGTGCAGCGGGCCCTTTGAAAAGCCAATTACAACTCAATGATTATTGATGTCCATGATATTGGAGAAATAACAAGCTGAACGTATGAAAAAAATGTATTGAGAAACCAAACATAAAAAAAAAAACAAATAAGAGAGATGAAGATTTATGCGGTTCGTTTACAGATGTAAACTTACTACACAGACAAGCAAACGAGAGACAATTCCACTATGTGAAGAGAAGAATGCTCCGAAAAGCTACAATGGTGACAAAGCAAAACTCTCACAAAGAGACAAACTAACCAATCCCAAAATACAAGTTCAATTCAAAACCCAATGTAGATGGTCTCTCACCGAACATATTCTCTTGCATCAAGTCTTACAAAACCGCTAAGATTTTAACTAAGAGACACAAAAAACAAAGGTCTTCTTAAGCACACTAAGAACCCTAATACTTTCAGATGAGACCCCCTAGGGCCTCTTAAAGGGATTCACACTTGAAAGTTCAAATCCTAATGAGAGAGCGAGCCTATATTTATAGCCACAAATTGTTTTCTAAAGCGAAGCCAGAAATTTTGCCAGATTATGTTTCCTATGCATATAGAATCCAAAACCAAATAGGAAACTCCAAAGCCAATCTTTAGGAAGCTCATACGAAAACAGAATTAGAATAAATTGGCTAAAACGCGTAGAATCTGTGTCAATCGTCCGGACGTCCGTGCCACCTGTCCGAACGGAAATTCGAGGGAGCGAATATCGAGCCTAATTCAACACATACCAAACTAACATAATACTCAACTTGACCTGTGCATCTCCTTCTCTCTCACTCTTGTTTGCTGAAAGAGTCTGTCATCTTGAGATTTCAAAATTAGGATTTGAAAAGGTTAATTTTTTTTTCGTGCAATAAGAAAACGCAGCTTATATTGGAAAAAAAAAATTCAGATTTGAGCTACATGGCCTACAGGTCTAAGGGAGAAGAGATTAAAACTACAAAACAAAAATGAATACTGTACTAACAAAAAAAAAAAAAAAGCCGCAAGAAATTAACATTGAGGTAGGATCCATAAGACAAAATAGCCTTATAATTCTACTTTTGAGTGAAATGGTTGTTGTTGGTAAATGGATTATTTTAGCATGTATGAATAAATTTTGCTTTCACTTTTCAAAGAGGACAAACAATCTGGAACAAACAAAAAATTCACCCACAATAACTGCTCCCCACTATTTGCGTTTGGTGTCCTCGCATGTGTTACCATCCTTTTAGTGTTAAGATTACGTGGTTGATATTAATTAGGGGTGTCCAAGAAAATCATAAAAACCGGCAAACCGGACCAAATCGGTCTATTTGGATTGGTTCGAGTTCTAAAAACATGAAAATTGAGTCTTTTGGTTCGGTCTGTGGTTCTATAATTGGGAACTGTGGTTCATACCGAACCGTACGTTTAATTTTTCTATATATGTATTGCATCAGTATATAGATGTTGCTGTTTTTTTATATTGCTACAATTTTCCTATTGTTGTTCAAGATTTTGATTCATAGTACTTTAGTAGGAGTAGTTCTTTAGTGATATGTAGGGCTTCTAAATTTAATTTGAGGGTTGGTTTAATAGTAGTAGTTCTTTTTTTTTTTTGGAGGAGGAGAAAGAAATATATTGAATAGTACAAGGACATGATACCTTATTAGGAGGTGATGATATATGGAATTTATGTGGCACTACTAAATACATCCTTCATCAGGTACAATAAAAAAGGCACATATTGATTACTTTTTTCAGAAAATCAAGAAAAAAGGAAAAGGCAAATGCAGAGGCAGATATTGATGATAGTTCTCACAAAAATTTAGGAAATTTTGAGCTTTATGAATTGCATTTGACCGCCGAGGAGATTCCTTCTTCTAAGATTTTAATCATTTAAAGCAGCAAGGCATTAGTTTTTAGGAAGAATTATTGATTGATTTGTGTGAGTGCATCAGTTTAACATTTGATTATGAATTTGCCAAAAAAAATGGAATGAGATTCTGTTGATGAAACCAATCGAAGGTGTCAACATACATTGTGAATGGGGTCAAACTCTGATTATATGAGGCAAGCTGAGCCCACAGCTCTCCATGTGCCATCGTCCCTGGTTCTTGGCACTGTTATATCTAGATGTCTTGGTTTGCACAGACTTGAGATATACCTTAACATGTAGTTGGATGACCGTGACCGTGTCGTACCGAGTCAAATATACATTTATAAAAACAAGGAATTAACTACTACTCCATAGAATAGTGGCTAAGTCTGAGTATCAATCCACGGAGACAGATTGGCTAAATTACATTATTTTCGATTGATTTCTATTTTAATTCAGAAAAGATTGATGGGTTGATTTTCGTTCTCAAAATAATTTAAACTAAAGAAAAGTAGTAATTGAATTGAGTGAAACTGGCGGAGAAAAATATCCAGGGTTTCAAATTCACCCCGACGGCGTAACAAGGTTATGTGTAGGCTAAGTTTGTTATCCGAATCATAATTGTCAAGAAAATAATTGTGTTGTTG
Source organism: Vaccinium darrowii (assembly GCA_020921065.1). Classification (NCBI taxonomy): domain Eukaryota; kingdom Viridiplantae; phylum Streptophyta; class Magnoliopsida; order Ericales; family Ericaceae; genus Vaccinium; species Vaccinium darrowii. The sequence continues at coordinate 38,132,537 of CM037154.1, forward strand.
ACAGGCATGGACTATCCTATAGCACGGACCGTCTCGCTAGCACAACTCGTCTCTTTCACAGGCTGTCCAGTGGCACGATCCGTCTTACGAGCATAACCCATCTCAGTCACCCAAGCACAAACACATAAAGACATTGCATAACTCGTATTTGTGAAGCATGCGTACAAATACTCAATTGATTGAAAGCATTAAAAATCGTTCCGTTCAATTGAAACAAAACGGGTTCTAGTTATACAATCGATTCGAATAAATAAACCTAGAACCTATACATCAACAAAAATTACTTGGATCGAAGCTTCATCTTCCCCTAGACGAGGGGTTTAGCCGAACATGGTGACTGGATTGTGGTTGGTTCCAAAGAACCTCTCTTCTGATTTCTGTCCGAAATTTGCCCCAAAGGGGTCTCTGTCCGCAATGAGGTCAATGCATGATTATTTAGGCAGAGGGGATAGTGTCGGTAGCATGGAGCAAAGTGTCGGCATTTAATTTCCACTGACATAATAGCATGGTGTCTTGCAATTGGAAAGTATAAAAACTCCACTGCTGACTTTCCTTGGTTGACTCAATACCTCTTTAAATAATCAACGAATTCCACTGGGATTCATATTAATAATGTGCTCCGCTAGGTTCGCAATGCTCTCGACTGATGTTCAAAACAGCGTGATTGCGGTGCAGGAACAATCAATCTTCTTATTTTGACACCGGGAATAAACTTGTCTATCTCATGTAATTTATGAACTTGGCATATGAGTCGTATATGAGTCGTAAGGCAAAATCTGATGTCAACAGGGCTCCTCAAGAATTATTTTCTATTTTTCAATTCCCCAGCCACACACCAGCTACTCACATTGATTACAATAATCAATGAATTGATTTTCCCATATTACCAAAGTTGGTCAGGGCCTCGGGGGATGGTGATCCGGAATGCGGGCAAGACAAATGATCCAGTGCTACACGCTCACGTGACACGCAATTCTCTTAATTTAAGGCCAAACACGGTATCTTGTTCTTAGAACCTAAAATCACAAAAATACACAAAAGACATTAAGAAAATAGAATAAAAGAACATAACATATGTAAATTAAGTGGCTGAAATGTGTACATTTCGGCACTTATCAGACTGCATCATATGATGACCTCCATCCATAGAATTAGTGATCCTACTCTTAATAGCAGTGGAGATGTTTAGCACAGAAACTTGGACAAGGATACATCCTCAGAACATCTTCCTTAAAAGCTATTATGCGCTTAGATCTGAAGTTCCTCACATTTGAACCTTGATGCGCAAGATTAGCTTCTATATTGATTGGAGGCTTCTCAATATTGGAAGATTGAGACATTGTGTGAAATCCAACTAACATCAAAATTGGCTCACCAACCGAAGCATTTGCTAACTCATCAACGGTGGAGGTGCCTGGAACAAAACTTAAGAGTCATAAGTCATAGGGTCCTCAAGAGACTCGCTTTTGCCATGGATCTCAACAGGTGTGATACTCGATCGATGGAAAAAATGAAAGGCCTTGGTAGCTGTAAGGGTAGGCTAATTTTTTTTATCAATTGGAAGAAAATCACGTCCTATTATGACTGGATATTTTTTCCTTAAAAACTGTTGGAAATAAGAACCTTGCTTATGGCCTCTACTAGCCTAACCTTGGGTGTTCTGCGCATGGATCCTTCTATTTGTCCCTCTTGTTTGGAGTAATCACTTGCAGAGTTATGTCTTTCTATTGTTTGCTTGCCTTCATAATCTCTAGTATGGCACCCATCGGTAACCTGTCCAATCTCACATTGTTGAGATGACATATGGTGACTCACGTGAGCTCTTGTACGAAGTTGCAATAATGGTGGTAGTTTTATAAAGAAGTTGCAATAATTTTTGGACAAATTCAATTTTCAGAACTAATGAAAGTTGTTAATTGTTAGCTATTTCAAAGAACTACTGGTATTTTATTCATTTTTTTTTTTTTGTAATTTTTGGATGCTAAAATAGTTTAAAATTGGAAACCGAACCAAATCAGACCGGTCTAATGGATTGCTTTTGGTTTGGTTCCATACGTGTAACGGTCTAGTTATGGTTTTCAATTCTTTGGAACCGTAAAATATGGTTTAGTTCTTAAATTTTTATAGAACTGGTCCAATTCAGACTGTACAATCTCAATTTTATGGGATGTCCCCAAGGGACCCCTGCATATTTATGTCCAAGACAGCGGTAGTGAAGGAGGACCAGTGGGGTCCTGTGAGTCTGTGACCTCATTTGATTTTGGGTTATTTTTATTTTTTAAAGTTTTTGCATTGGTAAGAAAATATCTTAGAAGTTTTAATATATATATAACACTTCAAACAAAGAAAATTACAAAGTATATAGTAGTTTAATTAGGATTAAATTAACGAAAATGTGAGATTCCTGCGAAAGCTTGTTTTATGCCATAAAAGTGTATTCTTTAATTGTACCTTTAACGAGTGTACTATAACACCTGTTAGCATGACCCTAACCGTATTTGCTTTTCCTTTTCCCGCTACAATGTGGCCAGAGGGAAAGGAGGGGCATGCTTGCTTTACCCTCTATGGACAGCATTTTTTGTGGTAGTTGTCGGTTATTGATTTATTAGTCAGCACCTGCACCACGAGCTCTCCGGTGATTGATCCATGTGTACCATTCTTAATGGCAAGTTCAAGATGAAAAAGCTAAAAACTTTCGTTCGGCCAAATTGAAACAGTGTACGTAGCAAGTTGTATTGGATTCCAATCAGCTACAGTGGAGAAAGAAAAACAGTACTCATTATCACAAATAAAGGGTAGTGCTTTTAGTTCCGATTCAATTTTCCTTGCCAGTATATTCTTGGAGTTATTGGGTGTCGTCGTTACCCTTAGAGCCCTGAAATTAGTCAAGGTGTACACAAATTGGCCTGAACATTCGGTTATTAAAAAATAAAAAACGTCTCGTAATTTACACAACTTATTTTGTTTCTTTTCTTAGTTTGTTCGTGATAGATTGTTCTAGTTTTGTTGTTTGCATAACACAAAGTTAGATAAGAGTTTTATTCTTAGGGGTGTTTTCCAAATGATTTTATGAAATAAAATTTAGTTTTAGTAAAGGAAAAACTAGAATTTTTTTTTATCAAATAAAGGCATTGGTTAGAGTTTATCTTAACTAGATTTTATTTTTTTGGAAAGAAAATGTGATTTTATCACACCTTCAAAAAGTTACTCTTAGATTTTATCTCATACACTCATTTGGAAAACACCCCCTTAGGAGGTGTTCCACTGACAAAAAACTGAGTTAGTTAGAAGACTTGACTTAGTTTTATTAATTAAATTTCTTCAGCTTAGCTTACATTCCAAGAACTGAAAAATAACCTATCATCTCGGTTTGTATCGGTGAGATTCTGTTTGATTTCATCATCAATCATGCAGTTTTCCAACAATTGATAGCCGATGTCTCCTTGAATCTCTTCGGTTGTTTTAGCTGTCTTATTGTGTGTTGGGAAAATTGCCATGCATGCAGCAACGAATCGACATCATACATTGATTACTAACATGCCGAAACAATTTATTGTTGCATGTATCTTTCATTTGTTTTGGTTTTGCCTTATGTTCTTCTCTCTTTCTGCTAAAAAAAAAAAACAATCATTCATACTCATAATACTGGAAGCATAATAATACAAATAGGACCCAACAGATATATAATCATAAAATTCATAATCACTGACTTGGCATTGCCCAATACTTCAACACCCGTCCCAGCCGGACTCTTCAATTGTGGTGAATTCACTTTGCTTCTTTTACCCTGCGTCTATGCAACGTGAAATAATTCAACAAGTTATTCACGTACTTGTCTTGTATATCCCCATCGACATACAAGCCTTTTACCTCTCTAATCTTATCCCTATACACCTTCCCCTTTTCCTCAACCATCACCAATCTCACCGAGTCAGCCACCGAGTCTCTCGTGAACGATCCGTCTCGGTCATCTCTTGGTATTGAGTAGCCTATCTTCTTTTCCTCCAAAAGCCTCGCAATCAATCCTTGGTCCACCAAAAACATCAGTAAAATAAGAGGCCTCTGGAACTGTATTGCCTCCACCACCGAGCTCCACCCCGAGTGAGTCAAGAACCCACCAACTGAGTCGTGACTCAGTATCTTGAGTTGAGGGGTCCAACTCGTGCACACGATTCCCCGCTCCTTAGTTCTCTCCTCAAACCCGTCTGGTAGCTCAACCTCCTCAGTATCCACCAGTGCACTCTTCTTTCTTAGAGCCCAGAAGAACGGAAACCCAGTTTGCTCCAGTCCTAGAGCTATCTCAGTGAGTTCAGTTTGACTCGGTTTTGCCTCGCTCCCGAATGCAACATACACCACTGATCCTTTTGGCTGTTTATCGAGCCACTCTTTTATAGTCTTCCATTCCTCGTCATCATCGTCGGAATCATGATCTATAGGAATCGGAGGAAGCATGCCCACCGGAATAACTGGTTTTCCATAAATCTCTTCAAGAAGTGGTAACCACTCAGGCTCAAACTCGTAAGAGCTTCTCACTGCCACCACATCACAGCCGTCGACACTCGCCCCAACACGATAAGTGGCAGGAATATTCTCATCATCCCCTGTCACGTCATCGAATATACGATTAATCTCGAAAATTCGAAACGCGACAGTGGAATGAAAAGGGATCCACTTTGGCGGAACGGTAAAGTCCTCGGGTTTCGTGCGACTGTCGGATGCCAACCCCATCAAAGTTTGCGGGGAGCCCATAAAACATAATGTCGTAGCGATAAAAATACTAAAAAAGGCGCTTGAAATGCCAAGTTTTGCCACGACTGGACCTAACCAGTAAGGGGCGAAATCATAAATTACCCAATCAGGAGAAGTTTCTTGTAGCAGAGTAGCGATGGGTTGTTCAAGTTGATCGTAGGCCATCTTGAGGTACTTGACCTTGTCATATGGCAGATCCGAGGTGGCCTCGGCATTCTCGGGCAGTTTTTCGACTTTTGGCAAAGGAATCTTCACTAAAGTGATGAGAGAGGATAGGTTCCGGGGTAATTTCGGGAGACGATCGATGTTTTTGGTTGTGGAAATGAAGGTGATTCTGTGACCCTGTAACGCTATGAGCTTGGAGAGTTCTAGGAATGGAATCATGTGGCCAAAAGCTAGCCATGGAAACATAAGAATGTGTAGCTTATCTTCTTTCGATATGGGTGGAGTAGATTTGGAGTTCATGGTTTGCAGAATTGCAGTGAACTAGTAACGTCCTGTTTTTGATGGAAGAGCGTTTATAACAATAAGTCTACTATCACATAAAAACACTCACATACCGCTCACATACCGCTGACGTGGCACCATGGGCCCCATGCCCACTTAACTCAAAAAAAAAAAAGAAAAACCAAAATTTCAAAACAAAAAGTGTATTCTTCTTCTGCTCATACACGAGAGAGAGAGAAGGAGAGAAGACGATGACGATCAACGAAGAATATCGAAGAAGATGACGACGATCGACGAAGAACACCGAAGACGAAGACGATCAAAACCGTGGAACCTGAGAGAAAGAGAAGAAGAAGACGATCAGAAGATCAAAGAAGAAAACGTTCAACAGGTCTCTCTCTCTCTCGTTTCATTCTCTCTCTCACTCACTCTCTCTCTCTCTCAACGTATCTCTCTCTCGCGCTTCGGCATTAGGGTTCCTGAAAAAAGCCCTAATTTTTGGTTCTGTAAATGCCCTAATTTTTTATTCTGTAACAGTCCTAATTTTTGGTTCTGTAAAAGCCCTAATTTTTTTTTATTTAACGTTAGATTTATCTGGTGTTGATCTGTTATGCTAGTGACATTTATTGTTGCGAGGAAAGTGTTAAACATTACCCGACATAATCGGTTAACATAAAACCGATAATCGACGGATTCGACACTACACTTTCTGTTCTTCTTGCGACATAATCCAGAAGCCATAATTCATCTAAATCATGTACTTTAACAAAAAAAAAAAACATAGCAAAAAAGTTGTATATATCTTGCTGGAATTGAATAGATGGTTTATTGCTTTTGCTTGTCTTCGCATTGGTATTGTCATCTTTGATGTTTTGGCTAATTTCTTTCTGGTTAGCTATTTAACAAGTGGCAAACAAAAATTGCAGAATCCTTGGAGGAAGGCTGTGTGTTGATCACAAATCTGGTGATAGATTATGGAGGAAGGAAAAAGAAAAGGAAGAGATGAGAGAAAGTGATGCTCTCATAAGGTGCTGAAACTGCATACACAGACGCTGAAGTTGATACAAGAAACTGCATACTCTTTTTGATGCAGCTTCTTCAATTTTCAACATTTGCTGGAAGTGATCAAAGAGCTAGGACTCCGGAATTGATACAAGATGCACTGGAAGTTTCAATTCATAACACTTATTATATCTTGTACTTCATTTTTAGGCTTACCTAAACATCTGTAACATGGGATTGTTCTCTCCCATGGGTTTGGGGTGCTTCTTTCTCATCTAGTCTTTGAAGGCATTTTGTAATTGTAGAGTTTTTGCTTGAATTGTAAACAAGGAGAAGGGCTTGTAGCCAATTAAGAAAACCATTTGTAATTTGTCATGTTTAACCAATGTTTGGCAATGGAGAACATATCATTTGTTGTTTTGGATAATGGTGTTGTAGCTATGTCGGTTATGAGATGCAGAATCTATCATGGTTTATTTTTAGAGAGTCCCATTTTGCACAGAGATGCTTCATATGAGATGCTGAATTTGCTTATTAGGTGCTAAAACTGCATTTTGCATAGGGATGCTGCCCTTTTGTTGGTTGAAACTGCATAGGTGCTAAAACTGCATTTCACCATCATTATAGTTGTTTCTTTCATTGCAGTTGTATAAGTGAATAAGGGGTGAAAGCACTGTTATATGGTTCTATAAGTTCAAAGCTAGTACACTAAGCACTGTTATATGGTTCCATATGCAGATCCTAAGTTTTTGCTCACTTTTACAAAATGCAGATCCAAAACAGAAAAGAGACAAAATGGCTAGATTCATATCATCGAGATATAGACTTAGCAAAGAAACTTCATTGCATATCTTTGAGTACAAAACAGTAGACTAATCAGAACACTAATCACAGGTTCCACAAAAATTAGCCCAAGAGATTGCAAGATTCACAGGACACGGAGTACGGACACGATACGATCAAACACCAGACACGAACACATGTTATAAAAAAAAAAAAACAGCCTATCAACCAACAAAGTCTTCTACCCTTCAGGATCATTCGTTTCATTCATCATTTGTAAAAAACTTTGTTGTCCTTCTCTCCAACCATGCCATTGATTTTCCATCAAACTTAGTTGCGGTCCTCCCCAACCTTGACTTTGACGTAGATCTTCCAAAACACTTGGTTGTGGCCCTCCCCAAACTTGACTATGGAGTAAATTTGGCATGTAGCTTTGCAAGTTATGCATAAATTGCGGTTGGTTAAAGCCTATTCTGCCTTGTGCCACGTGTGGTCGCATGCTTGGCCACATTATAGGTCCATAAGAGCTTGGATAATTCTGCCGAAAAATGTTACATTAATCAACAGCATTACCAATAAATTTGACAAGGAACAGGAAATTAGAAAAATAAAATAAAAATACATACATGTACATTTGCGACTTTCTCTTGTGTCCCACCCACATGGACAGCCGCAATATCTTTGATCTCCTGAAATTAAAGAAGGTCCATAACTACCAACCACTTACTGAATATATCTACATGTCCATATTAACTAGCAAGAAAAAATTCAATAAAAATGATCATACCTTGGGTTTTTTATTGGCCAATGTCTTTTTTATTTTTTCCCTTTTCTTCTTAACAGCTTTTTCTACAATGCCTTGCTTCCTTTTACACGGTGGTCTCCCTTTTCGACGAACAGCTTCCGGGTCAAGTATGTTCATGCTGATCTTGGAAGGTAGAACCCCATCTCCAAGTGAAAAATGATCATTAGGGGTACTCGTCTCATCAACCATATTACTTCCACAAACAATGTCCGCTTCCATCAACTCTTTTTTAACTCACGCACCCGTGTCATCACCAAATTATACCTCTCTTCAGAATCATCTGCCAAGTCAGCAACCTCCTTAAATAGATTGCACATGTTGTCATGCCGCCGCGCTTCAATGGCAGTTGACGACTTATCATAACTTATCCGGATTTTAGTGTGAGCCCTTTACACATTTTTACACCATCTTTTCAAAATGTACTTGTCAGGCACTTTGTCAATTCCCCTATCATGGTACACCAAGAGTTGATGTTTGCACATCATTCCTTTACACTCAAACAACCGACAATTACAATATGCTTCATTACTTTCAGCATTAAATTCAACTTTAAATGGCACACGCTTCCTTTGTCTCTCTTCTCCTTCTCCAAAAAATATCGACTCTTTTACCTCATACTCGTTCCAAACATCACCTTCTGTTTTTTGATGTATAGAACAATTTATCTTCCCGACAAATTGCTCATGAAACTCTTTAAACTTGTCATTCGTGTAAGCACTTTGAAATTGCTTCTCCAATTCATCTTCAGTTACGCACGGAATGAAAGAGTGCCAACTTTTCATATCTTCCAACTTTTCATTTTCCACCTTTTTGGTCAATGCATTTTCATATTGCTCAACGAATTGCTTCAATGTCGTCTTCGAATTAATGTAACCATCAAAATATGCATTCATACTCTCGCTTCTTTGTGTGGATGACATTCCGGCCCAAAAAATTTCTTTCACGTAAGCAGCTAGGCACCCACCGTTTTCTCTCTAGATACAACCCTTGTAACCATGTGTTACTCTGAAGCTCATACTTTTTGATGAAGTTATCCCAAGCAGTATCAAATTCTTCTATTGTCAGAGTATCATAAACAGCATGGCGAAAACGATAGCTAATCTTTTCATATGCTTCATACCCTTTCAACTTCTCTGGCACTTTTTTCATTATATGCCATATGCACCACCGATGTCGGGTGTTGGGGAATACATTTTCGATAGCATTCTTCATAGCTTGGCATTGATCGGTAATAATAGCTTTTGGAGCACAATCCCCCATGCATGTCATCCAAGTCTGAAACAACCCTGAAAATGACTCTGTATCTTCATGAGAGATGAGCCCACAACCTAATAATATCGACTGACCATGATGATTCACGCCTACAAACGGAGCAAAAGGCATGTCATACTTGTTCACCAAGTACGTTGTGCCAAATGTCACAACGTCACCAAACTCCCTACAAGCTGCGCTACTCCTTGCATCAGCCTAGAAGACATTCCTCAACCGACCCTTTTCATTCAAATCCATTGCATAAAAAAAATCAGAATTATCAGCTTGCATTCTCATGAAATAACGATGCAGTGCTTCAGCATCTCCTTCTACAAGTCGTAAACGTCGAATCTTGTCCAAATAATTCCGGCAATCCTTGGGCAAATATGGAAGCTTATCAGGGCCGCCAGCTTCAATCTGAAATGTGTCAATAGTCTTGTGTAGCCTGATCCCAGCTCTATCATTCAAATCAATCTTCCTTTTCACATTTTGATCAAGTACCCTATTGCTCTTGAAAAATCTAGACTTTTCAGGGCTTTGTTCATGATTATGCTCCAAAAAAACCCCTCTTAACCTCCACTTTCCATCCTGGGATAAACAAACATTAAGGCGAGCCGGACAACCCACTTTTGTTTGTGGACGTGGCTTGACAGGGTTGCTTCCTTTCGGCCTTGGTTTTCCACCTTTGCTGCATTGAAGAATTACATGGTACAAGTTTCCATCTTTCCCTTTTTTCGAAGATCTTTTAAACACTGCAAATCCTTTTTCTTTAGCAAATCTTGAGTAATAAAGATAAGCTTCTTCTGAGGTGTTGAATTCCATTCCTACCTTGGGTTCCTCAACTCTATCCTCACAATTCTCAATTGCTTTCTTTCCATCATCACACTCTTTTATTAAAGAACCATTCGACACCCTTTCTTCTTCTTCTTCTTCTTCTTCTTCTTCTTCTTCTTCTTCTCCATTCTCGCCACTCCATACCTCTTCTACTTCTTCATCTCTGCAAATTTGTGGAGATAGAGGACGCATTGTTGACGGAACAGACTCGGGCGACATAAAAGATGATGGTGATGGTAATGGTAATTGAAACATCACCTACAGGTTAAAAGAAATAAACAAAACACTAGTCAGCAACAGATTTTATTAAAACGGTGAGTAAAATCATTGCATCTAGGTAATTTGAGCATTAAGGACCCATAAAGCAAGACTGAAAGAACTTTTTCTGATTTGCTTTCATTTTAGCAGTAATTTGAGCATTAAGGAATTCGTTTGCCTTTTCAAGCTGCTCCTTTCGGACAAGCAACTCCTATACTTGCCGGTGGTATTCTACATTTGAAGAGACCTGGAATGGAAATTGGTAACTGCATTTGGAGTAAGTACAAGAAATTGGGGGGAAAAAAATGGGAAAAAAAAAGGGAAAAAAAAAGAAAAAAGAAAGAAGATAACTAACACTGATTAGGAGGAGAAACTAGTAAGTAATGTCGATATGTTTAAAGGTGTGGGTTGTTTGTTACTAATATCTAATTTTTGCCTCTCAAACAATATATACATATATACTGTACATACACACATATATACACATATAAATACACATATAAAATCCAAACAATATATACATATATACATATATACTGTACAATATCCAGGAACGCAGTGCTTATATAAGGGAAGCTTTCAAATTGGAGTTGTTTGGCCAATTGCCCTCCAATTTGGGCAAAATTACGAGTCGCCCGATTTGTTGTAGAGGTCTTTGTCCGAGAAATAAAGTCGTAGTAGTATTGCCCGTTGGGTTTTGCGCCATGCAGACGACTAGATGTCGAAAGAATTTGGACAGCAGTATACAGTGCTTCCACTGAAAGCTTCTGAACCACGCATTTGGTTTTGCCTTTATTGGAAAATCCATCAGGAAAATCTTTAGATCTCTGCTTCCATTTCGGATATTTCCAGAGTCACTTTGCAAGGGAAGTACTCCGTAAGTTTCTACTTGTTCCTTCTCTGAACATCTTCTATAAGGTCTGGTAAGTGTCTACACCTTCTATTTGTTTCCTTTCGAAATACTAAGTATTGTTTGTTTGTGTGATGAGTTTTGAATTTCTTGGTAAAATATTTGAGATTAAGTGTTCGCAACGGAATATGATAGTAAAATTTAAAGCAATTTCTTAAATATATATATTTCAGAGGCGATGAACCAGAGTTTCGGTACATGTTTCGATATTTTTTGCATGCAGTTAATTTCCTTTTGGTTTAGCCCACAGGATCATAAAATCGACTAAAGGAGCATTTTAATAAGTACTAATAATTTACGCGAAGATTTTTTTGTATAGTTTTTGAGTATGAGTATATGCACTCTATAACAAGTTTTATATATATATGGAATATATATGCCCTTAGACATATATATATTATTAAGTTTTGTTATTTTAGTTTTGATTTTTTGATTGTGGCTTAGCTTATTTTATGTGTATATATATATATATATTCGATCCGAAAAAAGGCTGAAATAAGAAACCATGCAACTGTAACTAAAATACGAAGCAAAAGTGCAAAATACTCAAACGAAACTGTTATTGAGAATGCAAAAACATCAAATGGCAAGATCGACAGGATCAACATAAAGAAATAATTTCTTTTCATATTTTCTTTTATATTAGTTGATTTTTTTTCGGGTAATTTATATTAGTTGATTCGATTCTGGAAAACACCAATATAAAAAATTAGGTAGTTCTAATTGAAAGCAAATCAAAACAGATAAATAGGTCCAAGAGCGATATACATAAAGTTTCATAGTTTAGATTCAAACATACTGCATATGATATGTTTTTGTGTCTATTGATTTTTATTTGTTTGTTTGTTTGTTTGTTAATGTTTCTGTAATCTTACCTATTTATTTTGGAGTAAGAATTCAGACTACTTTTATTGGTCAAATTTGTATTCATAATAATATATAGAATAACAAAATTACCTATGTTACATGAATTGAGATAATTTGAACTGATTAACTTAAATTAATAATCCTTAAGATCATTATATATATATATATACATACACTTTGATGCCTTTGAACATGTCATTATTTATAGGTACTGTCATAGACTCATAATGATATTGCAACGGTCATTTGTGACTTGGGATTTTGAGCATTACCCTCGCAATTTAATCTTCAATCCAATTTTAATACTGTATTCCAAGGTTTAGCAAACTATGGTAAAACCAATAGCTCTCCTATGCCCACACTTCTTCTTGTTAATATCGGCATTCAACTTCCGCATTCCATCTTGTATTTTAAGATATCGTCTTCATTAGTCAAACTCCAGTACAAGTTCTTTTAACCTACCTCTAAGAAAAATCCAAAATCAAATACACGGGCATAAAATTCGTGCAACGCACAAAGCCTTGTACCTAGGATACATATATACTGTACATACACACATATATACACATATAAATACACATATAAAATCCAAACAATATATACATATATACTGTACAATAGATACATATGTACTGTACATACACACATATATACACATATAAATACTGTATATACACACAGAGATATAAAATCCACATATATATTCCATGTATGATCTCCAAAACATGAGACCTGGGAAAAAATAGCCTCAAACAGAGAAAAATCTGAAATTAGGGCAAACAACAATGGAGATCAAGTAATACCTGAGCTTGAAGGAGGAAGAAGAGGTTGAGAGTATCAATCCGATCTTCGTTTTTTTTCATGTATTGATCAGAGGAAATATGATCTTGGTTTGCCTCCCCCTAAAACTCTTCCCAGACCAACACCCGCGTAAATGAGAAAAGGTATAGACGTGAACAGATTTTGAAATTTTGGTTTCTTTTTTTTTTTTTTTTGTTGATTTAAGTGGGCATGGGGCCCATGGTGCCACGTCAACGGTATGTGAGCGGTATGTGAGTGTTTTTATGTGATAGTAGACTTATTGTTATAAGTACCTGCCCTTTATAGTAATAAAGAATTCCGGCTCGGCCCCTGAAAGCGCTGGCAACAATAGAAAGGAAGGGGTCCATGTAGCTGCAGTGGCCGCCCTAGGGGTGCACACCGGTCCGGTAATTCGCCCAGCCTGTCCAACTCAGCCGAATTTTTTTAGGACTTGTAATAAATATTCAGGCCCATAGGGCTGGGCTGGGCTGAGATTTTTAGCCTGTTTACTGAATGAGCTGGGTTTGAAAAATTCCTCTAAAGCCTAGCCCGGCCCGGCCCAGCTAGATTTAAATAATACTCCTATGTTATTTTAATACTATATGTAGAGATTGATGGATGTTGGAGAGTTCCATCTTTTTTAGTATTTTAATTGCATTTTAATTTATAAGTCTATTTTTAATACTCCCTCCGTCCCCAAATTTTGGTCCCTTGTCCTATTCTAACCGGATAAAAAACTAGATATAACTTTTAATCGGTAATGAATTTTATATTCAATATGGATCTTGTTTGAGATCTCAATTAATTCTATAAAACAACGTTTTCGAAATCATGTAAAATAATGTATATTACGAGATATAATTAATTGAAAAATGGCACGAACTCCCAAAAGGGACAAATAAATGGGGACGGAGGGAGTATTTTTGTAAGAATTTAGAACTATAAATAGATTATTACGGTTGTGAATTGTAATTGCGATCGTTATGGTTGATTAATTTAGGGCAGTGATAATGTCAAATTTTTTGATTGTGCCAAAACTCCAAAACATAAAGAGCTTGTACTCACATGAGTTCAAGCATTTCATGCACTTGAATTTTGGCACAATAAACAATAATTTTGGCATTAGCACTACCATTAATTTATTTGTGATTCTATGCTTTAAAAAAATAAATGGGCTTCTTGGACGGGTTTGGGAAATTAAAATTTTATTTGGGTTGGGCTTAGGCAAATTAAATGAAGCCCGACTATAAATGGGCCGGGCTTGGTAATGCATAAATCTCGTTATTATCTAGTATAAGTCCGGCCCGAACCCGGCCCAATCCCATGTTTGTGCACCCCTAGCCCGTCCCCTTCTTAGTCGATGGGGCAGCAGCAGGTTCGGCATCTACTACAAAAGAGAGAAACCACTTCAGATAACCACGCCTCTGCTAGGCAGCGTGTGGAATGGCCGAGAGCGGATGATTTATTTTAAGAAAATACACATTAGAGGGAATATTTATGGTTAAGATTATGTGTATCTATACCGTCAGATATTTTAAAGTAAAAAAAAAAAAAAAAACGATTTAACGGAATTGTGAGAAAACTCCTTTTGAGCGATTTGGATTTTTATTCCAAACCGTTTAATAGCAAATACTAATATGGATTTTCGACTAACTCTATACAGTTAATGTTTTTTATCATAAAAATAATTGGGTTTATACAATAATGTGGATTATGAGTTCCATTGTGAAAATGGGCGTGTGACTAGAATTTCCCTTTCTCCTAGTCTAAAGGCACATTAGGGTCATTCTGTAGGAGGTATGGGCCGTCAGTGTCTTTTCTAATTATTAGGCATACCGATTTCTTCCGAATATGCTATTATAATAGTTTTCAACATGATTGGTCTCGAATTGCACAACTGCCTACGGACCGACAATATCGGGACCACATAATTTGTGCTAATAAACAAAAATGTTATAAGCAGCGAATGGTATCCAGAATTCCCCACAAATTCAACGTGGATCAGATGGGCTCCACTTAATATTAAAATCGGAAATTCATCAATTTTGAAACAAATTTGGGTTTTTGGAGCCATTCAAAATTAGCGGGAATTTGGAGCCAAACCCACACTCCCTATATCACTCTTTCTCTGCCTCTCCCACACCACAGATCCTCCTCCCGGTCCTCCGCCACCGCAGCCGCCATTCTACACCGCTGTTACACCACCACCAACGTTTCAACACCACAGCCGCTGCACTGTCTCGAGCAATCGTCCCAAACAACGTTTCTTAATATTTTTTTTCAAAAATTTTTACACTATTCAAAAGTACTCGTTGAGATCTTTTGAAAGTATTTTATTTTTTAAAGTCAAAGTAGCCCGGTCTCTCCTAAGAGACATTTAAATTGGGACTGAGGGAGTATTTTAAAAGGTTGCCCAAATTCTAATACCTTATAGTCTGAAACTATTAATTTTGCTTAGCTTCTGTTCTTTAAACAACCATGCATATTGTGTTACATTTAGCGTTCTTTTTTTGCCTACTTGCACATTACTGGTTTGGTTTACCATTCCTTTACTTTTGGCCATCTTTTGTACATTAACAATACTTTTCAATGTTTTTCTTCTTTTAGAATCATTGATATGGAGGTGGTGAAGGTGGTATTGGAACCTAAGGTTGGAGCGATATTCGATTCAGAAACTGATTTTAGAAAAGGATGCCACTTCATTCTCCATCTTTTGTTAGCTAATTTTTTAGAAAAATTTTGGCAGAGTTTCCCTGTTTTATGGCCTAGCCCGACGCTCGGCGTCTCAAAACTAATGACAGAATGGAGCCAAATTCACAAATTTACAAGTGATGAGATAATGTGAAGAACATTTCAATCCTTGAGTAGAGTCCAACCCAGAAACTGGAAATTGGCATCATGATTAGCTTAGAACATGCACACACTACTTCATTAGACTTCATAGACAAACAACATAAAAAGCAATAGATTGTCGATTAATTTTATTCACATCCTCTACAAGAAGTTTTACAATTGATTCATGCTCTCTTCAATAACAACTCTAATACATAACATTTCGATACATGCCCGATGACCAGACGACTTCATCAAAATCTTGACTTTCAAGCCAGTGACATAAATGTTTCTATCAGGAACAAAAGATCAGGAACAAAAGAGGGGTCTTTTGCAGGCATTCGAGAAGATAAACAACTTTTGCCTCTTGCTTTACATATTCCACCTCTTGAATGACGTTTAGATTTGCTGCTCCAGCCCTTCCTACATTGACCGTAACAGGTTTAACTAGGGCACGTCTGGAAAAATTCTAAATTTTTGTGGCCGCTGTCTTGTGGCCGATGCGCCTGCTACCCTTTCCTTAGACAGTTTCTCTGCTTCTTCCTTATTCGAAGTCGCCGAAGCAAGTCTAAAACTGCACCACAGGATTGATTTAAAAGTAGTTTTTGACTCTCAAGGACAAAAATTGTTCTTTGCCCATTAGACACTGGCAGAAACTAAAAATCTGTGTCAAATAGCTTAGCAAAACTTTGGGAGAAAATAGAGCTGTTCACCTTTTAAAAAACAGCCGTTTCACTTTGAAACAAAAACAGCCGTATCAAACACACTTATGTGCGGCCACGTTCCTGTAAGTGGTTTGCAAAAGTGTGTGTTTTCATTGGCATTTTGATCTATCTACTTTAAGCCACATGGAAAATTCATGTTTAGGCTCTAACCAGTGCTTCCAAAGATGCCACAACTCCAACCACGGTTCTAATTTAAGGGAGATGAAAAAAAAAAAACCAATTTAAGGGAGAGGAGAAAGCCTTAATTTGATGAAATCTGAAAAAAAAAACCCTAATTTAAAAGGCCCAAATGTGCATTAAGGGAGAGGGAAGGGAGAGATCAAAACCTGTGGGAGAGGAGTTCGTGGTGGTGGCGTTGGAGGTCGTACGGTGTCTGTGGTGTGGCTCCAGTGGTGCGACGTTAGGGGGTTGTATGGAGTTGGTGGTGGCGGTGGAGTCGGGTGGTCCGTCGGTGGTGGTTGTGGAGTTCCATGGTCAAGGTTTAGGAGGAGAGATGGACGACCGAAAGTGAATTGGGGGAGCGTCGGTGGTGTTGGAATTGGATTTGGGAGGAGATGGTGAGCTCTCAGATTTGTTTTTGGAAAGAGAGGAGAGACCGACCCATTTGTTTGAAAAATTGACCGACCCATTTGTTTGAAAATTGATGAAATTTCAAAATTTTAAATTTAACGTGGGGCGCATCTGATCCATGTTGGATCTGTGGGGAATTCTGGGTACCATTCGCTGCTTATAGCAATTTTGGTTAACAAATATTGCGAATGATTTTTCTGTGTTAACAAAAAGCAAGCGTGACTTTACGCTTAATTAAACTGCCATGTTACTTTTATTTAAAATTTGTACAGATATGTTAGGGTCTAGTCGTTATCTATTTATTGAAAACACAAGTTGTTTCTTCGAATATGTAATTTGTAACCGGTTTTAAAACAAAATTATTTGTGACTGATTGACAGAAACATACATTTAATTCCAGATATGAATAATTAAGGGAGTTATAAAATGCTTGCGCCCTTGGATTGTATTCCAATGTTATTTCCCCAAGCGTAGGGTTTAGGCCGGCGATAGCATTATAACCGGAAGTCTGAGTCGAGTCCACAGAGACAGAATGCGCTGAGCGTGAGTGTTGTTTCGCGAATGTTGGTTTAGCCTTAAAGCGGCAAACTTGGCTTTCGGAGTTTGTTTGGTGGAATTCTCTTAACTTCGAGAATGATGTGGAATTTGAAAAAACTAATTAAAAGAAGGCAAGGTTTCAGGGTTTACAACACCCATGACTTAGGCCGATTCATTCTCCTCTAAGATAACCGGCTCGGGGACGTCGTTAAATGACCCCGAACGGAAGATTTGGTTTTTAAACTCGTTTGATTAGAAATGGTGTTTAACAAAGAGTAGGATTCTTGTGCCATTGATATAAACATTTGGATTGACATCGCCCTAAGCATCACACGTGCCAAGTGGACGAGCCCTTGGCTACGTGTGATCAAAGAGATTAACAAATCTCAATTTTGATACATAAAATTAATCCTTACTCTTTGATTAATAAGGGATGTTTGCAATATGGCGAGGAGAGCAAATCAACATAAGTCACGGGGTGCTACTCACCCTAAGACCGAGCCTAAAACGACTACTTGATCATTACTAAGTAAAACATGACTATTTTTGTAAAGGAAATAATGAACATGACAATTGACTTTAAAAACTGATTTTTATAGAAGATCCTAAGTTAGCCTACAACTTTAAACCTTGAGAAAATTAACAACTAAGACTACTTACTTGATTTTTCAAAGGAGATGACTAGAAAAGCATGAACAAGATTTAACCGATAAAAACGTAAATAAACTTGAGTTATATAGAGATCCAACAAGTAGTTACAACATTAAACAACAAGAAATCAAAGGAAAATGAAGACTTACTTGAGAAAAACTAGAGAGAGAAAGAGAGCTTAAAACCTCTTCCATGGAGGAGAGAGGGGAGAGCCAATAAACTAGACTAAAATGAAATAGTAAGAAGTGAGAGAGAAGGAGAGAGCCAAGTCTATTTATGTCACACACCACTCCAACAAGACTTAACCTGTACAAAGTGGATGGACACGAGACACCACCTGCACACACCTCGGGATACCCGCAAACACACAAGATAAAAAAAATTAAAAATAACTGCAACCCTCTATCATAGGTGTACAACATATAAAATTACAGCAAACCCCATAGTCAAA
The DNA here is from genome assembly GCA_020921065.1 of Vaccinium darrowii. Classification (NCBI taxonomy): domain Eukaryota; kingdom Viridiplantae; phylum Streptophyta; class Magnoliopsida; order Ericales; family Ericaceae; genus Vaccinium; species Vaccinium darrowii. Next base: position 38,151,010 of record CM037154.1, read on the forward strand.
CACAGACTAAGTGTTCACAACCCCCAAACATTTATACAAGTCCAAAAAACTGGACTACAACACAACCACACCATCCTCGCAAACCAATATATACATAGCACCCACAGACTGGCAAATGCTACAAAAACAACTACTAAGAACACCTGACTCATCCAGGTATCTGCAACCAAAAAGGTTACAGGAGAATGTACGTTAGCAACATAACAAAAAGAAATGCCCAAGCTCCTGAGATGGATTGTAGTTTAAAAATCAACCCACTGTATAAATATTTCAACCAACTTTCTTTGTTCACAAAACTCATATCAACAACACATCAAAAATGGATTTTCAATAATCATATTTTCACCCATTCCTCATAACATAAATCACATAAATTTTTACCAAGTGCCAACGAGTCGTCTACCTCACGACCGGGAGTTAAGACGGTACCGTAACCTCGCTCACAGGCTCACATATAGTGGCGGTGGCGAGGGCCATTCTTTATCACCAATGGTAGGTGCAATCCACACAGTAAACAAGAACTAAGCTTGCACTGCTCACATTTGGCACAGCCCACGAATGCAAGTTGCCAACCTTGCAAACTAAAAATATTGGCACAGCCCACGAATGCAAGATGCCAACCTTGCAAACTAAACATTGGCACAGAGGCATAAAAATACTCCTTTCACCCATCAAAAATTATTTAATCCATAACCAAAATCATTTGATCCATCCAAACAGAATATAGTCATCACATACTCGAAAAACATCGAAGGAGCTTACGAGAACAGTAATAATCACTTAACAACTTAGAAAAAGAAACACAACATTTCTGTTTATTATAGAAGCTGTACATTCTCACCTGACAAAAGACCAACTTGGCTAAAACCTCTATCCTCTACGGTCTGGAGACGTAACCGTGATCCTCCTCACGTTATCCTCACCTAAAAGTATAGTTCATAAGACATCTGTAAGTCCCACGCTCACCCCCCATGCTTAAATGCAAGTGAAATGCGTGAATATGCACAAAAACACATAACAGTCTTACGGTCTCCGAATTTACAGAATTAATCTACACATATATTTTTTTTTCCACGAAGTTTACCACATACACTAGATACATATAGGAACATCATATCAAAAATTCATAATTTTCTGAGCTTGATAGCTATTTTTAAACCAACGCCAAACAGACCAGTCACTTGCTGCAAAATTACAAAAATAGATTTTTTTGTCAACTTTAAACCAAAAACTGCAATATCTCAGAAATAATTGGGCTTTGTGACTTATAGACTCTGAAAGCCCTGTGTGTCTAGTTTCTAACAAATCAAGCGGAATGAAAATTAGAGTTTTCTAGGCCAAGTTATGCCCGTTTTTGTGAAGCATGGCAGAGCTGCCAGCAACCAGTTTTCCCAGACAGCAGTTCAATAAAAAACATTTTAATAAATTCTACACTTCACGAACAATTATGAAAATTTTACACGATCAATATAACACATAAATACAACTACGGTTAAAATATCATAATTTTTGAAATTGAAATACTATAGAATAAAATTCGTACCTTAACTCAGAAATTTTCCAAGCTTCTCACTTCTTCTCTCTCTCTCTCTCTCTCTCTCTCTGTGGTGATTATGGCTGAGGTAATGAAAATCTGAAAATCTTCTAAGCCTTAACACCTAAGGGGGTGAGGTGTCCTCCCACTTCTCCCACGTTGCATGCAAAAATGAAATAAAATAAAAGAACAACAAGTTTCCCCCATTGACTAGAAGTCAATATACCATGAGGTGTCCTCCCTTCTTGTAAATTTTTTCCACAAACAATAACTAATACCAATCCATTCACCAGACTTTCCGTCCCCTCTCTTGAATTCTAATTCTTCTTCTTCTTTTTTTTACAACAACTACACACATAATTGGGACACAAGCATATGAGGTATTTAATGTGGACTATACTACATTCAAACTATCCATGCATTGTCAATAACATGACATGTCACGCATAAAATGATTTATTAAATAAAAATATGTATGAAATGCACATGCATTTTAGGAACGGATGTCACAATTTAATCCTCCCAATCCTCTCTCTAATAAAGTTGCATAAAGTCCTCACAACTATCCAAAGTTTCCATAAATAGAAAGTGCAAAAAGAGCTTGAAAATTGCATTTCGGAGGAGTTTGGATCGATCCATGCTTCCTTTGGATCGATCCAAATGTTGCTGATGAAGAATTTTTGAAGTCTGGATTGATCCATCCCAAGCTTGGATCAATCCAAAAAGGTCTGATGTGAACTTGATGAACTTGGAATGATCCAACCCCTCTTTGGATTGATCCAAAGAGGTTTGATGAAGAATTGGTGAAGTTGGATCGATCCAAAAGGCTCTGCTGGTGAATTATTGAAGTTGGATCAACCCAACTTAAGTTTGGATCAATCCAACTTCTCCTTGGCTTGAATTTCACTCCTTTGATCACTCCGCTTGAATTGCGTGCTTCCGAATTTCTTCCAAGGCACTCAAATGCATAGTGTGACACTCGGGGGAGATGGTCCTCGGTCTTGTGAGTGCTTGTTCAAGCTCGGACCCCACCGGGAGTTTTGATGAGCGTGAGACACGGCTTCAAAGCACCGACTTGAATTGTGACCTTCCGAATCCCCGGGCCTTTAGTCGAATCATCGTTCCGTCACTGTTGAGGCCCGGTGCAGGCATGCCATGGGGCACGTTGCCTTCGGTAACGTGGCACGGATCTCAATTCGCACCAAATGCGCTCATTTTCCTTGTTTAACCTGTAACTTAACAAAAACACCACTACACCCATATCAACCAAATTAAGTGCGAATTCGCGCGTGTGTGTGGAATAAATGAGCGAGATAAGCCCCGATTATCTACAATATTGGGGGCTTATCACACCTCCCAACTTGGACTTTGCTAGTCCCTAGCAAATTAAACTAAAGTAACTAATTAAACCAAATAAAACTTCTCGGGTAGCCGATACGATAACTATGCACAATCTACAAAAAGTCTAGGCAAAGTACCGGTTATCCGGATCATTGAACCAAAAGCAACTCACACACACACATGCCATACACAATTATGAAATTACTAGGCCACACAAGTAGGCAAGTGTTATGCACCCCACAAAGTTTCAATTCCAATAAGACTTCGACACAAATTATTTCCCAAAAATTGCAATCACACACATAGAATTAAAACATCCCATGATAAGCGCTTAGCATGATATGCGATAACGAGACAAAAGATTACCGCAAGCAAATAAAAAATGCGCTTGTAAACAAAAGAGCTAATTAACGACGGGAATAATTCAAGTGTAAGCATGAAATATTGCTAAGTGTGCACCTATCGGAGTTAATCACTACTAAGAAATAAATTAAACATAGATGGCTTGTATTGACCTTGGTTAGCAAAAAGGAGGGACTACAAAAATGTGGCGGCCATATGCTAGCTCGGGTCATCTACCACTTGGCCGCCATTGACCCTCAACTACACCTTATGCCAAGTTTCGGCATCAAAATATGCACCTAAACTAAATTAGCAACTAAAGTTAAAAGAGTTCGATGAGACACTAATGAAACCGAAAACAAGTGTGTCGACTCCACCGACTCGCTAATTAACTACTATATACTACTACTTGATATATACCACCATTGTTGTCACCATCTACCACCAATCAAACTTCACCATCGGACTCATCCTCATCTCCTTCCTCGTCATCACTGTCTTCCTCCACCTCCGGAGGTGCCTCATAGCGTTGCCCACTAGTACTCTTAAGTACCCTAGTCTGCCACTCCATTTGGTGCTTCATCAATTTTCTCTCTTTCTTGGCCTTTCCTTGGTTCTTGAGCACAGTCGCAAGTTGTTTGGAAAATCGCTTGTACCACTTTGTCGCTTCCGACCCTTTCGGTGGAAGAGTAGGCAACTTGGACTTCTTGATCTTTGATTGGGCCTTGCTCTTTTCCAACGTGGTTTAATGTACCCCGGCGCTTTAACTCCTTGCTTGCAATTTTGCCAATGTGGATCGATCCACTCTATCACCTGGACAGATCCAAGATAGTCTGATATTTTCGAACTCAAGGTGGATCGATCCACTACAAAACTTGGATCAATCCAAGTTGCTCTATCCCCATAATTTCCATTTTGGCTTCTTAACACAACTTCCATGCCCCAAGTTCAATTCAAATAATTCAAAGTTGACCCGAAACGGCAAGTAGCACCCCGAATTCAATTCCCTCTCGAGATGTATCACCCATCTCCACTTCGAACCTATCCTCCAAATATTCGGTCTCTTTTTTTTTACCGTTGGGTTTTTTCATTTTTCAATTGGCATGCCCCTTATCTCACCTCCTAATTTCCTCCAAACAACTGGTTTCTCAAGGCTAAAATTGACGGAAAATGGACTTGGTACAAAAAATAGGTGCAATGGGACTCATGTGTGGATTAATTACACAAAGAAAATGCTCGTATCATTTCCTAAGTACGCTAAAAACTCCGACATGATGCACGAGTGACAATAAGCTAGCTTAACTCAAATAAAAAATTATGTACACACCAAAAGATTGAAAGCAAGGAACATGGGATACTTGGGAAGATGAATCTCTACTCTTGAGTGATGCACGCTACTCAACTACACTTCCGGCCTAACATGTTCATCAAATTGCATGTATATGTGTATGCGCAAGTTAAACTCTCAATCAAAATCACCGAAATACGACACTCATGCCATTATGGAACGATTGAGCATATCTACCGTATCTTAATATGAGATTGTACTAAAACAGGAAGTTTTATCTCAAAAATTTTGATGGAAATTGAAAAAAAAAAACATAACCAGAATATGTACCCTACACTATTCCCTCCTCCCAACTTAAAATTTGCAATGTCCTCATTGCAAGAGAACTAAAGCAAAGAGAGAGGAATAAAAAATGTACCGACGGAGAGGAATGTCAACCTCCAATAACTCGACCGAGTTTGAGGAATTTTTCTATCGCTTGCTCCTTTCGTCGTTGGCAATGCTTCCAAGGCTTCCTCCTTTGGCCCCACTCTGGGACCACAGCTAGTCGTACAGGACCATCCTCAATGACTTTATGGGCCTTACAACTGCGACATTTCATCGCACCCATGCTTAGAGCTCCTGAATGCTGCACTCGCCACCAAGTTAGGCCCAAACTACCAAGGCTGGTACGGTAGCATAGTCACCCTACAAAAGACTTAATTGCCAACTACCTACTAAGAGAAACGATATGAGAACCGCCCGGCTCGTGTTATCCAGGCTCCACAATGAACAATATATACAATATGGACAACAAAAAAGGCAAACCCACCATGATCTTCCCGCGATTGCTCGGGTACTACTTTTCTCCCCGCCTCCCACTCAAAGTGCCGTAGAACAAGTCACACAACACTCCAAGCTAGAGACGGGTGGCTATACCAGACCATCAAAAGCCGTTAAAAAACGGCGAACACCGAAGTTGATTGAAAATTAAAAGCGAAAAGGACAAACAAGACAAACTACAAAAAGCTAAAAACACAATAAGTAGAGTACGAAAACCAACAAAATGTGATTAATTTAACCACATTCAAATGTAACTCTCGCTTACTTTGAAGAGATCCCATAATGCACAAATCACTCCACTCTAAGTTATTCGACAAGAATTGAACGCGACCGTACCAGAAGATAAGATACTTAGAGTATTGTGATCGGCGAAATTGCTTAACAAAATTAAGTTCCACCAAGTGTATAATTCGACCCAAATTCATTTTCAAGGTGTTGACGATATCAACTAAACATGGAGGGTAAACCCAATCAAAGTTATCAATACCCAAAAAATCAATTTGTTCAACTTTACTAAGTTCCTGTAAAGATGGAGACTCAATAAGAGTGCTAGGGGTATGTGTAGTAGTGAGGGATTTGTCAAATGGATCATTGCCCAAGATTGCTATGGGTGACACTAGCTCACTTGTAGGACACAAACTCTCACCATTATGAACATCCTCCATGAGCAACAAGGAGGTCAAGTAATCTATCTCCGCATTCATTTCCTCAATGGTGAGGGAATTTTCCAAAGGATCATTACACACTAGCGGCTCTATTTCAATTTTAGTCAACTCGCAAAATTTGGGATTTTGGGCTAATTCATCAAGGTAGTCCCAACCCTCTTCGGCATTTTTACTTAGGAATTCTTCATCAGAAAACAAATCAAATTGACATGTTGTAGGATTCAAACCTCGGCAAAAGATAGCCAGAAGATTCCCAAGCTCACAATTAAAACTCGACCAAGAGAATATGGAACATTTAAATTGCTCCCAACATTGCGAAAATGACTCATCATCTTGCTGATAGAAATTGGTTATGTCTTGTAAAAGCCCTTCATAGCAACTTTCAAAGCAAGACATTTTTTTATTGTTTTGATTTTCTTTCAAAAGGACCAAAATATAAAAAAAAACTAAAAATAACAAACAAAAAGAAATGGAATATTTACAGTGGGGTGACGCGAGGCAAACTCACGCTCGGCAGACCATTGGGTCCCTGGCAACGGCGCCTTGGATTTTATTCCAATGTTATTTCCCCAAGCGTAGGGTTTAGGTCGGCGATAGCATGATAACCGGAAGTTCGGGTCGAGTCCACAGAGACCCAATGCGCTGAGTGTGAGTGTTGTTTCGCGAATGTTGGTTTAGCCTTAAAGCGGCAAACATGGCTTTTGAAGTTTGTTTGGTGAAATTCTCTTAACTTCGAGAATGACTCCGAATTTGAAAAGACTAATTAAAAGAAGGCAAGGTTTCAGGGTTTACAACACCCATGACTTAGGCCGATTCATTCTCCTCTAAGATAACCGGCACGGGGACGTCATTAAACGACCTCGAACAAAAGATTTGATTTTTAAACTCGTTTGATTAGAAATGGTGTTTCACAAAGAGTATGATTCTTGTGCCATTTATACAAACATTTGGATTGACATCGCCCTAAACATCACACGTGCCAAGTGGACGAGCCCTTGGCTACGTGTGATCAAAGAGATTAACAAATCTCAATTTTGATACATAAAATTAATCCTTACTCTTTGATTAACAAGCGATGTTTGCAATATGGCGAGGAGAGCAAATCAACATAAGTCATGGGGTGCTACTCACCCTAAGACCGAGCCTAAAACGACTACTCGATCATTACTAAGTAAAACATGACTATTCTTATAAAGGAAATAAAGAACATGACAATTGACTTTAAAAACTGATTTTTATAGAAGATCCTAAGTTAGCCTACAACTTTAAACCTTGAGAAAATTAACAACTAAGACTACTTACTTGATTTTTCAAAGGAGATGACTAGAAAAGCATGAACAAGATTTAACCGATAAAAACGTAAATAAACTTGAGTTATATAGAGATCCAACAAGTAGCTACAACATTAAACAACAAGAAATCAAAGAAAAATGAAGACTTACTTGAGAAAAACTAGAGAGAGAGAGCTTAAAACCTCTTCCATGTTGGAGAGAGGGGAGAGCCAATAAACTAGACTAAAATGAAATAGTAAGAAGTGAGAGAGAAGGAGAGAGCCAAGTCTATTTAATCCTCCCAATCCTCTCTCTAATAAAGTTGCATAAAGTCCTCACAACTACCCAAAGTTTCCATAAATAGAAAGCGCAAAAAGAGCTAGAAAATTGCATTTCGAAGGAGCTTGGATCGATCCATGCTTCCTTTGGATCGATCCAAATGTTGCTGATGAAGAATTTTTGTAGTCTGGATTGATCCATCCCAAGCTTGGATCGATCCAAAAAGGTCTGATGTAAACTTGATGAACTAGGAACGATCCAATCCCTCTTTGGATCGATCCAAAGAGGTCTGATGAAGAATTGGTGAAGTTGGATCGATCCAACTTTTCTTTGGATCGATCCAAAAGGCTCTGGTGGTGAATTAATGAAGTTGGATCAATCCAACTTAAGTTTGGATCAATCCAACTTCTCCTTGGCTTGAATTTCACTCCTTTGATCACTCCGCTTGAATTGTGTGCTTTCGGATTTCTTCCAAGGCACTCAAATGGATAGTGTGACACTCGGGGGAGATGGTCCTCGGTCTTGTGAGTGCTTGTACAAGCTCGGACCCCACCAAGAGTTTTGATGAGCGTGAGACACAGCTTCAAAGCACCGACTTGAATTGTGACCTTCCGAATCCCCGGGCCTTTAGCCGAATCATCGTTCCGTCGCTGTTGAGGCCCGGTGCAGGCATGCCATGGGGAACGTGGCCCTCGGTAACGTGGCACGGATCTCAATGCACACCAAACGCGCTCATTTTCCTTGTTTAACCTGTAACTTAACAAAAACACCACTACACCCATATCAACCAAATTAAGTGCGAATTCGCGTGTGTGTGGAATAAATGAGCGAGATAAGCCCCGGTTATCTACAATATTGGGGGCTTATCATAAAACAAACTGTAAATTGCTATTAAAAAAAAAATGTAAACCAAAAATTTAAATTACATTAAAATTTTTTTTTTGTTCAAATGATGGACCAAAATATAGTGTTAATTCGATTAACTTCCAAGTTTTGGTTGTCAGTTTTGAGAAAAAATTTTGAGATAGTAGAGAGAGAAATAAAAGTAATAATTGGAGAAAGAAATGAAAGTAATAACTGGAGAGAGGGTAATAAGTACAGAGAGAGAAATGCGAGTAATGATTGTATAGAGGTGTAATGAGTAGAGAGAGAAATGTAAATAATGATTGGAGAGAGAAATAATGAGTAGAGAAAGAAAAAAATTATTCCAATTAAATTTTTTTTTTTTCAAAAATGCAAACCAAACATAGTGAACTGTTCAACTTACCATACATCTCCAGTTCAAACAAAACAAAGTAGCCTTACAGTCACGACCCAATCCGGAGGGTTGAAATCATGACCGGTTAGTGATTCTTAATCACCCCAGGCTTTTATAAAAATCACATTTGTACTCCTTTTCTAAAATAATCAAATTTAATAAATTGAAAAGCGGAATCAACAAGATATATTTAGAGCTGACCTAACATGCCACAAGAATACATATTTAACCAATTGGCATTAAATTACAATCCTGTGGCTTGCAACTATTCCACCACCAAAACAAATAGATCAGGTTACAATGTAGGAGCACCTCAATTTTATTACCAATGAATTTGATTACATAAAATAGTAGTAGCAACCACCATTAATCAACAACCACACGATATCCCTAGAGTCTGCCTGCCCCCTTATGTCTTGAAATGGTTTCATAAAAACAAAACCATTCCAATGAGTGTTACGATATACAAAGATTCCATAATTATCCTGGGAATAATTTTAACAAAAATTAACTTTGAAAACAAGTTTCAAACTTGACATTGCAAACTATAAAATAATCAATAATGTAGTTATTTAGGCTCAAAACTACCAAACCTCTGAAAACAATGCAGTTATTCAGCAAACTGCCAAAACTCTAACATCTTTTATAGGCGGACACTGGCACTGTTTGGGGGAGTGACCCCACCATCTGGGAAATAATATGAAGTCCATAGGATACCTAGATATATTCTCTCTTTAGGCACAAAAAACTCAACGCCCAAATGTTTGGCTAAAACGGACATTATAGTCCGTTTACTTTTTCTTTTACAATCGATCCCATGTTTATCTCTAAAATCTCATTTCCAAATTGTGCTTATTATGCACTATGATGCTTCCGTACAAGACATCTATTTTCCATATAATCAACGTATCATATTGATCCATTTTGCAAATCATAAATAACAAAATATTTAAAGATAAACTATGCAACCAACCAATGTATATTCTTAACTCACCTCGGTAGCGTGAGCCGAAGCACTACTGCGTGTACATAACTTAAAATCGGCCCCGGAACCGAAAAGAGAGAAGGAGGAATCATGAGTCGTCGAACGTTCGCCGACACGGGTGTCAGCTGGGTGGAAAGGTTGGCAATGGAATTTTTCAGGAAGGTAGAGAGAGGGAGACTGAAAGTTGAGAGGTGGAGGGAGAGATATAATAGAGTATTATAAAAATACAATTGATGCGAAGTATTTGCTGTGGAAAAATGATGTGTCAAAAGGAGTATATGAAGAGTGCCTTGAGAGACCACATCCGACGAACTGAAATGCAAATTAAAGGTCACAATCCTATCTCATGCATGTATACATTACTCCTTGGAAACTTATCTTATACAGATAATTCAGACAAAATAATAGAAACTAGAATAGGTTAAGTGCTCCACCTCTGAATTTTGAGAAAATTTTGGGTGCAAATAGGGTATGGGTGACGTGGTACGGGGAGGGTACCATGTGGAACCCTCCCGGCACATCCGGGCCGTCCAATAATGCAACCAACGATTCAGATTGAAAGTACTGTCCGGATTTAAAAAAAAATAGAAAAGAAAAGAAAAAGTGTTTTAATCCGAGCCGTCCGATGAAATTCCTCAAATTCGAATTTTGTTTGTCTAGGCTTTGTTTTCAAAAAAGTTATACAAATTTACCGTTGACGATAAAATTTATTCCAAGATTAAATCGCCGAGTCGTAAATTTGAGGAACTAGGGTGTTCCACTAAGGTGGTTTTTTGAAAAACTAGTTTTTCACGGTTTTTTATGTGATGTATTGTGAGAGAATGACTTCTCTCGGTTTTTGGAAAAAACAGTTTTTTGTTAGTGGAACACCCCCTAAATTTGAATTTTTTATAAATAAAATAATCGGGTTATCACACTTACTTTATATCTTTAACATCAAATCAACTTGGTATATTTACAAACAAGATTCAACAAAGGAAATAAATTTTGCAGTATTGCACCTTCTTTTGTAAATGCAAAATTTACTAGCTGTAATTGTTTTAGTAATGAGTGGACAGATGAATATAGTAATAATTGGAAATAGGGATAATAAATAGAAAGAGATAGAGAGAAATCAGAATTATAAGTGAAAAATGGAGTAATGATTGGAGAGAGAAATAAGATAATAATTGAAAAACCAAACTACACTAAGACAAGCCAATCATTTACTACTTTCTTTACCAATTGTCTTTTTTGTGTATTGATTTTTGCACAAAATTCAAGGAAACATTTATAAGAAAGTAGTAAAGCACAAACATTATTTTTCAAATCTAATTATAGCATCTCTAATAACTTCTAATATAAGAGTGTAATTTTATTCATCCTCCTAAAAAGAAAATTATTCAACCTTGCCCAGTAGAAAATTAATCTAGTGACTTGTTTCCTGGCGGTGCTCCAACAATAAGTAGTAGTTCAATTTCTCAAATTATTCATAGCGCAAGGCTTCCCCGTTTGTCCACACACACTCTTCAAAGTTCATACTTCACGTTGCGTCTTGTGCCCTCGCCCTCTGATTATGCTTCCTAAAATAATCCAACAAGTTATTAACATACTCGTCTTGTATATCTCTGTCAACAAACAACCCCTTTACCTCTCTAACCTTATCCCTGTATATCTTTCCACCTTCCTCAACCATCACCAATTTCACTGAGTCAGCCACCGAGTCCCTTGTGAACGATCCGTCTCGGTCATCTCTTGGCACCGAGTAACCCATCTTCTTTTCCTCCAAAAGCCTCGCATTCAATCCTTGCTCTGTAAAAAACGTCAATAAAATTAGAGGCTTCTCGAATTGTATTGCCTCCACCACCGAGCTCCACGCCGAGTGAGTCAAGAACCCACCCACTGAGTCGTGGCTCAGTATCTTGAGTTGAGGCGCCCAACTCGTGCACACGATTCCCCGCTCCTTGGTTCTCTCCTCAAACCCGTCTGGCAACTCAACCACCTCCGTGTCAGCCAAGCCACGTTTTTTCCTTAGAGCCCAAAAGAATGGAAATCCGGTTAGCTCTAACCCGTGAGCTATCTCAGTGAGTTCATATTGACTCGGCTTTGCCTCGCTCCCGAACGCAACGTAGACCACTGACCCTTTAGCCTGTTTATCGAGCCACTCTTTTATGGTTTTCCATTCCTTGTTGTCATCAACAGAATCATGATCTTGAGGTATTGGAGGAAGCTGGCCCACAGGAATAACCGGTTTTTGATAAATCTCTTCAAGAAGTTGTAACCATTCGGGCTCAAACTCATAAGAGCTTCTCACTGCCACCACATCACAACCGTCAATAGACGCCCCCATGCGATACATTGCTGGAACATTTTCGTCCTCCCCTGTCACGTCGTCGAAGACTCGATTAATCTCGAATAATCGAAACGCAACAGTGGACTCAAAGGGGACCCACTTTGGCGGAACAGTAAAATCCTCGGGTTTCGTGCGGTTGTTATCTCTCACTCCAATCAAATTTTGCACAGGACCCACAAAGCACAACGAAGCAGCAATAAAAATACTGAAATATGCACTTGAAATGTCGAGTTTGGCCGCAATAGGACCTAACCAATAAGGGGCGAAATCGTAAATCACCCAATCAGGAGAAGTGTCTTGTAGAAGTTGAGTAATGGGTTGTTCGAGCTGATCGTAGGCCTTTTTGAGGTACTTGACCTTATCATACGGCAAATCGATGGTGGCCTCGGCATTTTCTGGGAGTTTTTCGACATGGGGCAAAGGAATCTTCTTGAACGTGATGAGAGGAGATAGATTTTGAGGTATTTTCGGGAGACGATCGATGTTTTTGGGAGTGGAAACAAAAGTGATCCTGTGACCTTTTAAAGCTATGAGTTTGGAGAGTTCTAAGAATGGAATCATGTGCCCAAAAGCTAGCCATGGGAACATAACTATGCTGAGTTTATCATCTTTGGTCATTTGAGGATTTGATTGGGACTCCATTGTTTGAAATGCCATGGTATTTCTTGTTCAATCTCAGCTTTATAAAATGGAGAGTACTGTTCGTGGTTGGAATTACTTTTTCATAAGCTGGGTCACAAAGTCAATAATTGCCCGTCTAATTATTGAGAACGTGTTTTGTTTGAACACGTTAGAAAGGGATGTGAAATGAAAATTATTGGCTTAACTAAGGGTATTCACGGTGGACTTCCTAAAAATAGCTTTTAAGTTGACTCTTAAGGTGTACACATAAGCTTAATTGAGGTTCATTTGACACTCTTAGAGTTTGCTAAATATAGAGAGCATGCGTGCACCCAATGGACAAGCAAGAAAATTTTCTATTTTGTGAAGAAAGTAATCAAAATAGTGTAGGTCCACTTGGAACTAGCTACAAGACTAGTTAAATTTAGTTAATGGGTTAGGAGCCATGTTTAGGAGCCACCATTGGGAGCTTGTATTAGGAGTCCATTGAAGACCATGATTGATCAAATGACTTGCTAAATTTTAGGAACTTCACCTAAGAGTCATTTTAAGAGTTCACTGTAGATGCCCTAATTATGCCATCCTCATTTTTATTATGGCAATTTTAAGAGCGTACTCAAACTTGACAATCATATGGAATCTTGTTCGTGAATATATTCTCCGTATTGGACGGGTCATGCTAAAATATTATTTGGTTGTGCATATATTTTCTTTATATTCTACTGCCAATATCTTCTAATTAAAAATTTGAGGCAATTAGTTGAAGAAATTTTTTAAATTCTTTGCCGTATCTGAATCATCTATGTCCCACCATATGTTTGTTTTTTTCCTTGGCCCCAGAACCCAACCCAAGCCTACCATGACGATTCACATTGTTTATCTCGCTTTTTTACAGATTCATCGATAGATATATGATTTGAATATATTTTGTTTCAGATGTTTTGAGTGTCGGTTGAAATTATTTTTTTCAGAGAGGTTCTATCTGCAAGACCTACGCACAGTCGAACCATCCTAGTGGGCCCAGGCGGGTCCAATGAATTGGGGGTCTATGGATTATGAAACACTTTATTCCCTCGACAATAAATACTTCCTCCGTCAAAAAAATGATAGTCCTATTCGAAAAATGATAAGTTAAAAATAATATACTTTTTCTTCAAAAAAGATCAAACTTTTTTCATGAATTAAAAGAGCTCATTGATGTCGAGTAAACTGCCAAAGAAAATTTGAATTTTCATTATTTTTTTTCCTTATTTTTAATTTATCGTTCTGCAAACCGGCCGGACTACCATTTTGGGATGAAGGTACCAAAGTTTTGCTAACTACAAGCTGTGACATTTCAAACTCACTTAAAGTTGGCAGGTGCACAAGCACGCGACCTCATCATTGTCAAAGAAACTCACGTTGCTTACCCATACTATTGTCTTATAAACTTTCAAATTCCCTACATTGTAATCTAACAGAGTTAAAAAAGAAAAGAAAAGACGTACAACATATGAACCAGAAGAAAAGAATCTTCTCAGTCTAATTTGCAACATGCACAGAGACACAAGTCACATAACATGGAGCAGGTACAGAGTTGAGCCCTTTGCAAATAAAGGTCGGCAAGGTGCCGTGCCATGCCATGCCAACAAGCTACATTACAAACTAAAAATCCATTAGAGTTATTATTTGCGTGATCTCTGTTTCTCACCAATCATGACCAAATAGATATTTTAATTTGCTCATGGAAACTATATATTCGTATGGATGTTCTTGCGTCCCTGGTAATAATAAATTCCCAAACTTCCCATGGAAAGATCACAAAACCAAATTAGTATCAATTGCTCAGGTCAGCCGATCACAAAAAAATAAAAAATAAAAAAACAAAAAAGAAGTGGTCAAACCACTAATTTTCTTGAATTAATGCTGTAAAAAATAAAAACTAAACAAGCCGCTAAGAGGGAGCATGAGTTATTTCAGCTTCTAACATAGCTGCAATTTTTGGTGCCTCTTGCATAACTCTCTTTTCTACAAGGCTTGTGAATGGAGTTTAGGTAAGTTGTCAGCACATCCATTAGCTTGTCTGAGTAATTGAGTGATTGCATGTCCATCCCCTGTGAACGTCTCCACTGTATTGCTGAGTTTGACCCCACACTACTCCTTTATATCATTGGTAAGTTTAGCCTTCAGACTTGTTATACACTTCTTTTTCCAACAATCCAGTCACTTCGTAACTTAGTCAACAGTTGAAAACTCCATCGCTTTACCTCTACGATGAAAAAACTGTCATCTCTAAAAAGCTGAATGATTTGAGCATCTCCAATGTCTATATTGAGCGCATGTATTGTGTTAGGCATGGATCTATGGATCGAGTCATTAGTCGAAGAAACATGGTAAGGAAGCCGAAGAAATTCTTTTCGTTGCTCCCTTTCCCTCCATAAAAGCCCCACAAATTCATGATCGAAACACATCAAATATGTTGACTTCCCTCTTTGTTCTTCCCAAATTTTGCATACCCGACATTGACAAGATATTGCTAGCATGAGGATCATCATGATAATCTCCTTAGAGAAAGTAGGATTTACCTCGATACTATCAATTTCTCCCCATAATTAGTATCTAGCGAGAGGTACATATTCAGGCTAGGCAAGTTGTATTGGATTGTTGAGGCTACACGTCTTGTATTGTTGGAATATTAGAACCCCATTCCTATGTAGGGGTATTCCATATGGAGAAACTGCATCCTATAGAATACAATAAAAGTAGTTGTTAATTTTGAAGTACTTTTAAAGAAAACACAGTGAAAAAAGTCTTTCAAATTCTGCAACAGTACTCATACCTGTTATCAAAAGATTTTATTTGAATTGTTAATAAATTTCAAATAGCATGCATGGCCTTTGATTTCAGTGTCGTATGATATTGTTGATCATTATGACACAGTTATTTCAAGTGTTTCGCAAGCATATTTTTGGAAGGTAAAGTGTAGGAAACACTTTTGGAGTGGCTAATGGGTATAGTCTTTTAATTATAGTTTCTGGATAGACTGCTGTGGATGTGGTATATTTTGAAGTGGTATAGTTTATGGACTGCTAGATGGATGACTATTAAGTGGTATAGTTTATGCTTTTGTAGACTAAGTTTGCAGCTGTGATGAGAATGAAATTAAGTTTGAGAATGCTAGGCTTCAATTTTTGGTTATGTTGGGCTTGAATTTATTTTGAAATGTTGGGCTTGAATCTGCCTTTTTTTACAATATCGTGTCGTGTCCGTATCGTATCCGTATCCGTATCCAAGCAAAATTTGATGTATGATGAAAGAATCAAATGTGGATTAGTGGAGAGGGAAGTGAGAGAGAGATACCTGTGAGAGAGAAGAGATGGTGGTCATGCGTCGGTGGTTGTAAGGGTGGGTTTGGCGTCGGCCGTCAGTGGAGTTAGGGGTTGCTCGTTGGTGGGCCGTCAGTGGTGGTAGGGTGGGATAGGGGTTGCACGTCGGTGGTTTCAGATGAAGGAGAGAGAAAAGAGGATATCACCGTGGTGGTAGGTGAGGCCGCGTCGAGAGGGAGAAGAGGGGATCTTCGTGTTATTTAGAAGAAGCGAGGAGAGAGAATATGTATGGGTTTTGAATTTTGAATTTTGAAATTTCATTTGAACGGCGATACATACACTTCCTAGGAGCCACTCCCAGCCACACCCTCTCTCACATGGGGTGTGGGGCCCAGATCTGGGCCCCACACCCCATGCGAGAGAGGGTGTGGCTGGGAGTAGCTCCCGGGGAGTGTACCAATCATTTTTGTTTGCAAATTTCTTTGTGTGCCCCCCCACCCCCCTGCCCCCGCGCCCCCCCCCCCGGGAAGGCTCGTTGATTCGCATGATTTGATTGTTTGGCGTTTCACGACCCGGGAAGGCTCGTCGATTCGCATAATTTCATTTGTTTACAAACGCCCTGAAAAACTTTTTTAAATCAATCGTCCCGAGGGACCAAACTTTTAAATCATTTGTCCTAAGGGACAACTTTTAGATCAATCGTCCTGAGGGACCAAACTTTTAAATTATTTGTCCCGAGGGACAACTTTTAAGTCAATCGTCCTGAGGGACCAAACTTTAAAATCATTTGTCCTGAGGGACCAAACTTTTTTTTTATCAATCGTCCTGAGGGACCAAACTTATAAATCATTTGTCCTGAGGGACCAAACTTATAAATCATTTGTCCTGAGAGACAACTTTAAATCAATCGTCCTGAGGGGCCAAACTTTTTAAATCAATCGTCCCGAGGGACCAAACTTTTAAATCATTTGTCCTGAGGGACAACTTTTAGATCAATCGTCCTGAGGGACCAAACTTTTAAATCATTTGTCCCGAGGGACAACTTTTAAGTCAATCGCCCTGAGGGACCAAACTTTTTAAATCAATCGTCCTGAGGGACCAAACTTTTTAAATCAATCATCCTGAAGGACAGGAGAACCCGTTGCATTTGTTTGCGTATGCCCCAGGAACTACGCCGGTCTGATCCCTGCAATGGGGTACGTAGGCAGCTCGTAGAGCACGACCGATTGATCTTTTAATGTTTTCCTTTGCAGCTTGAGATGAATCGCGGGGAATAAGTCGGGCTGTCTATATCTTGGACGTCACTCATACCAAATCAATGGCATCGAGTCCCGTCCAAGAGGGGCAACTGTAGACACCCCGATTTTGAACCCAGGATGCGCTCGAGCATTCCCGATGATGAAATAGACCAATCGTGCATACCTCGAGGCTAAGAACAAGGCTTGAACTCACCGAACCACCCTAAACCATTCTAAACCCTCCTAAAATAACCTTAAACCAACCAAAATGACCAAAATACCCTTCAAACCATCCATAAACCATTTCAAAACAAACCCAAACCTACACCATCTTCTAGTACATTCAAAACCCTCTTTTTTGATATATAATATGTCCCAATCCATTGTGAAATGAGGGAGATGTGCCCGTTTTACCAAAATCACTTGCTTTCCCGACCTTCTGAGGGTAAAATGGTCACACATTTTGATGTACAAATCATCTTGGGTCCAAATCACTTGGGTTAGAAAGTAGACCTTTCAAGCTTTCCAACGCTTCAAACCACGCACGAAACGGAGTTCGGTAGCACCCGGGGCGGCCCCGCAAATTTTGACCTTTTGAGCAACAGCCTTGAGCGCTCAAGCCCTGGACCTTGAGCGCTCAAACCCAAAAATCCCACCTTGAGCGCTCAAGCCCATGGCTTTGAGCGCTCAACTCTGTTCCAGATCAGTTTTCTGCAGAGCATCTAATCATGATATTCTACTGCAAGAGGAGCGTCTACCTATGTTTTCTACTGCCTAAATACACTTCCTAGACCCTTGAACATTTCCTAATCACCCCCCAAACCCAATTCAAAAATTAAACCCATTTCCCTCCCATTTCTCTCTCTATATAAACCCCCTCCACCCCTTTTGCTGAGCTCTTACACACTCTCACACCCTTCATCAGCCCTCTCCACTCTCTCTCATCACTTCAATCACGTTTTAGCCTTTCTCTCCTCCATAGCCACCACCCTCCATCATCTTCAACCTCCAAAACAACCAAAAAACTCATCTTTAAGGCCTACAACACATGGGTCTTTGAAAAACCAACTTCAACAGCCCCTCTCTCACTCTAATAAGCCATTTACAGTCCATACACTCCATCAATTTCGTCCAAACCTAGCCCTTCCATCAAAACCCACCTCATCCAAGCCAAAATCACCATTTTAAGCTCAAATACTCCATCATCCACTCAATCAATCACTCAATCAGCCCTACACTCACACTCTTCTGTCCAAAATACTTCATCTATAGCCTATAAACACAGCCACTACCCATCCATTCATCAAACCACAAGTTCAAGCCTTGATCAAGCCAAAAGATAGTTAAAATCATGTGAAAAACAATGTTTTGGTCTTGCTGAGGGAGACCAGTGGGCTCATTCAAGTTCCTCATACTTGAAATGAGCCTACAAGGTCTGAAAAGTATCAAGAAAAGCATTTTAAAACCTGTTATTTTGGTAGGATTGAGCGCTCAAGCCCAAGGCCTTGAGCACTCAATCTGTTTTCTAAGTTCATGTTTCTGTCCAGTTTTGGTAAGCAAACCATAATCATTGGCGATCTGGGAAGGGCTTGAGTGCTCAAGACCTTAGCCTTGAGCGCTCAAGGTCATGCTTGAGCGCTCAAACCCTAACATAAAGTCAGTCACAGTGTTTCAGCCATAACTTTTTACTCCGAACTCCGTTTTGGGTGTATTATATATCAAAACGTAGATAATTTGAAGGGCTACAACTTTGTAGTTTTATGTTCTTCTCATTTCTATATCAAAACCCTCCAAAACATGCAAATAGTGTCGGAAAGAAAAATAATTTTGTTCAAAATGATGTTTTAAGTTCTATTTTTCTTCTTCATTGTCATTTTCTTTGTTATACCATTCTTTCATCGCATTATGTACTTCGCACAAGCATCCACCATCACTTAGTTTATGTTTTAATATTCATTTACGTGTTTTGCCATTCCCGTATCCCCCATTTCGTGTTTAAAGTTGAACTTCAAACATTTCCAAAATCCCACAAAATGTTGAGTAGAGACCGGTTCACGGACCGGGCGAGAGGGGTGCCGTAAAACCCTTCCCCTCTCGTAACCAAACCCCCGAATCCGAGAAATTTTTGGTTCCGCCATGATCAGTGAAATCTTTTTCAAATGGGCAAATGAGTCATATTTTTGATCGGTTTCTCGGGTTCGGACCTCAAATCCGGGTGGCGACTCTAACAATCTTCAATCTTTTCAAACGCGAAACCGCACCGATTTCCGTGGGCCGTCCACAAGCTGGCGACTCTGCTGGGGATATTGGTTAATATATATTTTATTTAATTACACTTGTGCAATTTTTATTACACTTGTGTAATTTTATTGAAATATGTGTTAATCAAAGTGGGTTTAATTCAAAAAATGTTTTGTGGGATTTTTCAAATGTTTGAAATTTGATTTTGCATTGCACTTGCATGGTTCTTAGCCCCGCTGGCGTGTTTTAGCAATCCTGCCCGGCTTGCCGGTGACAGGGAATCCCGAAATGCCCAGCAGCCCTCGACCGTGATAAATCACATCGTCACTATCATTTTTAACGGTAGGAGGCGGTTTTGATTTTGAGTCCGGGGTACCCTCAGTGACCAAAACCGGCCTTTGCATGTAATTAGCCATAGAACCCCACGTTTAGCAACCCACCCGTGTGTTAAGTTTACATGCTCCATCTTGTTACGTGCTATGTGTTACTGCTTTTCTCGCCATGCTATGTTGCATTCATGCATTTGCTTTGTATATAGTCGTCGCGAGCGTCGTTTGTATAGATATTCTGTGTAGATATCTCGTTTAGTTTTAGTGCCTCGGCAGTTAGTAGGAGGTTGCCTTGGCCCGATGATGAGTCGTGCATCCCATATGCGCGTTGTTCTTACAAGTTAGCCTTTAGGGCGGCCGGACGTGGGAAAATTTGGACCATCAAAATTCCTAAACACTGATCTAAACGGGTTTAAGGGACCTTGACCCGAGGAGGGTCAATCGCCCTTAGGCATCCGATCTTAGATCATTGTCGGAATATGTGTGGACCAGAATTTCCCAAATCCGACCATCCGATATCAAGGACTTATCGCTTAAAAGAAAACTTGAGGATTGGGGCAATCTTCCAAAGCTTGTCGAATACAGTCTAGGAGACTTTAAATCCATGGAGTTTGAGATACCTCCAGTGTTCGCCATGCTCGAACGGCTCCCCGCGTTAGTAGGAGGTTGCCTTGGCCCGATGATGAGTCGTGCATCCCATATGCGCGTTGTTCTTACAAGTTAGCCTTTAGGGCGGCCGGACGTGGGAAAATTTGAACCATCAAAATTCCTAAACACTGATCTAAACGGGTTTAAGGGACCTTGACCCGAGGAGGGTCAATCGCCCTTAGGCATCCGATCTTAGATCATTGTCGGAATATGTGTGGACCAGAATTTCCCAAATCCGACCATCCGATATCAAGGATTTATCGCTTAAAAGAAAACTTGAGGATTGGGGCAATCTTCCAAAACTGTCGAATACAGTCTAGGAGACTTTAAATCCATGTAGTTTGAGATACCTCCGGTGTTTGTCGTGCCCGAACGGCTTCCCGTGTTTTGAACTAGCCTTGGAGTCACTTGTAACTGGATGGCAACACCTCATTCCTTTGTCTCGGATGGCCAAGAAAAGTTAAGGATTACGGTCCCAATGTTTTAGGTTTAGGTTGGCAAACCGAATCCACCGAGTAATGGCTTACCCGTGGTGTTGATTCAATCAGCTGTGCAATGACTCTGAGTGAGATTTAAAACCGGCAGACTAACCATAGGTTAACCCTAGCATAATCTATAGGATAGATGTTAGTCTAGGAGACTTTAAATCCATGGAGTTTGAGATACCTCCAGTATTCGCCGTGCTCGAACGGCTCCCCGTGTTTCGGACTAGCCTTAAGTACATTTGTATCCGGATTTCAACAACCTTATTGCTCTGTCTCGGATGGTCTATAAGGAGATTGGCTCTGATTCCACGACGATTGGAATTTAACCTGCCTGTCACGACTTACCCCGTGGTTGTTGTTTCGTACATCCATGCAATGTCTTAAGTGAGATCGAAACCGGTAGCAGAATCCTTAGGATAGGATTTAGTCTAGGAGACTTTAAATCCGTGGAGTTTGAGATACCTCCAGTGTTCGCCGTGCTCGAACGGCTCCCCGTGTTTCGGACTAGCCTTAAGTACATTTGTATCCGGATTTCAACAACCTTATTGCTCTGTCTCGGATGGTCTATAAGGAGATTGGCTCTGATTCCACGACGATTGGAATTTAACCTGCCTGTCACGACTTACCCCGTGGTTGTTGTTTCGTACATCCATGCAATGTCTTAAGTGAGATCGAAACCGGTAGCAGAATCCTTAGGATAGGATTCAGTCTAGGAGACTTTAAATCCATGGAGTTTGAGATACCTCCAGTGTTCGCCGTGCTCGAACGGCTCCTCGTGTTTCGGGCTAGCCTTAAGTACATTTGTATCCGGATTTCAACAACCTTATTGCTCTGTCTCGGATGGTCTATAAGGAGATTGGCTCTGATTCCACGACGATTGGAATTTAACCTACCTGTCACGACTTACCCGTGTGTAGACACCCCAAAATGAGCGTTCACGTACATTTTAATCCCCAATGATGAACGGAAATACCCGGAAGAACTCTCGGATTGAAATTTTCCAAGTCAACTCAGTCAACAGTACCGCACGGTACTCATCTCTCAACGCACGGGACAGCCAGTGTCACGTACAACAGAGTTTTGGAAATTTGACGGCCAGGTGTGCCGCACGGTACACAAGTTGTGCCGCACGGCACAGTTTGTGTACCGTACGGTACTGTTTACGGGTTCCCAGTTTTCACAGGTTCCCAGCAAGCCGAAAGTGTTGACGAGATTGGTTCCCCCGCCGTGGCCGAAAGGGAAGATCATGGCCGAAAGGAATAGGCTACTCCCTATGCCATTGTCCCCCTGGGCAAGAATCAAGAAAGGATTGGGAACTACAATCGGCTCCCCCATCCTCTAACAAAACCGTTCAAACCCAATGGGAAGAAGAGAGGCCGAACCCCATACGATTGCTGCGTGAGAAAAGACCGCGAAATTCCATCCTTGAATACCATTTTCTGTTGCTTAACCATCACCTCTACTATACAGAAATCAGCATCACTCTCTCTGCCAAAAACCAAAAAAACAAAGCAGAAACCCATCCCCTGTTCTTGGCTCCAAAGCCGTGAGATAGTCGTTTCAAATCAACCAAAGTTTGAGCCTCCAATCCCTCTTACCACTATACTAGAGTGAAAGTGAGGTCCAGAGAAGGTTCAAGCAGCATTCGGAAGTTCAATCCGACGCTCAATCCGAGAGTTCGAAACCGAAGGTATAAACCCGTTTCGCCAAATTCCTTGAATTTGGTATCCTGAGGGGAAGGGTACCAAGGGTGGAATGATTCCTTGTATCATTTCCATGCTTGATATGCCCAAATTACAGCAAGTTCAGTTTCATTTCACACCTCCCGGTCGCGTCGTACGGTGAAAACATCGCCTCGTACGGAGCGATTCAACGAGGAGGGACATCCCATACTCAATACATTACTTTCTCCCTTTAAAGTAGTTCATTTTGAATGCATTTCATGCCTTGTATGTGCCTCTGATCAATCATTTCGAAAAGACTTCAACCAACCCCACCTCCACA
This sequence comes from Vaccinium darrowii, assembly GCA_020921065.1. Classification (NCBI taxonomy): domain Eukaryota; kingdom Viridiplantae; phylum Streptophyta; class Magnoliopsida; order Ericales; family Ericaceae; genus Vaccinium; species Vaccinium darrowii. The sequence goes on from CM037154.1 coordinate 38,173,998, forward strand.
AAGTCCTCCACGTTCCTATAACCCAAATACCTTCTGCATCTACCACCAAACACCCAGTCACCCTATCGAGAGATGCCAACGCCTTCGTCACGAAATACAAGATCTCATTGACAATGGATCCATCTCTGGTCCACTGGTGAAGCCGAACACCTCGTCGAACCAATGAACCATCAATGGCCATGCAATAATTCAATCTTCCACGAGTCTTGGAAGTCTTCAAGTGTCAAGTCAAGTTTGCACTTATGATTGAGTCAGTTTGTATTTCGAGTCTGTTTATGTTTTCCTCGTCTATGCGTTTTCATCTTCGAGTCTGTAATATCTTGTTATTGTTGTCAAAAAAAAAAAAAAAAAAAACACCAAAAATAGAGTCAACCTTTGTAGTCCTGAACTACGCACGACCTGATTCCTTGCAAAGGGATACGTAGGCAACCCTTCGCGGTTCGGTCGTAACTATCAAAAATCAATGTGACGCTTTTGTGTTGAAATTTTCATCATAAACTTGGGTTTTCCCTAAACTTGGAATTGTTTCACACCATCATTTGAGAAACATGATAATCACTTTGAAACACGAGATGAATTTTGATTGAACCCTTGCCCCGCACAAGGAGGATTTCCAATGGACCATTCCCCAGTGCCATCAAGAAGTATTGCTTTGACAAAAAAGAGCCTGCTAGGTCGAAAACCCGCAAGGGCGGCCTAGGCAAAAGTTAAGGCAAAAGCTCGCTAGATCAAACTTCAAAATGAGATCTAGGCAAAAGTTAGAGCAAGCATGAGTTCTTTCCATCAAGTTGCACGATTCAAAATGAAGAAGGGCATTCTTTGTTTTATTCCCCACATAAATATCCATTGCAAGCCCCTTTGAGCCTGAATCGATTTCTTTGAAAAAGAACCCAGCTAGGCAGCTATCCCCCATGCTGGGGTGAAAGGAAAGAATAAAACGTGCCCAAGATGTAGGTGCATGAGAATTCAAGCCATCACAAGAATGAAGGTCTCAAACTCGTTGGCACATAAAAATGCCAAATGCAAAAGACACAAGACAAGGAGCACCGAAGAAATGGAACAGAAAAGTGAAATGGAAAGAAAGTGCCAATAAAAAAAAAGGCACAAAGGAAAAGAAGAGGAAAAGAAGAAAGCTCCCATCAAAAAAGCAAAAGGGCATGAATGGAGTCCAAGATAGCTGCCAGCTCAAATAACCCCGAGGAAAAATGAGATGTTTCGAGCCTATAATCCTTCCTTTGTTAAGCCCATAACCGTGGCCCCGTCATAACCTAGATAAAAGTCCTTTCAGATTGGAAAGTGCAACTTGATAGTGGGAATTCAAGTCAAAAGGGAACAGTCTAATCTCCCTTGAAAATCAAAAGTCAAAGCATTGTGCAAACGCTGGCATCATTCAAAGCAAAAATCCAAACCGGGGTATATCAATAGGTCTTCATCAGCAGCCCTCTAAAATGGGGCATTTTGAAGAAAAATCAATGAAGCATCATCAACAATCTGGGGCATGAGTTCATGATAAGAAATCTTGTGTTTTGATAAGAATATTTGAATGAACATCACTTGATGGAGTGAAACAATCACAAAATAAAAATTCAATTTTATCATGACAATTTCGACATTAACGGTGAGGCATGTTTGCCATCTTTCAGAACTTCGAGTCAACGAAGTCTTCCATATCTTTTTAGTCAACACGTTCTTTCTCCTATCTGTCAGGTCAAAATGGTCAATCAAATTTCTCAAGCTTTGTCTGTCAAAGTCTGCCCTTCTTGTCCAAAAGGCCAATCAAATTCCTTGGCCTTATCAATCTTATCGAAGTCCATTCCCTTGTCAGGAAGGCCAATCAAATTCCTCGGCCTTGGAAAAATTTGCCTCTTTGTCAAGAGGCCAATCATGTCGTCTTAGTCTTGTCAATCCTTGACTCGTGGAAACGATTTCAATGTGTCAAAGAACCCGCAATTGGGTACATGGTCAATTGGTCGCCAAAATCATCTGCAGAGGCGAGAAAGAAAAACAGAATCGAGGTTCATCATCTGTGGAGGCACGTCAACCCGAAATTGAGGCATGTCAGCCTAATGTCATTTCTAGGGGAAGCATACACCCAAATCCAGGACTAGGGCATAGGAGCCTAAAAGTCTGAAACCAATCCAAAACCCAAGTCTTGCCAAGCTCAAACTCAAACCCTGCCCAAAAGGGAAAGTCAGTAAAGCAAAAGAGCCACCCTATTGAGCCTCCTACTTTTTAAAGAAGGGATGTTGTCATTGTTGTCGTCGAAGTGTCGATCCACGAGTCGCATGCAATTGTCCTGCGGGACAATTTTTCAATCAATCGTCCTGAGGGACAACTTTTAAATCAATCGTCCTGAGGGACAAACTTTTAAATCAATCGTCCTGAGGGACAACTTTTAAATCAATCGTCCTGCGGGACAGTTTTTCAAATTAATGGTCCTGAGGGACAACTTTTAAATCAATCATCCTTGCCATGTTGGCCAGGGGATAGGTTTCTTGCTGTTACTTGGAGATAGATTTCTCACCTGTTGTAGCCGCCTAGCTGGCGCACCCCAATCATTTAAGCCACCTAGCTGGTGCATCAATCACTCGGTTAATGCTTTTTATCAGTTGTTCTGAGAATTTGCTGTTGATGAACCATTGTGCCGCTAAGACTATCACATTTATGTGTTTGGTTCAATAGCGTATTGATTGTCTCGTTGCTCAGTAGACAATCATCTTATCATTGGCTATCTTGTTGCTCAAGGGATAGCCCCATTAGATTTAGCCTCCCCGTTGTTCAGAGGGTAGCTACACTCAATCACAATCACAATCACAATCACAATCATTTGCTTTTAGTGTTTCGACTCGCGAAGGCTTGTCGATTCACGTAAAATCATAATTCATTTGTTTGGCGTTTCATGACCCGGGAAGGCTCGTTGATTCGCATGATTGTTTGGCATTTCACGACCCGGGAAGGCTCGTTGATTTGCATAATTCGTTTGTTTGGCGTTTCACGACCCGGGAAGGCTCGTTGATTCGCATGGTTGTTTGGCATTTCACGACCCGGGAAGGCTCGTTGATTTGCATAATTCGTTTGTTTGGCGTTTCACGGCCCGGGAAGGCTCGTTGATTCGCATGATTTGATTGTTTGGCGTTTCACGACCCGGGAAGGCTCGTCGATTCGCATAATTTCATTTGTTTACAAACGCCCTGAAAAACTTTTTTAAATCAATCGTCCCGAGGGACCAAACTTTTAAATCATTTGTCCTGAGGGACAACTTTTAGATCAATCGTCCTGAGGGACCAAACTTTTAAATCATTTGTCTCGAGGGACAACTTTTAAGTCAATCGTCCTGAGGGACCAAACTTTAAAATCATTTGTCCTGAGGGACCAAACTTTTTTTTTATCAATCGTCCTGAGGGACCAAACTTATAAATCATTTGTCCTGAGGGACAACTTTTAAATCAATCGTCCTGAGGGACCAAACTTATAAATCATTTGTCCTGAGAGACAACTTTTAAATCAATCGTCCTGAGGGGCCAAACTTTTTTAAATCAATCGTCCCGAGGGACCAAACTTTTAAATCATTTGTCCTGAGGGACAACTTTTAGATCAATCGTCCTGAGGGACCAAACTTTTAAATCATTTGTCCCGAGGGACAACTTTTAAGTCAATCGCCCTGAGGGACCAAACTTTTTAAATCAATCGTCCTGAGGGACCAAACTTTTTAAATCAATCATCCTGAAGGACAGGAGAACCCGTTGCATTTGTTTGCGTATGCCCCAGGAACTACGCCGGTCTGATCCCTGCAATGGGGTACGTAGGCAGCTCGTAGAGCACGACCGATTGATCTTTTAATGTTTTCCTTTGCAGCTTGAGATGAATCGCGGGGAATAAGTCGGGCTGTCTATATCTTGGACGTCACTCATACCAAATCAATGGCATCGAGTCCCGTCCAAGAGGGGCAACTGTAGACACCCCGATTTTGAACCCAGGATGCGCTCGAGCATTCCCGATGATGAAATAGACCAATCGTGCATACCTCGAGGCTAAGAACAAGGCTTGAACTCACCGAACCACCCTAAACCATTCTAAACCCTCCTAAAATAACCTTAAACCAACCAAAATGACCAAAATACCCTTCAAACCATCCATAAACCATTTCAAAACAAACCCAAACCTACACCATCTTCTAGTACATTCAAAACCCTCTTTTTTGATATATAATATGTCCCAATCCATTGTGAAATGAGGGAGATGTGCCCGTTTTACCAAAATCACTTGCTTTCCCGACCTTCTGAGGGTAAAATGGTCACACATTTTGATGTACAAATCATCTTGGGTCCAAATCACTTGGGTTAGAAAGTAGACCTTTCAAGCTTTCCAACGCTTCAAACCACGCACGAAACGGAGTTCGGTAGCACCCGGGGCGGCCCCGCAAATTTTGACCTTTTGAGCAACAGCCTTGAGCGCTCAAGCCCTGGACCTTGAGCGCTCAAACCCAAAAATCCCACCTTGAGCGCTCAAGCCCATGGCTTTGAGCGCTCAACTCTGTTCCAGATCAGTTTTCTGCAGAGCATCTAATCATGATATTCTACTGCAAGAGGAGCGTCTACCTATGTTTTCTACTGCCTAAATACACTTCCTAGACCCTTGAACATTTCCTAATCACCCCCCAAACCCAATTCAAAAATTAAACCCATTTCCCTCCCATTTCTCTCTCTATATAAACCCCCTCCACCCCTTTTGCTGAGCTCTTACACACTCTCACACCCTTCATCAGCCCTCTCCACTCTCTCTCATCACTTCAATCACGTTTTAGCCTTTCTCTCCTCCATAGCCACCACCCTCCATCATCTTCAACCTCCAAAACAACCAAAAAACTCATCTTTAAGGCCTACAACACATGGGTCTTTGAAAAACCAACTTCAACAGCCCCTCTCTCACTCTAATAAGCCATTTACAGTCCATACACTCCATCAATTTCGTCCAAACCTAGCCCTTCCATCAAAACCCACCTCATCCAAGCCAAAATCACCATTTTAAGCTCAAATACTCCATCATCCACTCAATCAATCACTCAATCAGCCCTACACTCACACTCTTCTGTCCAAAATACTTCATCTATAGCCTATAAACACAGCCACTACCCATCCATTCATCAAACCACAAGTTCAAGCCTTGATCAAGCCAAAAGGTAGTTAAAATCATGTGAAAAACAATGTTTTGGTCTTGCTGAGGGAGACCAGTGGGCTCATTCAAGTTCCTCATACTTGAAATGAGCCTACAAGGTCTGAAAAGTATCAAGAAAAGCATTTTTAAAACCTGTTATTTTGGTAGGATTGAGCGCTCAAGCCCAAGGCCTTGAGCGCTCAATCTGTTTTCTAAGTTCATGTTTCTGTCCAGTTTTGATAAGCAAACCATAATCATTGAGTTGGGGTTGTATGAATGTTCAAAGTTATAAAATAGCAGAATTTGGCGATCTGGGAAGGGCTTGAGCGCTCAAGGCCTTAGCCTTGAGCGCTCAAGGTCATGCTTGAACGCTCAAACCCCAACAGAAAGTCAGTCACAGTGTTTCACTCCGAACTCCGTTTTGGGTGTATTATATATCAAAACGTAGATAATTTGAAGGGCTACAACTTTGTAGTTTTATGTTCTTCTCATTTCTATATCAAAACCCTCCAAAACATGCAAATAGTGTCGGAAAGAAAAATAATTTTGTTCAAAATGATGTTTTAAGTTCTATTTTTCTCCTTCATTGTCATTTTCTTTGTTATACCATTCTTTCATCGCATTATGTACTTCGCACAAGCATCCACCATCACTTAGTTTATGTTTTAATATTCATTTACGTGTTTTGCCATTCCCGTATCCCCCATTTCGTGTTTAAAGTTGAACTTCAAACATTTTCAAAATCCCACAAAATGTTGAGTAGAGACCGGTTCACGGACCGGGCGAGAGGGGTGCCGTAAAACCCTTCCCCTCTCGTAACCAAACCCCCGAATTCGAGAAATCTTTGGTTCCGCCATGATCAGTGAAATCTTTTTCAAATGGGCAAATGAGTCATATTTTTGATCGGTTTCTCGGGTTCGGACCTCAAATCCGGGTGGCGACTCTAACAATCTTCAATCTTTTCAAACGCGAAACCGCACCGATTTCCGTGGGCCGTCCACAGTTATCAGACCTATCTTTGATCCTGGCCCCCCCAATGCCTTGCCACGTGTTCGTTATCAAACCTATCTTTGATCCCGGCCCCCCCAATGCCTTGCCACGTGTTCGTTATCAGACATTTCTTTGATCCTGGTCCCCCCCAATGCCTTATCTATTTATATTACTCATTCTTCTACTACTTCACAGCTTGTCTTCTTAATTCTCCCACTACTTCATACATACATTCACAGAACATCTCCCAATATTTTTCTTTCTTTTTTCATAATTCATCGAAGAACATTATGGATGGCTACTACGATCCAGATGGTTGGTCATTTAAGAATGATGTGCCAAGTCAAGAGAGCATCTCCTACAGCAGTCGCGACTATACACCCGAATTTAGCACTGACCAGGTTAGTTATTTTCGTTGTTCTTATGCATATTCGTCGGTTTTACTTATAATGTTTTACTTATACATTTTCGTTGTTTACTTTTTTTTTTTTTTTATAGATTTTTGAAAGTAGAGAAGATATGTTAGCTTGAGCGAAGAGAGTTGGTCTCGAAAACGGTATTGTGGTAGTTATTAATAAATCTGCTAATTTAAAAGGCGGCAAGCTGCCGAAGTGCATTCTTGGTTGTGAGAGAGGAGGAAAGTATAGACCGCACCGTGGGGTAGAAGGGCAAATCTTGAATAGAAATACTGAGACTAAAAAATGTGACTGTCCATTTGCGTTGCGAGGTATACCAATACCTCCAGACGGTGCAATGTGGGGTTTAAGGGTTTCTTGTGGTCTCCACAACCATGAACCAGCAGAAAATATTGAGGGTCACGAGTACCCATCAAGGCTAAAACCAATGAAGAAACAATTTGTGGTCGAGATGGCCAATAGCACCTCACCTCGTAAAATTCTTAGTATTTTGAAGAAAAAAGATACGTCAAACACTACAGGAATTAAAAGCATTTACAACGCTATCTTTACAAACAAGGAAGCCAAACGGGGCGGTCTAACTGAAACTCAATATGTCTTAGACCAATTAATTGAGAAAGGATACCTCCATGACTTTAGGACAAATCAGGAGTCCAAGGAAATCACAGATATTGTTTGGGTTCATCCTACAAGTTTAGAGCTATCTGTCAACTTTTCATCCGTCTTGGTAATTGATGCCATATACAAAACGAATGAGTATCGAAAACCACTATTGGAGGTTGTGGGTATGACATCCACAAATCTAACTTACTCGCTTATGTTCGCATATCTTAATAATGAGAGGGAAGATACATGTACCTGGGCCTTGAATACCTTAAAAAAGTGGATGGTTGGAAAGGGGGCATCGTTGCCATTGGTGTTTGTTACAGATCGGGAGTTGGCACTTATTAACGCCATTGAAGCATGTTTCCCCATGACACGTCACATCCTTTGCATTTGGCACATAAATCAGTGTGTAATGAAGAACTGCAGCGCTGTGCTTGGTCAAGAGTATCTAGACTTTGCCATTTCATGGCAGTCCCTTATTCATTCATCGAGCACTTCGTCTTACCAACAGAAGTGGGTTGCCATGTGCGAGAAGTATAGCCAATATCCGCGGGTTATATCTTATCTTGCGGATACATGGTTGAGGCGGTACAAAGAGCGATTTATTGCAGCATGGACAGATACATGTATGCACCTCGGAAGCAATTCAAGTCAAAGGTATAGTGACTTTCTAACTTGACGAGTTAAATTTTCTGCATTATATTTTATAATTTTCCTATGTTAAACAAAGTGTATTATTCTATTATAGGGTTGAGTCTGCACATGCGAGGCAAAAGAAGTATTTGGGGGGTACCAGCATGTCATCGCTCCAAACATCTTTTGAAGGCATAGAGAAAATGTTGGTAGATCAATTTGGAAAAATTAAGAAGTCCTTCGAGAAATTTCTCAACATTCCACGCCACATACATTTACGTGACGACATTTTTAATGAAATAAGGTGTCGCATTTCATTGTATGCAATGGAGTTGATCGGGTTTCAGCTAGAATCCGCCGCAGACGCCTACCCCCTCCCAAGCGGCAGTTGCGGTTGTTCGATCAAAACATCACACGGGTTGCCATGCATGCACGATTTGAGGGATTACCGTACCATGGGCATTCCGATTCCGCTATCCAGTATCCACGTTCATTGGAGTAGGCTCTCTATGCACGCAGACGGGTTTAATGCCGAGGGAGAACAACCCAACGAGACATCTCGTGTGGTTGACATATTGCAGGGGATGGATCCACGTATGCGAAAGCATATGATAGACAGGTTTGTTGATATGGCAGATCCATCTAACAGCAGTGTTCGAGGGCCATCGTATAATACAGAACACAAAGGTCGACCTGCCGGAAAAGCTGAGCAGAGTGCACGCCGCATACCTTCTTGCACAGAAAAATCTACTTCATCATCTAGGCCTGCATCTACATTGAGAGGGAAAGGGAAAGGGAAGGGGATAGGGATAAATGCAGGAAGGGAGACAGCGAATAGGGAGAGGGAGCACAACCACTACATTCAGCATTTACCTTGGCAATTTCAGCAGTATATGTCCCACACTGTAGACGTCAAAGCTGATGGTCATTGTGGATTCAGGGCGATAGCCGCGCAATTCTATGGCAGTGAGGAGGGCTGGGCTCAAGTACGACATGATCTTATCGAAGAAATTATTCAGAATAGATATCTCTACGATGCAGTTTATCAAGAACAAAATAGGGCAGATGAGCTGCTAGAGTCACTGAGCTGTTGGATGCCTACAGCTCCAGATACAAATTGGATGGACTGTATGAGTTTGGGGATAGTCATCGCATCACGGTACAACATTGTACTACACACATTTGACGCGAATGCTGGAGGTTGTTTTACTCACTTGCCCTTGAGATCCCGTCCAGTTCCAGTCCGACAGCGCAAAGAAATAGCTATTGCCCGTATTAACAATCACTTTGTACAACTTTTTTTGCACCCCAATCACCCTGTACCACCCATCCCAATGTGGTGGTGGAATACTGCATCGGATGAAGCTAAAGGATGGGCTTTAAGTTATGACACACGTCTTCATTTGTGGTTCCAGGTACTGGGTGTCGTGCCGGGATCACAATTTGGAGGCAGTATTAATTAGGGCTGACCACTTGTCAACGTGATTATAATATTTATTCACTTTAAATCAAAATGATTCTTGGGTCTGCCCTCTCTTATGCCTTTTGGCTTTGATTTGAGGGCATGATTCCGCAGCAAACGCGACGGTATAGGGGGATCACTATTTCAGTGGTATTCTGTGAGCAGCCACTTTGTGCATTTATTGCCAAACGTTAGGTCTGTCTCCAATCCATCTGTTTCAGTGGTATTCTGGGAGCAGCCACTTTGTGCATTTATTGCCAAAGGTTAGGTCTGTCTCCTATCCTTCCCCCGCCCATACCCCCAATTATTGGGGATTAAATGGGTTATGTTATTGTTGTTGTTGTATTGTTAAGACAACTTAATTAACTAATTAAAATAATATAAAGTTTCTAAATACAAAGTGAAATTTAAATGCAAATTTAAGAAAATAATTTACTTGCAAATGTAATTTGAATAAACCAAATTAAATGAGTAATTAAATAAATAAAGTTAATAGTAAATGAAATTATTAAAATTTGAGTAATTAAATAAATAAAGTTTAATAAATCAAAAAAGAAAAAAAAGGGCCGGAATAAATAAACTTTGAATAAACCAAAAAAGAAAAAAAAGAAAAAAAAAAGGGCCGGAGGGGTAGTTTGGGGAGAGGGTGGGGTGGGCCCAGGGGGACAATTGTGAGGGGGTGTGCAAAGCTACTCCCTTTTTGTTTTGGTTGAAGTGGGAAGGGAGGCAAGTGGGCCCCTTCACTTTACACATTGGATCGAGATGCACTTCGGGATTTCATTCAGTGGTGGTAGCAAAATACCCTTGCTTTACCCTCTATGGACAGCATTTTTTGGTTGTAGTTGTCGGTTATTGATTTATGGAAAATGATACATATCCAAACACAAGTTACCCAAAAAATACTCAAACACACACACACAAGTGTGGCTCCCACACACACTGCTCCAGTGTGTGTGGGAGCCACACTTGTGTGTGTGTGTTTGAGTATTTTTTGGGTAACTTTTTTGGATATATAGTGTTGCTCTTGATTTATTAATCAGCACCTACACCACGAGCTCTCCGGTGATTGATCCATTTGTACTATTCTTAATGGCAAGCTCAAGATGAAAGTTCGCAAAGTAGCATGTACTAATCTGAAAAGCTAAACTTTCGTTCGACCAATTTGAAACAGTGTACTTAGCAGTTGTATTGGATTCCAATCAGCTACAGTGCAAAAAGAAAAACAGTACAAATTATCACAAATATTAAAGGGAAGAGATTTTAGTTCCGATGCAAATGTAGGAGTTTGTCTCTTAGATTCAATTTCCCTTGCCAGCATATTCTTGGAGCTATTGGGTGTCGTCCTTACCCCTAGAGTTCTGAAATTAGTCGAGATGCATGTAAGTTGACCTGAACATTCGATTATTAAAAAAAAAAATGTCTCGTAATTTACACAACTTGTTTTGTTTCTTCTTCGTTTGTTCGTGGTAGATTGTTCTAATTTTGTTGTTTGCATAACACAAAAGTTAGATAAGAGTTTTATTCTTAGGGGTGTTTTCCAAATGATTTTATGAAATAAAATTTAGTTTTAGTAAAGGGAAAACTAGAATTTTTTTTATCAAATAAAGGCATTGGTTAGAGTTTATCTTAACTAGATTTTATTTTTTTGGAAAGAAAATGTGATTTTATCACACCTTCAAAAAATTACTAGATTTTATCTCATAAAATCATTTGGAAAACACCCTCTTAATTAGAAGACTTTACTTAGTTTTATTAATTAAATTTCTTCAACTTAGCTTGCATTCCAAGAACTGAAAAATGACCAATCATCTTGGTTTGTATCGGTGAGATCCTGCTTGGTTTCATCATCAAGCATGCAGTTTTCGGACAATTGATAGCTAATGTCTCCTTACATCTCTTCGGTTGTTTTATCTGTCTTACTGTGTGTTGGGAAAATCGCCATCCGTGCAACAGCGAATCGACGTCATAATTCATACATTGATTACGGACATCGGACTGCTGAAGCAATTTATCGCTGAATGTATCCCTCATGTGTTTTGGTTTTGTTTTATATTCTTCCCGTCCGTATTATATTTTTTCTTTTGTTATTGTCAATTGCTTACCATAGGTTTTAATAGCTATAATATGGATGCAATTCTCTCTTTGGGCTAAAAAAAACCAATCAGTCATACTCATAATAATGGAAGCATAATAATACAAATAGGACTCAACAAATATATAATCATTAAATTCATAATCACTGACTTGGCAGTGCCCAATACTTTAACACCCGTCCCAGCCGGACTCTTCAATTGTGGTGAATTCACGTTGCTTCTTTTACCCTGCGTTTATGCAACGTGAAATAATTCAACAAGTTACTCACGTACTTGTCTTGTATATCCCCATCGACATACAAGCCTTTTACCTCTCTAATCTTATCCCTATACACATTCCCTTTTCCTCAACCATCACCAATCTGACCGAGTCAGCCACCGAGTCTCTCGTGAACGACCCGTCTCGGTCATCTCTCGGTATTGAGTAGCCTATCTTTTTTTCCTCTAAAAGCCTCGCAATCAATCCTTGGTCCGCCAAAAACACGAGTAAAATAAGAGGCCTCTCGAACTGTATCGCCTCCACCACCGAGCTCCACCCCGAGTGAGTCAAGAACCCACCAACTGAGTCGTGACTCAGTATCTTGAGTTGAGGGGCCCAACTCGTGCACACGATTCCCCGCTCCTTAGTTCTCTCCTCAAACCCGTCTGGTAGCTCGACCTCCTCACTATCCGCCAGCGCATTCTTCTTTCTTAGAGCCCAAAAGAACGGAAACCCAGTTTGCTCCAATCCTAGAGCTATCTCAGTGAGTTCAGTTTGACTCGGTTTTGCCTCGCTCCCGAACGCAACATACACCACTGATCCTTTTGCCTGTTTATCAAGCCACTCTTTTATAGTTTTCCATTCCTTGTCATCATCGTCGGAATCGTGATCTATTGGCATCGGAGGAAGTAGGCCTACCGGAATAACTGGTTTTCCATAAATATCTCCAAGAAGTTGTAACCACTCAGGCTCCAACTCGTAAGAGCTTCTCACTGCCACCACATCACAGCCGTCGACACTCGCCCCAACACGATAAGTCACAGGAATATTCTCATCATCCCCTGTCACGTCATCGAATACACGATTAATCTCGAAAATTCGAAACGCGACAGTGGAATGAAAAGGGATCCACTTTGGCGTAACAGTAAAGTCCTCAGGTCTTGTGCGATTGTCGGATGCCAATCCCATCAAAGCTTGGGGAGAGCCCATAAAACATAATGATGTAGCTATAGAAATAAAAAAATTGGCGCTTGAAATGCCAAGTTTGGCTGCAATTGGACCTAACCAGTAAGGGACGAAATCATAAATTACCCAATCAGGAGAAGTTTCTTGTAGCAGAGTAGCGATGGGTTGTTCAAGTTGATCGTAGGCCATCTTGAGGTACTTGATCTTGTCATATGGCAGATCCGCAGTGGCCTCGGCATTCTCGGGCAGTTTTTCGACTTTTGGCAAAGGAATCTTCACTAAAGTGATGAGAGGGGATAGTTTCTGGGGTAATTTCGGGAGACGATCGATGTTTTTGGGTGTGGAAATGAAGGTGATTCTGTGACCCTTTAAAGCTATGAGCTTGGAGAGTTCTAGGAATGGAATCATGTGGCCAAAAGCTAGCCATGGAAACATAAGAATGTGTAGCTTATCTTCTTTCGATATGGGTGGAGTAGATTTGGAGTTCATGGTTTGCAGTGAACTAGTAACGTCCTGTTTTTGATGGAAGAGCATTTATCAGTGTCCGCATACCCAATCAGATGGAATACTACTTAGGAGTGTTCCATTAAATTGGTTTTTTTGGTTTTTTGGTTCTTTTGGATGTTTTAGTTTTACAAAAAAATTAACTTGTTCCACTAACTAGTTTTTTGGTTTTTAGTTTTGCAAAAAAACTAACTTGTACCACTAACTTGTTCCATTAAACTAGTTTTTTGTATGTTTTGTTTTGCAAAAAAAACTAACTTGTTCCAGTAACTAGTTTTTTTTGCTTTTTTGGTTTTTAGTTTTGCAAAAAAACTAAGTGATTTTTTGTTAGTGGAATGAGATAGTTTTTTAGTTAAAACAAAACTGTTTTTTTTTTTAGCGGAACGGGGCCTTAGGCTTTGTTTGGAAGTTAGGGAAAGAAAGAGAAAAGAAGAGAAAATAATTAAGAAGGAAGATAGAGAGAAAATTGAAGAGAAAATGAGAGGAAAGTTAAATAGAAATTTGACTATTCTCCTTTCTCTCCTTTAAGAATCAAACAAAGGAAGAGAAAATTGTTTAATTTTCCCTTCTTTCTATTTCTTTCCCCAACAACCAAACAAAGCCTAGCCAAATGCGAGGTGAGATTGGGCTCAAGGTTTAAAAGAAGTGTGTTTAAGTTTATCCAAGTATTAGTTATTGTATCTTTTCAGTGATTAATGAAAATTTTTTACTGTGCCAAAAAAAAAAAAAAAAGTTGATCCAAATACTTGATTTATTTTAAGAAAATACATATTAGAGGGAATACTTATGGTTAAGATTATGTGTATCTATACCATCAGATATTTTAAAGTTAAAAAAAAAAAAAAACACGATTCAACGGAATTGTGAGAAAACTCCTTTTGAGCAATTTGGATTTTTATTCCAAACCGTTTAATAGCAATTTGGATTTTTAAGGGCAAGTGCAATTGACTACCTAAACTCTTCCCTATCTCTATTTTACTTAGCCAACTCCAAGAAACAAGCTCTAAGAGGCTCCCTAAATAGGTGAACAAAATACCAAATGCTTTTTTTTTTTAAAGCAAAAGAGAATTTTATTAATCTTTGGAAACAGATTACAAGGATTTAAAAAGGGATTGAGGAAAACCGGCATCGCAACGAGCGGAAGGATCCCAACTAGGGTGGCACCCCACCGCACGATAATCATATGCCACCAAGAACCCAAGGGAAATAACAAGCTGACAAGAAGTCAACAAAGAAAAATACACCCAATCCAGAAGATACAACATGAGAACATAAGCAACCCCCTCATCTGATATATCCGGCAAAGCATAGCTGAATATATATAGCATTAGCAGCAAAACCAGTATCCAGAATTTCCAAAATCATGAGCTATTCGACCGTGAAATGCATCCAAACTCATAACGAAGTGCAGCAGCAAACACAACAGAAACGTAGCAGCAGGAATATGAGGACTAGCAGCAGAAACCAAGCAGTGATCAAACATCCCAGAAAAAATGAAATTCACCCAGATTGCGGCAACAATAAAGCGACATCCCAAAAATGGTAATGAGTAGTAGCAGAGAAGGAAGCACAATCCTTCACCAAAATTAACACTTAAATAGCAGCCAATATACTTCCCAAGTTGTGAATAAATCATTAACTCTGAGTCTCTGAGTTTGATTAACCCCGTTTTGTTTTGACCCAAAAGCAATTCTGAGTTTGATCAACTCCAAAACCTCCACCCAATCTAGAGGGGCATTTCCAAAAATATGTCTGTTTCTCGTGTTCCAGATAGACCTAGTACTTTGATTTTAATCAAATTCCACCTTATGCACCAAGGATCATTAAATTAAGTAGTATATCCAATAGTAGCCTCCCATCCAGACCTCACATGGACCATAAAAATTGACAATAGTACATTAGAAGGTTTGATATAGTGAACCTTTCAGCAATAGGAAGTTCCTGCTGCTACCACACTCTTCCAAGATGAAAAGTTCCGGGTTCCAAATCGTGAGAATCCCCCTGAGCTGCCATCATTCCACCTCCAAGAATTGGCGATCAGAGTTGCCCCAGCTTGAAGTCACAAATTCTGCTGTAACTGATTTTAGCTTTGTTTCTTGAATAAGTATCATATCCACCTATTTGACTTTTACCAATCTCTTCAACTTCCCTCTCTTCTCCCTAATGCCCAAGCCCCTAACGCTCCACGACATAAGCTACATGATGAAAGGCTTGAGCATACCCCCATAAAAATAAATGACATTAACTAGCATTAGCAGGCATTTTAGCCTGCACATCTACCCTCTCAGTATCCTGGATCTCCATCTGCAAAATCTTGCTTACCACCTCCTCTTCAGAGCCCTTGTAATCGTTACCCAGCAGGTTGTCTAATGCCCATGCGGCTTGAGCCTCATTTAACAAGATTCTGTTCCTGTTCACAATTCCTTCAGTAGAGACAGAAAGGGCTACAACAACAGCTGCAGACCTATACACCATACATTTCAGCTTAATAAAATGGAGAGCTATAGTACTGTTCGTGGTTACTTTTTCATGAGCTAGGTCACAAAGTCAATAATTGCCCGTCTAATTATTGAGAACGTGTTTTGTTGTTTTGTTTGAACACGTTAGAAAGGGATGTGAAATGAAAATTATTGGCTTAACTAAAGGCATCCACAGTGAGCTCCCTAAAAATGGCTCCTAAGTTTACTCCTACGGTGTACACATAAAATTAATTGGGGTCCATTTGACACTCTTAGATTTTGCTAAATATAGAGAGCATGCGTGCACCCAATGGACAAGCAAGAAAATTTTCTATTTTGTGAAGAAAGTAATCAAAATAGTGTGGGTCCCATAAAAAAAAAGGCATTAAAAGGGTTTGGGTCTTACTTGGAGCTAGCTACAAGGCTAGTTAAATTTAGGTAATGGGTTAGGAGTCATGCTTAGAGCATCCACAACTCATTTTAGGGAGCCAAAATAAAATTTAGGGAGTGGATGTGACAAATAGGTGGATGGGTCCCTCCAAACAGTACAACTTTTTGACATAAATTACAAAATTTTCCCTTAATATGTCACTTCCACTCCTCATTTTAGAGAGGAAAGACATTGTTGTGGATGCTCTTAGGAGCCACCATTGGGAGCTTGTATTAGGAGTCCATTGAAGACCATAACTGATCAAATGACTTGCTAAATTTTAGGAGCCTCACTTAAGAGCCATTTTAAAAATCTACTGTGGATGCCCTAATTATGCCATCCTCATTTTTATTATGGCAATTTTAAGAGCGTACTCAAACTTGACTGTAGAGTGCTTTGGGTAAAAAACCAAAAACCAAAAAACCAAAAAACCACTTTTGTCCTTATTCAATTTTTTTTTGCATTTGTTAGTTTCGCATCAAGATTTTGTGGTTTCTGGATTCCTCTCGACGAGACGAATCTAACAAGTATAAAATTATGGTCAAAACTCAAATTTTTTTGAATAAAGCCAAAATAGGTGGATTATTGGCCAATAATCCAAGTATTTCGGCTTTATTCAAAAAAATATTTGGTTTGACCATAAATTTATACTCGTTAGATTCGTCTCGCCGAGAGGAATCTAGAAACCACAAAATCTTGACGCGAAACTAACAAATGCAAAAAAAATTTGAATAAAGACAAAAGTGGTTTTTTGGTTTTTGGTTTTTGATTTTTTACCCAAAGCACTTGTTCGTGAATATATTCTCCGTTTTGGACGGGTCATGCTAAAATATTATTTGGTTGTGCATATATTTTCTTTATATTCTACTGCCAATATCTTCTAATTAAAAATTTGACGCAATTAGTTGAAGAAATTCTTTAAATTCTTTGCCGTATGTGAATCCTCTATGTCCCACCATATGTTTGTTTTTTTCCTTGGCCCCAGGCCCCCAACCCAAGCCTACCATCACGATTCACAGTGTTTATGTCGCTTCTTCACAGATTCATCGATAGATATATGATTTGAATAAATTTTGTTTCAGATGTTTTGAATGTCTGTTGAAATTATTTTTTTCAGAGAGGTTCTTCTGCAGACCTACGCACAGTCGAACCATCCTAGTGGGCCCAGGCGGGTCCAATGAATTGGGGGTCTATGGATTATGAAACACTTTATTCCCTTAGTCCCTCCGTCAAAAAATGATAGTCCTATTCGAAAAATGATAAGTTAAAAATAATATACTTTTTTGAAGAATAATCAATAATGTAGTTATTTAGGCTCAAAACTACCAAACCTCTAAAAACTATGCAGTTATTCAACAAACTGCCAAAACTCTAACATCTTTTATGGTTGGACATTGGCATTGTTTGCGGGAGGGACCCTACCGTTTGGAAAATAATATCAAGTCCATAGGATATATGTATATATATATATATATATATATATATATATATATAGGGAGAGCTTCTCCTCCGGACTCCGGACTTCCGGACCTCCATGATCCGAACATTTTTTTGACGATCCGATCCGTCCAATGTGTTCAGAAGGTGTTTTCAAGGGTCCATGCGAGAAATCTTCAAAAAAAAAAAATACCAGGAAGGGCTTGATCCAAGCAGTTTTCGCAAAAAAATTATATTTACAGTTTTTGCGAAAACTGCTTGGATCAAGCCTTTCCCGGTATTTTTTTTTGAAGATTTCTCATGTGGACCCTTGAAAACACCTTCTGAACATATTGGACGGCTCAGATTTTCTAAAAATAATTTGCAACACAAAAAAACTCACTTTTTTCTTATTTTCGGGAGGTTTGGACTAGAAAATTCGTCTCCTTCTAGTCCGGGATCCGGGACTCCGGATCTCCATGATCCAATCATTTTTTTGACTATCCGAGCCATCTAATGTTTTCAGAAGGTGTTTTCAAGAGTTCACGCCAGAAATCTTAAAAAAAATATCGGGAAGGGCTTGATCCAAGCAATTTTCCGCAAAAACGGATTTTCCAAAAACAATTTGCAAAACAAAAAAAATACGGTTTTTCTTATTTCCGGGAGTCCAGGATTAGAAAATTTCTATATATTTTCTATATATATATATATATATATATATATATTCTCTCTTTAGGCACAAAAAACTCAACGCTCCGATGTTTTGCTAAAACGGACATTATAGTCCGTTTACTTTTTCTTTTACAATCGATCCCATGTTTATTTTGAAAATCTCATTTTCAAATTGTGCTTATTATGCACTATGATGCTTCCGTACAAGACATCTATTTTCCATATAATCAAAGTATCATATCGATCCATTTTGCAAATCATAAATAACAAAACATTTAAAGATAAACTATGCATTCAATGTATATTCTTAACACACCTCGGTAGCGTGAACCAAAGCACTACTGCGTGTACATAACTTAAAAACCGGCCTCGAAACTGAAAAGAGAGGAGGAGGAATCATGAGTCGCCGAACGTTTGCTGACATGGGTGTTAGCTGGGTGGAAAGGTTGGCAGTGGAAATTTTCAGGAAGGTAGAGAGAGGGAGACTGAAAGTTGAGAGGTAGAGGGAAAGATATAATAGAATATTATAAAAATCCATTTGATGCAAGATATTTGCTGTGGAAAAATGATGTGTCAAAAGGAGTATATGAAGAGCGCCTCGAGAGACCAGATCCGAAAAACTGAAATGCAAATTAAAGGTCACAATCCTATCTCATGCATGTATACATTACTCCTTGGAAACTTATCTTATACAGATAATTCAGACAAAATAATAGATAGAATTTAATAGGTTAAGTGCTCCACCTCTGAATTATGAGAAAATTTTGGGTGCAAATAGAGTATGGGTGACGTGGTGCCCCTTCGGCACATCCGAGGCATCAAAAAATGCATCGGACGGTTCGGATTAAAACACTTTTTCTTTTTGTAAGCCCCATATGCCGAGCTTCCTTGGGTTTGGCAAATCCATGCCTAAAACATATACATCGTCGTGTATCGTATTTTTATGGCTTTGTAATTTTCGGTATTTATTTTTAGATTGTCTGTTTTATAAGGTGTGGAAAGGAATCATCTCAATATGTATTTTTTTCTTATTCGAGTGCGGTAGCTTTAACTCAAGAAGATTGATCATTTTGAAGAAAAGTTGGATGCTACAAGTTTGGCACAAGCATTTCAAGGATCTCTACTGTCACACCCTCAAAATTTTAAAAGATAATCCATTAAGAAAATCCACGTGGACGGTCAACAAGTCCACGGCCACGTCAAAGTCCAAGTAGATTAGTCAAAGTCGACAACATGATACATAAAGGTCTATGGGCACCCGAGCCCCAAATATACACGTACATAAGTTTTAAGTAAGTTTACAACCCATTGTCAAAGAGAAGACTTAGACAAGTTAAAAAATCATCTTGGCAAAAATACTACTTCTTAGATGATGATTTAACTCTTCCATAAGTTTTCAAAATGATGCATGCATGCACTCCAAGCACTCCATGATCATGCTCCTTGATGGGTACCTGAAAATTTATAGGTTGAGCTACACTAGCCAGTAGAGAAATGTCTAAAAATTCTAAGTGAAATGAAGTGTACATGGGTAATAGACGAGGAAACATAAACCATGAAACAAGAGTTGAGAGAGTTTTAAAGTTAAAGGACTTGAAAACAACACATAGGCTATTAGATTCCATCTACTACCGTCTCTCGTGTTCAACTCATGCCCGACTTGTACCCGACACACCACAAGTGTCCTATACATTTACCATATGTATCTCATTCATCTTAATCATTTCATTATTTTCCAGGCATGCCATGTAACGACCCGGATTTTCACACTATTTTATTTTATTTATTTATTTATTTTTAAAGTAATTTTCCTAATAAAACTCTAGTAATGGTTAATTTAATTTTGTGATTAACTAGTTGTAATGTAGACTATATGATATACATGCATGTGTTATGTTCATATATGCATATATCTACTCATTTTCTTCCTAACCGAATCCTAATTCCATTACCATCCTATTTCCTAACTAAACCCAATTTCCATTACCATCACCTCCCACATCAGTACTCCACAATCATGTTTAACCAAATTTGTCTTCTCTTTTTGTGTAGCCAATAGGAAGCTAACAACTCCCTTAAACACTTTCTTTTAATTTCCATACAAAAGCCTTCCTCACACACCCTATTATCCATGGGATTCTTTTATGGAACTAATGAGCCTCTATGTTGACTTCCCTCCTCAAAATACTCTCACCCTTTCATTTTGTGTTCTACGTGGCCTCACTTCAGCCCATGTTTCTACCAACCAAGATCTCACCCAATTGCTTCTTCAAAAACTGAACCAAGACCCTTGTTTCCTCGGCTGACATTTTTTTCCGGAAGAAGACAGAGAGAGAAGATCACCATCTTCCTCCATTTTTCTTCCCTTCTCAGCATCTCAACACACCACCATTTCCAACTCATTTCCAGCTCTCAAAACAGCCCCAAAATCGACTCCATTTCAATCCCAGAAGTTGCTGCATTCCAGCTCCTTTAGAGCACCCAAATTAGCTGCAACCCGACCTCGTTTCTGTCCCCGAAGCAGTTCCGAAAGCTGTTGTACTTCATCTCCGTTGCAGCCCAAAAACCAGCCCCCGAAACAGCTCCGTATCAACCCGAAAACTGCCCCGGACGTGTCTCTGGCGGAGCTCCATTGCCGTACGATTGATCCGACGACTCAAATCCATTCTTACTTCGTTACACGCTAGAACTACGGATCGAGGTAGTTAAATTCTATCTCCCTAAGTATATTTAAATGTGCGTGTGGTTGGTTGTTTTAAGGGTTGACTATTGTGTGTATGAGTTTATCGAATGAAATGGTGTGAAACGGAATACAAGCGATCGGAGAGGAAGCTTGAGAAGTAAAAAGAAAAGCAAATAGTACACTGTTTTGATATGGTCGATGAATACATTAATGTAGTAAGAGAATTTAAATTAAGTCAAGTCATTCATTAACATGCCTAATTGATCAAAGTAATTACCCTTGTTTCTCTCCTAATGAACGCATCCTTCTTATGTTTCAATTTTGTTTAAGACTGGAAATGGGTCCAGTAAGATTATGAAATAAGTTAATAGACTTGCAAGCAATAATCAAGAATTCACCTTTGAACCTTGAACTTAAAGTCCAGTACGTTTGTCTAAATTTTTCTTGTGCTACCCACAAGTTTGAATAACTAGCTTGAAGTTCCAGAACAATAAAAGTCGGTGCAACACTGGTAAGGTACCCTAAATGGTATTTGGATTTGAGAACTGGTATAGTGGTTTATCAAATGGCAGTTTACAGGAATGCTCTGATATTTATCATGTTACGTTCGTATTAATCACTTGAGTTCCATATATCTGTTTTATTTTCTTTTTACAATAATGCTTGTCATGTTAATTTGTCATTCCACAAGAATCTAGACGGAAATAAGATTCATGGGCGTTTTGCGATTTTAATAGGATCATATAGACGAGATTATGTTTAAATGGAATGACGGAAAGAATGATTGGTGTTGTTTCGGGGTGTCCTAGCAGGACCTTAGGAGTAGCCTAGCAGGACCTCGTGATGTTGAGGGTAGCCTGAAGGACCCTGAGGGCAGCCTGAAGGACCCAATTGTTTAGGGGCGGCCTAGCAGGACCTTGGGGACGGCCTAGCAGGACCTCGTATTGTTGAGGGTAGCCTGACAGGACCTC
This sequence comes from Vaccinium darrowii, assembly GCA_020921065.1. NCBI lineage: Eukaryota > Viridiplantae > Streptophyta > Magnoliopsida > Ericales > Ericaceae > Vaccinium > Vaccinium darrowii. Next base: position 38,195,652 of record CM037154.1, read on the forward strand.
GAGGGCAGCCTGAAGGACCCGATGATTATGTGACAATCATGGTTGGCTTTTAAGGACATGACAAAGTGTCTCAATGGAGAAATCCTAGAGTGTATGTTACAGAGATTAAAAGTTAGCAGTTTTGAATGTGATCAATCTTTTCCTTTTAAATTGTTCCTTATTTAAATTGAAATGTATATTTTCTATCTGTATGTTATGGGTTTCGGGTAGGATTTTTCTACTGAGCGTTTTATGCTCACGGTACTACGTGCCCTGGTATTCCCATGCCAGGTTTAGAAGACGGAGCTGAAGACTTATATTAAGCTAAAGGTGAACGTTGTTCCGCAAGAAGGATTCCTCGAGTTCTTATCCATAGTTACTCTGTATCTTTTTTGAAAATGTTAAATATTATATTGTAATCTTATTTCTTAACCTAATCTGTTTTAGCCAAACTAAGCTTCCGCTGTTATTGTCTTTTATTTAAGGAAATTATTTTGGAAAATATTTTCATAACGTGTCCGAAAAACGAGGCGTTACATGCCATATAGGCCTCGTGTCACTCTGGGCATGCCATAAAGGCCCCGTGTCACTCCGGACATACCCTAGTGGGCCCCGTGTCACTCCGGGCATACCCTTTCGGGCCCCGTGTCAATCATTTCACATTCACATTATCACTTATCAATACATATATTCAACTTGATATTCCCTATGACTCACATGTCACTCAACCCTTTCCCAAGTGTCCCAGACTCTCCACTCATCCATAATGCGTGCAAAACACCAATGTGTGAACCGTGTCCTTACTAAACTCATCTTTAATCACATAACAAGTGTCGTCATTCATTCCTCATTATCAATAGATACCAAAGTGTTACCAAGGTTGAAAATGTCCTAACACAAGTGAAAAACATGTTTAAGAAGCAAACAAGTGCATGGGGATAGGCCGGAACAACAAAATGAAAGTTGTCCACTAATCTGTCAAAACCGCCCAGGGCGGCTGTGATTCCCGCCTGGGCGGGTTTTCCAGAGAGCAACCCGAAAAAGTGCCAAAAATGGGATTTTTGGGATTTCGCTATACAACTCCAAATTGGATGATTCCAAAGCCAAATATCAATGGAATTGGATAGAGAGGGATAATTTAACACTTAATTTGAACAAAGAAACATTAATCAATATGAATCAAACATTTACTCAAAGATTCGAGTAGAAAATGGGGTCCCAAGTGGGTTCGTTCAAATTACAAGCCAATACATGGATTTGGTGCAAGATTAAGACCAAGTAACAATTAAATTGAGTGAGGAATCATAAATGAACCAAGGGATAGCACATAATAGCTCAATTTGAGAAATAAACATGATTTTCTCAATGAAATACACAAGACACAAGTTGATGGATCAATCAAGAGTCTATACACACATACACACCACATTTACAATTAAAATAGTTAGAATTTTCCCTACCTCAAGTGAAGACAAGCTCTAGATCAAAGTTGACTCCAAATCGTAGCTTTCCAACTCTAGAAATCACCAAATTGAGCTTTCCCAATGCCAATACAAGAAGAACTCAAGCTCCAATGATCAAAGATTGAAGGATTTGTGCAAGGATTGGGTTGGATTGTGGAGATTTTGGGAGAATTTGAGGAACAAGATGAAGATTTATGGAGGGTTAGAGAGAGAGAGAGAGAGGGGGGGGGGGGGGGGGGGGGAGGATGTGTTTTCCTCTCTCCTCTCTCACACCACACATATAAATTTTAATAAAATTACACCCCTGGTCCCCGTAATTGCTTGTGTATAGCATAAAGCCCCAACTAATCAAATACACTAATTGATCTATCACTTAAACATTTTAATCAATTCCTCACATTTCCCAACTATATTTCTAGAAAAATAATTAAAAATACGGGTCCTTACATCTACTAGTAAAATATTTTGATTGAGTTTTGCTGGACATTTGACTCGAGCAAAGCAGCCTGCAAAAATGCACAAGGAAAAAGTTGGATGCTACAAGTTTTGCTCAAGCATTTCAAAGGCTCTCTACTGGCAAAACATTCTGATTGGTTTTTGTTGGATGTTAGGCTCGAGTAAAACAGCCAACAAAAATGCACGATTTAGCAACTATAAAATCTTAGCGATTAGGTCTTTTCTCATTACCACAACAACCATATTTCGGCCCTCTTTCTTCAAAATATCATTATAGAGTGCTAGGGTTCATGAACTTTGAAGATTTGTGAAGGCTTTCCAATGCCGTGAGATCAAGATCATCTTGAAAGCGTTTTCTCATTCATATTCAATTCAACTTTTCTCTATCAAAGTCCTTTTGTGGAGTTCAAAAGGAAAAACATTTAGAAGGCTTGAGCATTCAAGACGTGGCGATCATGCAAGGGTGTGATGTACGTGGATTCGGCAAGTAGGGCTTAGGATTTGTGGTGAGGATACACGGTCATCGAGTAAGTCTATTTGTAATCACACAATGTTTCTAGTGCATGATTCCTTCCAGTGGTTTTTTCCCATTTAGGGTTTTCCATGCAAATCGGTGTTCTTCGATTGTTTGATTTCGTTTCATTTATTGGTTAAAGTTTTGATTGGTGGGTTGATATTTTAAAAAGATTAGATTAAAGAAAATCTATAAACCTAGACAAGCTAGGCTTTTTCATGTGGTATCAGAGTGGGTCGCTTTATATTAAAATCGTTGGGTTTTAAGCGGATCCTTGTTTTTGCAATGGAGTTAAATTCGAATCGACCTCCAATAGTGGAAGGAACAAACTTTGATCATTGGAAGGCAAAAATGAAAGCCTATTTGAAGGCTAGCGATGACGATGTCTGGACTGCATGTGAAGTGAAATACACACCTTCAACTGAAACGGTAGATGGAGTCACCCGTCCGAAACAAACTGCAGACTACTCAAGAGCTAAAAAAATTGAGAGAGCGGCTAATAGTAGGGCACTAAATTTATTGTTTTCATATGTTGACACGAAAGAGTTTCATCGAATTTCAACATGTAAATTGGCAAAGAAGGCATGGGATATTTTGGTTTCGACACATGAAGGAACAGCTATAGTGAAGCAAGGGAAGTTACAAAGGGTCACAACCCAGTTTGAAATGATTCGTATGGAGAAGGATGAGACCTTTGATGAATTCTATGCAAAACTCAACCACATCGTCAACACCAGTTACACTCTAGGTGAGCCTATTACTCCATTTCGTGTTATTAAGAAAATTTTATGTTCTCTTCCTTCTCGTTTTAAAACTAAGGTAGATATTTTAGAGAGTAAGAGAAAACTACCTGAGATGTCTGTTGAGGAAAGAGTCAGACAATTTCAAAACTATAAATTAACTCACCTTGGTTAGGATATAATTTCCACTAAAACTTTTGAAAATTCTATTGCATTTTCTAGTAAACAAAATGAGCCTAATGATTCTGATAGTGACAATAATTAAGACATGGAGGCTCTGGATTTGCTTATGAAAAATTTTAAACATTCTTTTAAGAAAAAGAATCATAAAAATGAAAACAATGGTAAGAAGAGTAAAGGTAAAATTGAATTTTCTAATAACAAGGAGCGAAAAAGAGTAAAAGGACCACCCTCTGGGCCGAAGTGTTATGAATGTCATGGATATGGACATCTAGCTCAGGATTGTGCGAATAAGAAAATGAAGCAGAAAGTTTATAATGTAAATACATGGGATGATGATTCCGTGAGTGAAAAGTTAGAAGTGATAGAGATGATGATAGTGGAAAGAATTACTTAGCTTTTGCAGCCAAACATCAAACAAGTGAGAAAGGTAGTGAAACAGAAGAGGACAATGAAGTTGAAGAAGAGGCAGCGGATTTTGATGATCTTCAAGTGGCGTATAACATGTTATACAAAGAAAGCTTGAAAATTAAAAAAAAATATATGTCAAGCTAGAGAGTAAGAGTGAAGTAACAAGTAGAGAGTTGATTAAGGCCTTGTTTGCAGCCAAGGAGTCATCAAAATCTTTGGAACTTATGTCTCAACAAAGCGATCAATGGACAAGGGAAGTTATACGACTCCGAGCGAAAGTCTGTGAATTGGAAGATCTAAATGTAACAAACAAAGGTAAAATAAATAATCCATCTACTGAACTGAGTAATGCTAATTGTGTTTTCAAGCGTTTTAATGCAGGATCCAAAGCATTGGATGACATTCTTGAGGTTCAAAGGCTAGCCAACGATCGATCTGGGCTCGGATATCATGCCTCATCCTCTAGTCAAGAAAAAGGAGAAAAGGTATCCCATGGAAAAAATATGAAGGGTGCATAAAAAATCCCGGTAAATGTTTCAATATTTCAGAATAAACACAAGGAGGTAACAACTAAGCCCATTCAAAATTTTGCTAAGTCTAAAATTTTTGCTGAAACTTCTAGATACAACCAAAGGAATAATGTTGAAAAATTCATTCCTATTTGTCATCATTGTGGAGTTCAAGACCATATTAGACCTCAATGTAGGAAGTTACATGCACTCATACTTCATGCGCACACTTTGCACATTCTCATGATTATAATACTTTTGCTCCTGCACATTCTCATAAATATAATAAGTTTATTCGTACATGTCAATTTTGTGGGGTGAAGGGCCACATTCAACCAAATTATTTTAAACCTCATGGTTATCCCAATACTCCTTCCAAATATTACCATGCTTATGGTTATAGGGGTAGAACCCAAAGACCAGGACTTAGGGTGACTCGACATGAACATAATACGAACATGAGATGACCAAGACTTAGGCTAAGTTGACGGGAAAAATTGAAAATGTCAAAATTAGACCTGTTTAGGTGAGGAGGACAGATTTAAGACCCTGTGCTGATTTCTCTTCCATCCCTCTAGATGACATTGGATCATCCAGATGCGTTAACTTTGCCTTTTAAGGCTTGGTCTCATACCCATAATCTAGGTTGATGTTCATTGCATATGGTTTACCTAGAGTTATGGTTTGTGTCGGTCTTTATAGTTTTATTGCTTAGTTTGTTAACATTCTTTATTTACAAAAATCTCAAAAAGATTTTATTCATTTGTCTTTATGTTCCCAATGTTGCTTTCCTTTACATTTGTCTTAATTATGTTGAATATAAAAAAAAAACTATCTTTTTGTGTTTATTGCCTTTTAGACATCGCAGTGGATCAATTAATTGTTATGAGATGTTATGAGGATCTTCATATTGTGTATGCCTATGCATCTCTTTTATCTCTATATAGCTTGGATGATATTCTAGAATCAAATGTAGTATGAGCCATGTCCTATGATTTACACTTCATTCACATGAGCTATAACCAGCTCCTTAACTCCTGACCGACATTTCTCATGTAGCTGACATGTGCCTTGTGCAACTCCTTTGAGATTGACCGCTTAGCAGGTATGATTTTATCAAGGCCGTTTATATAAACAAAATTTAAAAAAAAAATGCATGAGAGGACGGTGGAAATTCACTTAGTATTTGTTGAGGGGGAGTTTCGCTCATTGACAAATCCAAAAAATTGCTTGGTTTGACTTCTTGAGAGGAGTTTATCTTGACACTCCATGCCTACATGAGAAACCAAGTTTTGTGTTGAGTTGAACTCGCTACAATTTGATGTGACTCACACACTTACTTTTGTTATTGGTACTTGACTCATGATACATCTGTTGTCTAAGTGTATTCTTGCTATTTGAATTTAAGATGTGTCAGTGCATTACACTTTATGTGTGCTCATTGAATCCCATAATCATCAACTTGATTCATATGTGCCTGATCTTGAAAGAACTTTTATTTTGAATGGATGATATGTATTAAGGAGTTCCATTAGTTGTATCGATCTTTAAAGAAAAATTCTTCAATAACTAAAATGGGGTGGCTCTAATTATGTCTCTTATATACTTGCATATATTTTTAAAAGAGGTAGTTGTAGACACCCCAATTTTGAACCCGATATGCGCTCGAGCATTTCCAATGATGAAACAGACCAATCATGACTACCTGGAACTTGTGAGAGTGACTTGAACTTGATCAAAATTAACCAAACAGCAACCAAAACAGCTCAAACCAACCCAAGCAGTGGTGAACCAAGCCAAGCCAACAATTGCCCTCAAGCACCTTGAGCGCTCAAGCTCTTGGCCTTGAGCGCTCAACCCTGGGAAGACACCTTGAGCGCTCAACTCTGAACCAGTCAGGAATCTGCAAAATATCTAATCATGAGATTTTCTGCATGGGAGTGTCTAAGGTGATCTTCTACGATCCTTATATGTACTATACAGCCTAAATCTACTCCTAAACTACCCCTAACCCACTTTCAAAAACCAAACCCACTTCCTCTCTCTCATCTCTTCCCTCCCACTCACTTTATAAAAACCATTCTTCACCCCTAGTTTTAGAGGTTAACCATTCTGATACTCCAGCCCATAAACTTCTCAGAAATTCGATCATCTCTCTCTCTCTCCACAAAACCATTCGTTCATAACCAAAACCACTGAAAAATACCATTCTTCAAGCCCAAAATTGAGCCCTTGATCACCAACCAACCACCTACATTGTCCAATTCGTCTAGAATATAAACTAAAAACATCCACAATCATCATCCCCAAGCCCAGAATCAAGCTCAAATTACAAGTCTTTCCAAAAAGGTAGTGAAACGTGTGATATATTCACTGTTTTGGGTCTTCTGAGGAAGACCAGTGAGTTCAAGCAAGTTCTTTGTACTTGCCTTGAATTCACAGAGGTCTAAACATTGTTCAAAAACATTTTTCAATTCTGCAGTTGCAATGGGGTTGAGCGCTCAAGCCTCAAGCCTTGAGCGCTCAAGCCCAATTTTGAATAAGTTTCTGTTTTGTTGATTTTCATGCTCTCTTGGTTCTGATCATTATTCAAGAGTTAACTATGTTCATGTAGCCTTCAAAACAGCTTATTTTTACTTTAAAATCACATGCATGAACATTAGTTAATTATTTTATGATGATCAAGCATAAATACCTTTGTAAACCTCATAGTAAGGAGCAAAACGGTGACTGTTCAGTTTAAAATATCCTTTAATCTGTATACCTAAGGCTTCAAGGATCATTTCAGAACTTACTTTCAAGTCAGAAGCCAGAAAACCATATTTTGGCTTGAGCGCTCAAGGTCGTCTCTTTGAGCGCTCAAGCTGTTCTATGGCCATTTGTTGGTTGCTGGTCATTTCAATGATAGATCAAGGGTTAATTTCTTTTTCTTTGGTGTGGTGTATTGGTATATTTATGCTTGAAGTCTGAATCTCTTTCTCGTGTACTCTTTTAAGTATTTTCCTTTGCGAATCTAAAAGTGGTTCACTTCTCTTATCATTCTTTGAAAGATCGAAACTTTATGTTTATGTCTATTTCTTCATCGAAAGGTTTATTAGTGTTTGATCTTACAAAGAATGAGAAGAGAAGCTGTGAAAAGGGTTAAATTTACCAGAGTCAGAAACTGGATTGAGCGCTCAAGCCATGAGCTTTGAGCGCTCAATCTGGTTTGAGAAGGTTGAGCGCTCAAGCCATCATCTTTGAGCGCTCAACCCTCATTCTGGATCCAGATTGCAAGTTGATCCATTAGGCCTCATGTTCACAATTTCTGGGATTGTTGTACAATTTCTGTTATTTCTTCTTCCTTGTAAATATTGGTATTATTTTCCTTTGTCATCATCATCATCATTCATGTAAATCATCGAGCACAAGCATTCACTTTAGGTTCACATTTTATATTTTGTTTCCATTGATTACATGATTCCCGTTCCCAATTCCCATTTTCGTGAAAAGAATTCAGTTTCAAACATTTTCAAAATCCCACAAAAACATTGAGTAGAGGCCGGTTCACGGACCGGGCGAGAGGGGTGCCGTTAAACCCTTCCCCTCTCGTAACCAAACCCCCGAATCCAAGAAATCTTTGGTTTTATCAAGATCAGTAAAAATCTTTTTCAATGGGCAACGAGTCATATTTTTATCGGTTTCTCGGGTTCGGACCTCAAATCCGGGTGGCGACTCAAACAATCCATCTTTTCAAACGCGAAATCGCACCGATCTCCGTGGGTCGTCCACAGTAGTCATTCACTATTATCCCATAATCAGGATCTTTTTCTTGAAATTGGCTTCGTTGTACCAAAGTTGTTCATTCTATCCATTAGGATTGCTTGTTTGAGGATTGTGTTGGCCCTAGTTGTTTCCTAATCTCATTATATTTCTCTTGGCAACTAAATCATTCTGCTACATTTTTAATTATAGCATCTCTTTCAGCACGTTAGTATGGCTAGTTTATGACTCTTGCTGTCATTCATTGTGGTGCATTGTCATTTGCTGACTCTGGCTGGTTCCCATATTTCATGGCTATTCATGCTTTTCTTAATTGCACACTATTGTCCCTTGATATTCTTACTTATTATTTCCTTTGTCCTTCCATGACAAAAAGGGGGAGAAACTTAACACTAACAGTTTGTGTGAAGTGTTTGTGTTTGTGGTGCAGCTTGTAGGTTTCCTATTCACACCATTTTAGGGGATACAGTTTTTAGTGTTTAATATGTTCTGTCATGGAAGTGTCAAAGGGGAAGATTGTAAGCCCCATATGCCGAGCTTCCTTTTGTTTGGCAAATCCATGCCTAAAATATATACATTGTCGTGTATCGTATTTTTATAGCTCCGTAATTTTCCGTATTTATTTTTAGAGTGTCTGTTTTAGGTGTGGAAATGAATCGTCTCAATATGTATTTTTTTCTTATTCGAGTGCGGTAGCTTTAAGTCAAGAAGAATTGACCATTTTGAAGAAAAGTTGGATGCTACAAGTTTGGCTTAAGCATTTCAAGGATCTCTACTAGCAAAACATTCTGATTGAGTTTTGCTGGACATTTGGCTCGAGCAAAACAGCCGGCAAAAATGCACAAGGAAAAAGTTGGATGCTGCAAGTTTTGCTCAAGCATTTCAAAGGCTCTCTATTGGCAAAACATTTTGATTAGTTTTTGCTGGATGTTTGGCTCAAGCAAAACAGCCGGCAAAAATGCCCGATGTAGCAACTATAAAATCTCAGCGATTAGGTCTTTTCTCATTGACACAGCAACCATATTTCGACCCTTTGGGCCTCTCTCTTCAAAATATCATTATAGAGTGCTAGGGTTCATGAACTTTGAAGATTTGTGAAGGCTTTCCAATGCCGTGAGATCAAGATCATCTTCAAAGGGTTTTCTCATTCATATTCAATTCAACGTTTCTCTATCAAAGTCCTTTTGTGGAGTTCAAAAGGCAAAACATTTGGACGACTTGAGATTCAAGACGTGGCGATCATGCAAGGGTGTGATGTACGTGGATTCGACAAGTAGGGCTTAGGATTCGTGGTGAGGATACACGGTCATCGAGTAAGTCTATTTGTAATCACACAATGTTTCTAGTGCATGATTTTTTCCCGTGGTTTTTTCCCGTTTATGGTTTTCCACGTAAATCAGTGTTCTTCGATTGTTTGATTTCGTTTCATTGATTGGTTAAAGTTTTGATTGGTGGGTCGATATTTAAAAAAGATTCGATTAAAGAAAATATATAAACCTAGACAAGCTAGGGTTTTTCACTTTTCTTTTCTATTTTTTTAAAAATCCAGACGACACTTTCAATCCGGACCGTTGGTTGCCCCTCCTATTATACATATTGTTGAACTATAATTTTGACTAATAAATGACTCCACCGAAACTTCCTAAAAAAAACATAATTGTACCGACAGTGTATAAACTGGTCCTAATGTCCACGCTTTGTTTTCAGAAAAGTTATATAAATTTACCGCTGATGATAAAATTTATTCTAAGATTAAACCGCCGAGTCGTAAATTTGAGGAACTAAAATTTGAATTTTTATAAATAAAAAAAATCGGGTTATCACACTTACTTTACATCTTTAACATCAAATCAACTTGGTATATTTATAAACAAGATTCAACAAAGGAAATAAATTTTGCAGTATTGCACCTTCTTTTTTAAATGCAAAATTTACTCGCTGTGTTCGTTTTGGTAATGAGTGGACAGATGAATATAAAAATAATTGAAAATAGGGGTAATGAATGAAGAGAGATAGAGAGAAATCAAAATTATAATTGAAAAATGGAGTAATGATTGGAGAGAGAAATAAAATAATAATCGAAAAACTAAACTACACTAAGATAGACAAATGAATGCAACCAATCATTTACTACTTTCTTTACCAATTGTCTTTTTTTGTGTATTGATTTTTGCACAAAATTCAAAGAAACATTTATAAGAAAGTAGTAAAGCACAAACGTTATTTTTCAAATCTAATTATAGCATCTCTAATAACTTTTGATATAAGAGTGCAATTTTATTCACCCTCATAAAAAGAAAATTATTCAACAATGCCCAGTAGAAAATCAATCTAATTGAGAGGTTTAAAAGTATACCTCTTTCATAGGCGTTATTTTAAAAAAATAGTATGCAATCTATTTTATTAAATTCCCGTACATAACACGGGTTTTACGCTAGTTTTGCAGCATTGCAATAAAATTTAACAGTATTGCAATAAAATTTAATGGCTGTGTTTGTTTTGGTAATGAGTGGACAAATAAATATAGTAGTAATTGGAAATAAGGTAATCAATGGAGAGAGATAGAGAGAAATCAAAATTATAATTGAAAAGTTGAGTAATGCTTGAAGAGAGAAACAAAATAATAACTGAAAAACTAAACTACACTAAGACAAATAAACGCAACCGATCATTTACAACTTTCTTTACCAATTCTCCTTTTTGTGTATAGATTTTTGCACAAAATTCAAGGAAAAATTTATAAGAAACTAATAAAGCACAAACATTATTCTTCAAATCTAATTATAGCATCTCTAATAACTTCTAATATAATAGTGCAATTTTATTCACCCTCCTAAAAAGAAAATTATTCAACCATGCCCAGTAGAAAATTAATCTAGTGATTTGTTTCCCAGCGTTGCTCCAACAATAAGTATCATCAATTTCTCAAATTATTCATGCGCAAGACTTCCACGTTTGTCCCACAAACACTCTTCAAAGTTCACAGTTTACATTGTGTCATGTGCCCTTGCCCTCCGATTATGCTTCCTAAAAAAATCCAACAAGTTATTAACATACTTGTCTTGTATATCTCTATCAACAAACAACCACTTTACCTCTCTAACCTTATCCCTGTATATCTTTCCCCCTTCCTCAACCATCACCAATTTCACTGAGTCAGCCACTGAGTCCCTTGTGAAAGATCCGTCTCGGTCATCTCTTGGCACCGAGTAACCCATCTTCTTTTCCTCCAAAAGCCTCGCATTCAATCCTTGCTCTGTCAAAAACGTCAATAAAATTAGAGGCTTCTCGAACTGTATCGCCTCCACCATCGAGCTCCATGCCGAGTGAGTCAAGAACCCGCCCACTGAGTCGTGGCTCAGTATCTTGAGTTGAGGGGCCCAACTCGTGCATACGATTCCCCGCTCCTTGGTTCTCTCCTCAAACCCGTCTGGCAACTCGACCACCTCCGTGTCAGCCAAGCCACGTTTTTTCCTTAGAGCCCAAAAGAATGGAAATCCGGTTAGCTCTAACCCGTGAGCTATCTCAGTGAGTTCATATTGACTCGGCTTTGCCTCGCTCCCGAACGCAACGTAGACCACTGACCCTTTAGCCTGCTTGTCGAGCCACTCTCTTACGGTTTTCCATTCCTCGTTGTCATCAACAGAATCATGATCTTGAGGCATTGGAGGAAGCTGGCCCACAGGAATAACCGGTTTTTGATAGGAGTAAATCTCTTTAAGAAGTTCTAACCATTCAGGCTCAAACTCATAAGAGCTTCTCACTGCCACCACATCACAACCGTCAATAGACACCCCCAAGCGATACGTTGCTGGAACATTTTCATCATCCCCTGTCACGTCATCGAAGACTCGACTAATCTCGAATAATCGAAACGCGACAGTGGACTCAAAGGGGACCCACTTTGGCGGAACGGTAAAATCCTCGGGTTTCGTGCGGTTGTCACCTCTCAGTCCAATCAAATTTTGCACAGGACCCAAAAAGCACAACGAAGCAGCAATAAAAATACTGAAATATGCACTTGAAATGTCGAGTTTGGCCGCAATAGGACCTAACCAATAAGGGGCGAAATCGTAAATCACCCAATCAGGAGAAGTGTCTTGTAGAAGTTGAGTAATGGGTTGTTCGAGCTGATCGTAGGCCTTTTTGAGGTACTTGACCTTATCATACGGCAAATCGATGGTGGCCTCGGCATTTTCTAGGAGTTTTTCGACATGGGGCAAAGTAATCTTCTCGAACGTGATGAGAGGAGATAGATTTTGAGGTATTTTCGGGAGACGATCGATGTTTTTGGGAGTGGAAACAAAAGTGACCCTGTGACCCTTTAAAGCTATGAGTTTGGAGAGTTCTAAGAATGGAATCATGTGCCCAAAAGCTAGCCATGGGAACATAACTATGTTGAGTTTATCATCTTTGGTCATTTGTGGATTTGATTGGGACTCCATTGTTTGAAATGCCATGGTGTTTCTTGTTCACTCTCAGCTTTATAAAATGGAGAGCTATGATAAGATTGGGTCATGCCAAAGATGATGGAAGTGTTTGTGGTTGGAATTACGTTTTCATGAGCTGGGTCACAAGGGGGTGACAGAGAGTGGTTTTTTTGTTTTGTCTTTATTCAATTTTTTTTTTTTTTTTGCATTTGTTAGTTTTGCGTCAAGTTTTTGTGGTTTATGGATTCATCTCGACGAGACGAATCCAAAGAGTATAAAAGTATGGCCAAAAGTAATATTTTTTTGAATAAAGCCGAAAAAAAAAAACCAAAATAAACTAGTTTATTGGTTTAATTTTGGCTTTACTAAAAAAAAAATTTAGTTTCAAAAAATGCCATGATCTTTCTTGTTCAATCTATGCTTTATAAAATGGAGAGCTATGATAAGATTGGGGCATGCCAAGGAGGATGGAAGTGTTTGTGGTTGGAATTACATTTCTGTTACATTTCAAAGTCAATTTCATGAGCTGGGTCACAAAGTCAATATATGCCCGTCTAATTATTGAGCAAGTGTATTGTTTGAACACGTTAGAAAGGGATGTGAAATGAAAATTATTGGCTTAACTAATTATGCCATCCTCATTTTTAATTATTGGCTTAACTCAACTTGACATTCTAAATTTTTGTTTGTTTGGCTTCCCAAACAAAATGCACATTAAGCCAAAACTTATTCTCAAAATTTTACATTAGAGAGGAGTGTTAGCAATTTTCTATTCGTGGACCTACATAGATTATAAATTAGATATTGTACATTGTAGAATAAGGTTTGAGTGGTGTCGGTATTACCCATTAATTTCAAATGATAAAATCTACATTTTGATAAAATCAACATTGATTACAATGCAAAAATCTTGATTTTATCAAATGTCTTTCTCATTTGATAAAATCAAGTGTTGATTAAAATATAGATTTTAGCATTTGGGAAACTTAAGTCATGATAGTTTAGCCTCATGTGATTCAGCTAGGGCATGCTTGCTATATCTCTATCGACAGCATTTTTGGTGGATAATTATTGGTAAATAGTTTTGCAACGTTCATTTCTGTTTCTAAGCCCACAAATTGGCTAAATACCTAGTTTATCGGCAATTGATTTATTTATCAGCACCTGCACCACAAGTTCCTCCAGTGAGTGATCGATGTGAGGCCCCATGTGGAGAAGTTAGATTACAGTTTTATTTTTAATTAACTTGCTTATATTTTACAGTAATACCTGTCTATTTAACTTGAAATCAATAGAAAACTTTGCAATACAATAGGATTCAGGAAAATCTTTGCTTCATTGGGGAAACTATTTCAAGGAGCCTTGGACATCACTCTCTTCAGAACCAAAGATAAGCTGTTGAGCTGAAATTTCTCTGTTTTCTCCCGTCATAAAAGCCAAACCGGAAGAATAGTCTGAAGACGTGAATGGTTAGGACATTGCTTGGTTCGATATGTGCAATCACTTGAAGTTAAGAGCTTCTTTAGACTTCCCCAGTAGCGATAACACTGTTGCACAAATGTGTCTCGAAGAGAGACCTGCTTCTTCAATCTGATCTTGGGGTGATCCATGGTCAATGTATCTATCAGGAAGAAACATTGATCTCAACTGCAGAAACCAAAATGTCTGTTAACATTAAAATGAACAAAAGAAACACTAGTTAAGCTTCAAGATATTCTTGTTTAAGGGAATTACCTTTAGGGGTCCATCCAGAAGGCCTTTTAAGCTTAAAAAGTGAGTCACATGAGATCCAAAACCTCCAATAGAACCTTCTTCCACGGTTAGTATGATTTCGTGTTCATTTGCTAATCTTGTGATGAGATCGGCATCCAATGGCTTACAGAATCTTGCATCGACTACTGTCACGTATATGTTTTGGGATTGAAGAAAGCCTGCTGCTTCTGCACACTGTTGTATTATCGTCCCATATCCCAGAATAGCTACTCTATCGCCTTCCATCAGTATTCTTCCCTTTCCAATCTATCATTCAATTATCAAAAAAGATGCTTTTATTAGTTTGTACTTTGAACTCTTTGCCTAGGTGCTATTTCATAAAACTGAAAAACTGAAATGCGGTTATCAAATGGCATAATCTACTCTCAAGTTATGCATTCAGTTTTAAGTGCTGAATTGTGTCATCAAACAATCCCTTGGACAAAATTTGGAAGTTAATTATTTTTAAGTGCTAACCTCAATTGGTGTTCCCTTGTTGTTAAGAGGAAGGACTGCTCCAATCCCATTACCCCTCGGGAACCTGAAGCAACAAGGCCTGTCATCAATGGCTGCTGCTGTGGCCACCATGTGCATCAGTTCTGCTTCATCGGATGGAGCCATGACCACCATGTTTGGCAAACAAGCCATGTACGTGACATCAAACGCTCCACAGTGAGTCGGTCCATCTGCACCCACTAAACCAGCTCGATCCATTGCAAATCGGACAGGTAGTTTCTGAAGATCCACATCATGCACCACCTTCACACTCATCATAAGTATTAGTACAACTCTCATTTACTATGTTTGGGATGTCTAAAGATGCCAAGTTCTTTTCTAAAGAAAAAATGGGGCTAGAAAAAGTAAAAAGTACTGTTTAGGGCTTTTTAGAAACAACAGAACTAAAAGTTGTTTGGTCTGGAAACTCAAGTTGTTTTTTTCCTTTTTTTTTTCTCTCCTTTCTGCATTTTGTAGCTAAAATAACTACACAAACCAGCTCAGACAGACAAGTGAATAGTACAATAAGTAAACAATCCTATTCTTAGCCCAGTGGGCGGACGATAATAACACTATTTTACAGACAAGTGTTTGCACTCTTATTGGTTAAAAAGCATTCTTATCATCTGCCCATTGTGTTGACAGTAGAATTTTTCATATGTAATATGCCACATTTCAAGGCTCACCTGATCATAGCCTCGCTGCAGGAACGATGAATAGATAGCGCAGAAGGGTTTGAGACCTTCTGTGGCTAAACCAGCGGCAAATGTAACAGCATGTTGCTCTGCAATTCCCACATCAAAACATCGATTTGGAAACCTTTTTTGGAAGTAGTTGAGGCCAGTCCCACCACCCATCGCCGCGTGGATGGCTACAATCTTGTTATCTACCTCGGCTTCTTTAATCAAAGATTCAGCAAAGTACTGGGTATACGAAAGTGTAGGGGATTTGGACTTATATTGCTTTCCTGTTTTCGGATCAAACTTGACAACCCCTGAAAGCGTAGTAAACAATTAGAGAACGAAATACTCCATCCATCCGTTTTTGTTGGTCTATTTGGGAAATCAGACCGAAACTTTATTACTTAATTTTAGGTTCTAAACTGCCCTTCAATGATTAATTTGATGTCTCATCGTACCCAAAAGAAGGCCAGCTAAAAATGGAACAATTCGCTCACCATGCATTCTATCAGGTGCTGCCTCAGCTGGTGGATAGCCCTTCCCTTTCTCAGTCACTACGTGTATGAGAACTGGACCTGGCGCTGGCAATGCTTTTACTTTCTCAAAAATGGTTACCAAGTCTTCTATATTGTGCCCATCCACTGGACCTATGTAATATAACCCGAGCTCCTCAAAGAGAGTCGAGCCAGAACCGCTAATCATACCCCTCGCATAATCGTCTACTTTTGCTGCAACTTCATGTGCCTGTGGTCCAATTTGCTTTGTGATACCCTATGAAGAGGAGAACCAAAACCAGATTGAAATAAGAACCGAAAGGAAGTGAAATGAAAAGCTTAGTTGTTTTGCAATTTTGTCAGTTTTCTGTTTTAAAGCCTTAAACAAATTTCAATCTTGTTTTGGTCCAAAAACATGTTTCCTTTTGCATCTATAGGCATCCGTTAAAATACTTGTTTCGGAAACAAGTGAGGGTGGGAGCAGAGATCGAACAAATGCTTTTCAAAAAGTTTGTTTCAAAACAAGTGGAATCACCCTTTTTGTTTCCTTGAAATTTGGAAGTTTAGTTGGTTAATGGTTACCCATTTTTGTGGAAACAAAAATAGACGTCTAGCATATTTTTGTCTTTTAGTATGTAAATATTGTGGAAATGAAAACGAAGAACGAAAAACGATTGGATTTGTACTTTTGCAGCTTCACGGAGTTTTCGGAACTTGGGGCTGGCTTGGATCTTGGCTAGAGCACTGCTGAGGGCTCCAACAGGAGTAGCAGGGCCATCAAGAGTAGCAGTGGGCAAGGAAACCTGTTTGTTGTCGTTTAATACGACAATGAGGTTAGAATCGAGAAACCCTGCATTGTTCATGGCTTCGTAAGCTTGTCCTGCAGTCATGGCTCCATCTCCAATCACAGAAATCACACTGTTCTTCTTCCCTAAAAGGTCTCTTGCAACTGCCATACCTACAAAAAACAAAAAATTGTTTTGGTCCCACAAAAAATCGAGTCGAACAATGCCTATTTGGTATCGTTTTCATCTCATGTATTGCGTTTCTTTTTCCAGTTTATGTACAACACAAAAAGCTTTTTTGGCATATAGCTTTTTGACACTTCTGTTTTATAAAAAGACCACTTTTCATAGAACGCGACTAGTATGTTTTTAGTAGTTCGAAGACCAAGAAGGAAAATGACACGAAAATGATCTTTGATTTGTTTTCGAAATAGCAAGAAACAAAAAGTAGTTAAAAACAATTTATGGAATGACAATATTAATACAGAGGCATACCAAGACCAGCAGAGATGCTTGTAGAACTATGGCCTGCACCAAAAGCATCGTAAATGCTTTCATCCCTTTTAGGAAAGCCTGCTAACCCTGAAGTTTTCCTAATTGTGTGCATTCTTGACCTCCTCCCTGTCAAAATCTTGTGTGGGTATGCCTGCAATATTTTCTTGTCCTTCTTAGATCCAGTTTAAAACTAGACTACATATAAGCACACGATGGAGCACTAACACGCTTAACTGCTTGCGGTATATGCATCTGACACTTCAGGAATATAGCGACACGTTGGGAAAACGTATGAGATACGCCAAGTGGCGTTCGCTCATAAACTTGATACTTCTTCCGTCTCAAAAAAACTGGTTTAGTATTCCATTTTGGGCTGTTTGAAAATGTTAGTCCCTTTACAAAAATAAATGTATTTTATTTGATTAATTTCCAATATTACCCTTTCTTTTTTGATGTGACAAAAACCGTTTAAATGCAAAATTGTAATGATTATGAGCAAAATAGAAAAGAAAAAAAATGAAAAAGTGTAATAATTATATTTTGAAAAAAGTTGGAATCCCAAAGCCACCCCAACTTTCGGGGGGGGGGGGGGGGGGGGGGGGGGGGGGGGGGGTTGTTTTAAGAAGGGATGCACCAAAAACACGTTTGGAACACCTGGGTCTCTACTTGGACAAGAATGGACACATGACAAGGATCAAAATTACTGAGACGTGTCGGGGATACCGTGTCTCCACTTGGACTCATAAAGAAGGCCCCGATATTGACATAAAAAAGGTAATTTGATTTTTACACTCTCCAAATTTATAACCACACCCCCTTTTTTTTTTTTTGTCTTTATTATTGTGAAATAACAACATTGTCCCTTCACTTGTGCATTTTTTTCTTACATAAAAGGGTAATTGTTTTAAAATCGTTTTGTCCCCAATTTGCAAAGGGTATTGTTTTACAATCATTGTGCTGGTGACCGCCACCACTTGTCCCTCATTTGCTCCATCCTTGTTTGTAATGTTTGCCCTCATATATAAAGGCAATTTTAGAAGTATAGAATGGGGGTAATATTTATTGGAAATCTGAATAAATTTGCTACGGTGAAAGCATTAATTACATGTATCTTTAGAAAGTAGAGTTGTCAGTACATACCCCCGCCGTGTCCGTATCCCCATTTATTTAGATTAGCCATGTCCCGTGTCCATTTGACTATGAGTACTCATATTTGTATCCACGCTTCTTGGTGTGCACATATATATACATTTACGCATGCGTACAAATTGTACTATACAAGTACAACTATGCATGTGTGTGTTTTTCAAACCGTTTCAGATCCCCTGTCCCAAAACCCCCCTGTTCCTCTATTGCACGGGGGCTTGGGCCGTTGGATGATAAATTTTGTTTTTGTGTTTTAAAAGTTTGTGTATGATTTAACGGCCCAAACCCCATACAACAGAAGAACAAGGAAAGTTTGGAACAGGGGATCCGGTTCCGTTTCCCACCAGCCACATCCTATTGATTTTCATGCGCAGAAGAGGAGTTGAATTCACCTGATGGCCAACGTCCCATATGATTTTGTCATCAGGGGTGTTGAAAACGTGGTGCAGAGCTACGGCTAACTCCACTACACCTAAGCTTGCACTAAGATGCCCACCTATCTTTGCCACAGTGAAAACTATTTCTGCTCTTAGCTCTGCTGCTAGTTGTTCAAGATCCTGAAAAAAGCACAAGGACAAATAAGTAAAGACACATGTATAGATACTCCACCTGTCCTAATTTGTCTCAAGTAATTGTCTTCTTGTTTCAAAATTTTTATCTAGTACCAAAACTTACTCCACCAAAAGTTACGTCCATTGCGGAGCACCTTTTTTTTTCCGTTCAAAAAAAAAAAAGTCATAGAGTTTACCTTTCACACCTTAACTTTTGAGTTGAAGGACCAATTTTTTAAACGTTGAAGGACAACGGTCGTTTTTGAAAACCTATTATTTTTGCGGTTTTTTTTATTTATTTTGGATTGTAAATTGTAGATTTTTAATTATGGTTAGAATATATTACTAATCTCCGGAGTGTTTGGAAGATACGTGCAGAATAGATGTTGCAAAAGAATACTATTTTTGAGTAATTATCAAAATAGATTATGATGAGGTTTTTTACCCATAATACAAAAGTACATCTAGGTCTGATTATCAAGTTGTATGTCAATGCATTATGTAATGAAGCTCCCAATCAGTTAAAATGGGAAATTGCAAAACCAAAATTGATAGGCCGAATGCCCTCTTAACTTTTAGAAAGTTGAAGATTTATAAATGTAATATCCCACGTTTCCTTGCAAGTTGTGTTATGATAAATTATCCGAACAAATTGCGGAAATTATCCAAACAAATTGGGACAGAGGCGTATACATGCACACACAATAGATTTTGAACGTGTTTGGAATCTTTGGATCTTAATTTTGTACTGCTAAGTGTAAAGAAATGAAACGTATTCCCTCCTCCTCTCCCCAATAATAGTCCCTTTTGGAAATGCCTATCATTTTCAATGGCTTATATCTTTTAATGTGAACCTCAAAAAATATTCATCATCAATTTTGTTTGATAAATTTTAATTAATTCTATTATACAAAATTTTCAAAATTATAAGTTAAAAAATATAAGCCGTTAAAAATGATAAACAGTCCCAACATGGACTATTATTTTGGTACAGAGGGAGTAATAAAATTACTACACTCCTAGTACTCTAGTATGTTGTCTTGTCGTTACTAAAAATGTCTAAAAAAAAAAAAAATGTTTAAAATTTACTCTGCACCCCCATTTTCTACTCGAAATCTTACTTGAGCCCCTCAATCTAATTTGTCCTTCAAACTTCACCTCAAGTCAACTTTCATTTTCCCCTTCCAGTCAGAGTTCCCACAGAAAAAACACTGATGGAAGCAAGAGCACAATTGTCTCACATACGCATTTTTTCTTAGAACCCTTAAAATTCTCTTTTATTGTTTTGTTTGTCTGGTTTAAGAATTAAGACTAATTATTCCATGATCTTGGAGCACCCCCAAGTGGTACCTCTTGACAGTACCCCCAATAACCTTGTTCGCCGCACATTGTAATGGGTCCCGTAGAAATGCGTATTGGATAAAGGTATTGAGACATTACGTGACAACAATTACTCCTGATTTAGAGAGGTCGGGTTTATGGAGGTGATAGGAATGGGTTTCGGCATGGCTGCGTAGGGTTGGAGTTTTGACTGTCAATTATAATATTTCAAAAGTCAAGGCGGCAAAGCGGAATTTGGGGTAGATTACAAAAATATTTAGCTTCTACTTTCTGTTTTGACCATCACTTTCATGTCTTTTCAATTCTCTTCCATCCAAAGTCCAAACACGACTGCTCAGATATTTACTGTATGCATCAAAACTGTATGCATCAAAACAACTGGTAATTTATTTCCGAAGTACCAAAAAAAAAAACAACAACTGGTAATTGGGATGGCAACGGTGCGGTCCGATTCGAGTATTGATAAACCCAAACTTTTACTGAAAACCAAAACAAAATCTAAATCAGCAATTTTCTTTTTATCCAACCATAACCAAAACCATTGGTTACCGGTTTGGTTCAGTTTTTCGCCAAAACCAATGGTCTAATATATTTAATCAGCCAACCTTAATTAACTAGAATAATAAATTAAGAACAACATGCATAATAAGTGCAATTAACACAAAGTAAAATCAATCTTCCAAGGATAAAGGCAAAATTACCGTAAAGCTCACAACAAATTCAACACCAAACCCTGATTAAAACCTGTTTAATAGATATATAGAAATATAAAATATACAAATGTTTATACAACTAAAACGATATTTTCGTAATTATATTGTGCTTCGGTTTCGGTGCGGTAACCATCCAAAATCAGAACCAAAACCCAACCAAACCGGTTTTTCAAGTAAAAAAGCAAAACAATGTCCACGATTAAAAATCTGTTAAATACCTTTCTGATCGGTTAGGTTTTGTTAACTATTGGTTCGGATAAGATCAGCCCATGGTCGGAGCTAGCTTTGGCACTTGAGGGAGGCCAACAAGGAAAGAAAATTTCTCTTGAGATTTCTAACTTTTATAGCGCGTTTTTGGCAAACTGAAAAGTCAGATCCCGAGAAAATTGTTCGTGCCATTGATAATGACATTTTGTATCATAATGCAACAATAAACCATCAAATGCCCATCAGAGATGCTTCAAAACTTCTTTATACTACTCCCTTTATCCCAAACTAATGTTCCCTTTTCACTATTTGGTACTTCTCAAAAAATTGTCCATAACTTTCAATCTATTGTTCTTTTTATATCCAATATAGATCTTATTTGATAGATATAGATTTGTTTTATAAAACAAAATTTTTGCAACTATTAAAAATATTATAGATTGTGAAATATAGATAATTTTTTGAGTGGCACGACTGCCGATAAAGGACCATTAATTTGGGACTGCCGATAAAGGACCATTAATTTGGGACGGAGAGAGTATGTAAGAACATTGTGACGAAATTATAAAAGAAATGTCTTATTCTTTTTGTGACAAAGGCCGAGTCCAAAGGGTCGTTTAATACTAGATATTGAGGGATAGCTTAGTGGTTAAGTTCGTTCCCATTGGGACATCTATCTGTAAGGTCTGGTGTTAAACTCCCACCAACTCCTCCACACATGGACGGATCCAGGAGTTCACTACGGTGGGGCACCTTATTAATCATAATCGTGGAATTTTTCTTCGTCAATGGTCTTGCTAAATTAAGATATTTATTATGGAATAGAAGTTTATAATACATATTTTTTTATAAGAAAATATTAAAACAATGAGCACACAATCTTAAACAACTTTTAGAGTATATATGGATTACCTTGACATTGACAAGTCTTTAGAATAATCGAGATGGTTTTATTGATGACTGCTTAAAAAATATTTCTCCAGACACTTAAAAATAAAGAAAATCAAAAGATAAACCTTCAAATAAACTAGTAATTTATAAACCAATAATTGTAAATGAACCAGCCAACTTAAGTTGAAGTACAAAATTAACTCTACATTTTTATTTTTGAGATATATTTGAGTGTGTATGCTAAATAGAGAATTATATTCAATAATATAATACAATCCTATAATATATATTTTTTTAGCTTTGAGCGGGGGGCACGTGATCACCCTGCGTGCGCTCCTGGCTCCGCCTAGAATAGAATAGACATAGATAATTATTTATGTCTATTCTATTCTAATATCTCCGTCCAAGGTAGAGATCATTCCCATGAATGCTTTTTATTTTTCTTTATTTACCTGTGCGGAAAGATTCTTCATGTGAATTGGGTAGTTGATGGTATCAAGCAACGGGGTCGGTGGCTTCTCGCCGGAGAAATCAATCTTCCAACGGCCCTCTTTCTCTCTACTTATCATCTTCTTCCCTCCTTCCTCGCCACCGGAACCGGGGGCAGCTGAAGCTCGCACGAAGAGCTGAAAAACACAAATCAGCATTATGGCATTAACGAACCGTGTCCATCATGTTCAAACAAGAAAAACAAAGGGAAAAAAAAAAAAAACTGGATAGTTAGTTAATTAAGGGCCTGTTTGGCCACCAGTTTTTCAGTTTTTGGATTGTCCATTTTCACGTTTTGCTTGTTTGGGAGCCAGTTCAAGAATCAGAAGTGTAAAAATGCATTTTCCAAAATTAAAAATAGAGAGTAAGTAATTAAAAAATCAGTCGAAGAGGGGCTTCTGGATAATGGATTCTGATTATACTTCCACAATCCACACACCCTTCTGCAAAATCTTTTTTTTTTTCTGCACGTATGATATTTCATATACTTTTCACAGATTTTTCCCAAAATTGATCTTTGACAAATTAAAATTTTAAAAATAATTGGCTCTCAAACACCTGATTAGTACTGAAATGAAATGTTTATGAACTGACCTGTCTTTTGCAACTGATGCTTTTTCTGTGAGCCGTAGGAGAAAGAGATATTGATGGGTTTAGCTTAATTACAGAGCCTGAGATGGCCATTTGGGTGATAGTATATGTGGAGATTTGTTAGTAAAATGGAAATGAAAGAGAGAGAAGGAGAAGCTGAGAGAGCTTGTTGTAGGTGTTTTCAGTGCACAGAGAGAAATAGGAGGCACAAAATTTATAGGAATTTCATCCTCTCCGGTCCAACTCTCCAGTCCAGGTTTTGAACCGGAAAGGATCGTATTCCAAATTTGTACTACTCGTTAGTATGACATCAAATAAGTCGCTTTCCAAGTATGCTGATTAGTTAGGGGGCGTTTGGTAACGTTTTGGTTTCCTATTTTTGTTTTTGTTTTCAAATCTTTTCAAAACTAAAAAAAAAAGTATTTGGTAATTTATTTCTGTTTTTTGTTTATTAAAAACGTTTTCAAAATTTTTGAAAATTTTCAAAACACAAAAAAAGTGATTTGCTTTGTTTTTAAAACTGGGTCGTTAAAAAAACAAAAAATAGAAAGCAGAAAACAAAAGTTTTATTACCCAACGCACTAAATCTCTATAGTGCCTCTGTTTGTGGCCCTCTATAATTTGTATTTTTCATTTGGACTGTTCATTTATCCTGAAATGTTAGGTAAATCGTTCATTTAAAAATAAATTTGATTGGATATCGGTAGTTTTATGGTCGGATACTATTTATATTACAAAAATAGATAGCCAATTTGATTTAAAGAAGGAATGACACGACAAATGTTTCTCAATCACGTGTACACCAATGTCTGATAAATAACATTTTTTGTACAAATAATATGCGCAACTTTCCTCAACGAATGAAAATTTTAGAATGTTCACAATCGAGGGCACTACAAGGTGTCCCCAAAAGTTGTCTCCAAAATCATCCCAATATTGCAAGTGAAAAAACCAAATTGCCATATGTCCACATATTCTGGGACAATTTCTGAATTTCTTGTTCCGTCTGTTTGCAATAGGTTCGGAACAGAACTCCAATAGTATTATTGTTAGTACCTTACCAATTTTTTGAGGTTAAATTCCACGTTGACACGCTCATCTATACCTTTGTGGCTTGAAGACCCTTTCAACTTTAAATGCAACCATAATCACCCCTCAATAATGAACATTAACCAATTACATTATTTCTGTCAAAAGAAAGGTATAATTATCAGTTCATTCATTTCGTTACCAGCAAGGTTTTAAATCTCGATATCGGGATACGTAACGGTATCGGTGATACGTAAAATATCGGCCAATATCGGCCTGTATCAGACTGTATATCGGTCAATATCGATATCGGTCCCTTGAAAAACCGTTACGTATCGGCCCATACGTAGCGTATCGGCCGATATTTAAATCCTTGGCTACTAGAGTCTGTCAAATTCCTATTTCAAATAGATGAGGCTAGGGGGTCAATTTGGGCGCTATTAAAGTTGATGGGGTCTCTGTGCTTTCAAGAGGTATAGATGATGGATCTCCATGAAATTTTACCTATACTCGGAGATAGGCTCAACACGTATTTTGTGTAGGGGATTATGTTTGTTCGAAGTATTTCCCTCTCAAATAAAGTGAATTTTGTTCAAATTTGAGTTCAAATAAAGTGTATAAAGTTCTAAAAAAATCAGGAAACATAGTGTAATAAGCGCAAAATTGAGTTTTGTTCGAATTAGAGTACAAAAAAATACCCTCATCAAAAAGTTAAAGGGGAAAAACAAAACCATTACTGGACTAACAAACAAACAATAATAGTACTGATAAAAAAAAATAAAAAAATAACAGAAGTCCTCAATCATTTGGAGACGGACCTAACTTTTGACAATATGCACAAAGTGACTGTTCTCAGAATACCTCCGAAACAGTGGATAACCATTACTGGACTCGATAACAAATATTTTTTGTTATTATTTTTGGTCACGGACTACTATAAAAGTACCCATCAATTTTGTGGAAAGCCATGACGTCCAGCTACATTGGACTGTGGCGACACTACACTACTACAGCCACCACTTACGACCATTACCAACAACTTCTGGCAACTCCCATGGCATGCTGGAAACTAAAATTTGAATTCAAATGCGGTCAAAGTAGGGGAGAGATGATTACGATTATTAATTCCGAAAAACAGGCTAATAAAAAAAAAAAAATCGTAATCATACAGAGTTCTTCTCATAAGATACAGGATGATAAAAATACTTATCATATGCAACCCGATCTGAGTAAAGTTTTTGTCGGAATTTGTCCCATATCGGTTAATTATCATTTTGAAAATTAGTATATGAGTCTATGTGGTCTCTCCACTATTATCACTGCGAGCGAATCTGGAGTCACACGTGCGGGGGAGTGTTGGAATTTGTACCATATCTGTTAATTACCACGTCGAAAAACTAGTTGGATGCTTCCGTACTTATAAAAAATGTAAAAATTTACGTCATCCGTAGAAAAAAATGGGGGCCAGCCTAGCCCAGGTCCAGCCTTGTTTTCTGGCCACACCTTCGAGGGCCAGCTGATCACAAAGCAAATGAGGCTTTCGCTTTTGTTTTTTTATACCCAAAAAAAATACACCTACGTACGGCCGTGTATGTATAGTATACGGACGGTGCATCTTGACCGTCAAAAGTGTTTTCAATGGTCCGGATCTTAAAGACTCTTTTACTAGTAATAGAGCTCTGTTACCGGTAACAGAGTCTTTAAAATTCGGATCGTTAATTTGTTGGCATGAACGGTAAGGATTTGTTCGTGTGCGATGCGTACGCGACTAATCTGTTCACATCGCTTGGACACTTTTATACCCATAAGATCTTGATTTTGGTAATCAATATGTAGCAATATGAATTTTAGTTATTAATAGCATTTCAATGTCTCTCTCTTTATTCTTGGCAAGTTCCTAGTCTCTCTCTGATCTCTCTGTGTAACATTCCAATAAATTGTGTTTTTAAATATAAAAGTGTGCTCGCTTTTCACGGGAGGAATAAATAATGAAAGTTCGAAGTTGACGTGCCTCGAGGCGTACGTTGTGCACATTTTGTGAAACAGTAGGCACCACTTAAAAATGATTTGATTCACATACTGGGCCAATCCCCCTTACTTTTTATAGAATTAAGTGATCAAAAATGTTTCGTATTAACTGATCTTAAAAAAGCTAACAACACTTGAAAAGTTTCGAACTTAAGATCTTAACATAGTGCAAATTCTTAAGTCTCGAGACCTTGACCACTAGGCTAATCCTTGGGTTGGTTTACTTTTGCTCGTTGAAGAGGATTTCGGACTCAGTTTATTAGTATAATAATGCTCCAAAACTTAGACAATTTCATATTTTTGCTTCTTTTTCTTCTTAGAGATAATCATAAATCAAACATTGATTTGACACGAAATCTAGATATTTCATGCCCGTCACTTCTAGAATCATAAAATAAACAAATTCAGAGATGCCTAATGTCAACATAATTCTTAGAAACCTGTCCTGAAAATCGGGTCTCAAAACCTTTAATGTAGTCGTACTCCTTATGTCAAATACAGTCAGGGGGCTGCTGTGCACCCCCTGTTGCACAGCCCGTTGTGCGGGTATTTCGGCCAGTCCCGGTCGCATCTCTATGATCTGAAACGTTCATATTGGAGATACAACCGTACATTGTTAGCCTTATGATCCGATCGCGTTTGTAAAACAAGTTTTTCTTCAAAATTATATTTATGTGTCTACTTCTCTAAAAAATGTGTAAAACTGTTTTTACAAATGTGATCCGATCGTGAGGCTAACAATCTTCGATTGGCCTGATTATTTTTCATAGATGGCATACTCAACATTATCTACAAAATGAACGTTTCAGATCATCGAGATGTGGGCAGGGCCGGGCTGAAATGCTCGCACAATGGGCTGCGCAATGTTGGGTCCGGAGTGCCCCCATGAATTTGGTTACACAATGCCACTCCCTGCGAGGCTGCGACCGCTCTAAAAACAGACTTGCGGGTGCGATGTCAAATGCCATAAAAGACTTAATTGAAACCCTTTCTAACACCAATTGGTTTTAGGAGAGTTGGTGGAAAAACAGTCCGACACGCATCAGGGAGTGCACAGCAGCCCCCTGACTCCATGTCAAATTGCCCATCAAGAATAACCCAGGAAGGGCTGTGAGGTATGGATTTTTTAAAATCCTTCATAATATTTGAATCAATGTCTAGGAATTCTGAATCTAGTCCTGCCTATAAAGGTTTTGCCCTTGAAAGTATATCCCGTACAACTTAAGTTAAAAGGTCCTTCAGAGCGAAAACAACAGATTCATTAGTTTCTTTGTTATTCGGTGTGAGTTTCTACAACGGTAATTTTTGGAATTATTGAACTACAAATTGTCAAATTAGTTGATGTATAAGAGAACATTGACTTTTGGGAGAATGCCAAAAACACTTTAGTGGAAACTCAGCCTCAATCAATTGTGCTATGCGCATAGACGTGTAGGTAGCACAAAGGTTTATATGGGCCCCTCGGGTTCGGCAAAGATGATCCGAACCGGTCATTTTGTGGTAAAACATTTTCTTATGGATTCATATTAGAAATCTGCTCAATCAGATATCGATAAAAGCTTTTCCCAAAATTCATAGGGAGAACCAATGATTTTTGTGGGTGGGTGCTGATACTCACAGTTGTTTATATAACACTATATGGACAAAAACACTATATATAACTGGCGGGGTCTTCTTCTATTGCACTTAAATCGCCAATAAAATTCTTTAGTTTGGCATTTATCTCCTAAAAAGTTATACTAGTGCTTTTATTAGTTTGACATTACTCACATGCATCACCTCTTATGAGTCTCAAAAGTTTAGGAATGGCAACGGATCAGGTTTGGATCGGGGGTGCTTCTTCCCGATCCTCAAACTCCACGCTCACCTCTGTACCCCTATTTATATCCAATTGGGGATACTTAAAAGTCACAAAACCAAAATCCATTTAGATAATGGGTGGAATGGATATTACCCAATACCCAATTACACTTCGAAAAAGACGCAAATCACTAAATTTTATATAATATCTTAAGAGATGACAATATTATGTCTAAAATTCCATGCATAGTAGTACTATTGTACTAATGCATTAACACAACAGCCAAACAAAAGTACACAACAAAAAAATCATAAAGCATCTGGGAAGTAGACAAACTTTTTGGGATTAGATATGATGGAGAGGAAGAGGAGGTCATTAGCAAAATAGCTGAGATGGAAGCCCTTAACAAATCAAGGGCTGAAAATCATCACTGATTTTCAGTTTTTCTCTCAGACCATAACATTTGGATCCTTGAAAGTAACATTTGGATCCATGAAAGTATTGTCTTGGAATGTTTTGGGGCCTGTGTATCTTTCTGGGTTAAAGCCATGATGATTGGGGTCTTTTTCTTCGTCGGGTCGAGTCCAATGGTCTCATTGATTTCGGGATGCTGTTGGATGCTTTTTGGGCTTTCTGGATGCCGCTGAGTGATTTCGAGATGCTGCTATTATGGCCTGCTGCTGCCTCTGGATTGATTTTCTTGGGTTCAATCATCTCTAGGATTAATTCTCTGCTGGGAACCAACTTCTGGAGGTACCAAAATTATGCCATGTCTCCTAGGGTTCATTTCACTTTCCTAGGATTCATGGTATGCCATGCCCAATTCCATAGTAGATCATAAGTAACAGGAAGCAGAAAGGTTTTTCGTTTTCATTTTGCACACATCAAACAGATCAATAGTGTAAGAGAGACCATTCCCTATACATTGCCTTCCTTGCATCGGTGGTGGAAAACCTCTTTTGTGGGCCCATTGTATATGAATTGTTGATCTAAACCCTTGATCTTGGGACCACTTCTAAGGAGAACATGTGTTGAAGATGAGAAAGAAAAACCAAAAAAGAACTGAGCTCGCTAAATTGAAAAATTGCAAGGGTGGTCTAGACAAAAGTTAGAACACGAACAAAATGAAGAATGTAAAAACTTTGTCATGTCTCCATGCATCCACAATGAGTCTTATGACAAAGCCCGCTTTGTCGTAATCTCTTGACTAGGGCTCTAGTTGCTTTGTCGTGTGATTCAAAATGAAGAAATGCAATCCTTTGTCCATCTAAAAACTTTTTCACTTGCAAGTCACATTGAATCTTTGGATAATTTCTTTGACAAGGCCCGCTAAGCAGCCATCCTCCACAATGGGGTAGATAAAATGCAAAAAAGAATAAGAGCAAAATCAAATCAGAAAATGATGAGTATAAAACAAGGACTGAGCCCCCTAGGCCCAAGTTATAAAAAGGGCATTTTGAAAAAGACATCCTTTTCATGGAAAGCAAAACAAGGTGCAGTAAGAACAAGTGAGAGTGATTAGGTGACTACTAGCTTTAGTGCTCAACCATTAGTAGAAATTAGGTTTGAGCCATTATATCCCTATCTTTCTTAATCCAACACCCATAGCTCTACATTATGGTCCTTAAGAAAGCCCTCTCGGATTGAAAGCTCCTGAACACCAGGGTCATAACCAGTGTGGAAGGTAGCACAATGTGCAAAATCATTTGAAGACAAAACAACTTAAAGAGCCGCATGAGACAAGGGGCTACCCAAATCTCCTTAGGTTCTCCTCTTATAACTATCACCCCCCATGAGTATGCTAAGGTCACTTATCAGTTCAACTAAAAGTAGTCTAGTCAAATGGAACTAGTGAACTCACTTAAGTTACTAGGGTCATGGATTCATAAAAAGGTTTTGTGTCTCATGGCAACTAAAATCATTTGCAGGTGAATCAGAAGATAAAATGATATGCTTTTGAAATCTTCAAAGAAAAATACTCAAGCTTTTAAAGAAATCACTTGGGGTGTAGCTAGACGGTCTCTTGGAAATTGAGTCTTTGAGCAATGTCACTCGAGTATTTCTAGTCTTTGAGTCTTTTAAGTCTCATCGTAGGCACTTGGCTAGTATGGAGTCATGGAGGGGCTCTAGCTTGAGTACTTGAATGTTAAGATGTCCAAAATTCATTCATATTTACCTCATTTGGTTTAAGTAGTTGCACTCGCCTCCTGGCCCCCACATTTGATTGTATGCATAGTCACTAGATTATTTGGTGTTGTCTATAGCCTTTGTATTGACATCTTGGCCAAGCATCTGATTTGCTTGCATGACATTTGGTCGTTTGGCCAGTGCATTTAATGTGTTTACATGTTTTGGCCTCTTGGTCCATGCATTCAATTTTCTCCCATATCTTTATCATCACTGGCTCATCTTTTGCCATAAGCACTTGTCTTGGGCTCTTGGCCCGCACATCTCATTTGTTTGCATAGCCACACTTGTATTGGCCTCTCGGCCCATTTTTCGATGTCAAAGTCTATTTTACATCATTGCATGTTGTTCACCATCAAACATCTATGTAATACCCGTTCCGGGTATTTAGGTTTAATTCATATTTTCTAAAATTGATTATGGGTTTATACATGTGTTTACCTTAATTGAGTGCATTACTAGCGTTAATTGGCATTATTTGGAAGTGTGCGAAACAAAATGTTTTATTGGGCGGAGCATCAAAACCTTGTGGGAGCGCTAGCGCAGAATAAATTTTCTTTATAACCCAAATGGCTTCCACGTTTCTTTTCTTCTGCTGAGTCATAAACACACGTAGAAAGAGAGAGAGAGAGAGAGAGAGAGAGAGAAGAAGAAGAAGAAGAAGAAGAAGAAGAAGGAGGAGGAGGAGAAAAGGGAAGGGAAAATTAGGAGTAAAACCTAATTCAAGGTAAGGGTTTTGATTCTTGATCTTAATTTGTTGTTGATTTCATGTCATAGATGGGTTAATTTCTGTTGGTTTGTGGTGTTGGGTTTGGGTTCTTGGAGGTTTGGAACAAATTATTTCGTGGGTTTGTTATAGCTCACCGGTGGAGTGCATGAATCTAGTTTCTGACCTGTTTTCACGTATTTATTTCGGGTACTTAAAAGGCTTGTAAATATTTGATATTTTTACAGTGGATTTGTCCATAAGTCTGTTGTGTTGTGTAAAAATTTCAGAGCTTAATTCGAAACACAGAAAATATGAAAAATGTTCTACCGAGCTGCTGTCGGGTTCGCGTCTGTGCAGGCAGCACTGTCGCGTCTTACGGGAAGGGCCATAACTTTGTGTAGGAAGTTTGGATTTTCAATCCGTCTTTTGATTATGAAACTAGACTCGCATACCTTCGAGAATATGTATAGTTTGTGCCTTGATTTGTTCTAGTCAATAGCAGTTTTTGATTCAAAGTTGATGCTTTTGCTGAACCTGCAGATTCATGTTTCTTTTTGTGTAACTTCAAATAAGCATATCTTGGTCATCCGGGCTCCGATTAGGGCAAATTTTATATCGATATTGATGTACCGAAAGTCTTCTTTCTAGTGGTGGTGGTCTCATGTCCTAATTCAGAATCTGTAAGAAATGATAGTCCAGATACGAAGGGCTGGTTGTTGGGTTTCATACTAGTTTTGGAGTGTCGTGGTATCTTGACTTGTCTTCAATTGTGATGACCTTATAAGTTGTTTATGTTACATATTTATCTTTTTGATTATATGTGAGACATCAATGGAAGCTTATAGACTGATATTAGTTGATTCGTGGCTAGGTAAAGAGCCGGTCATTCGGGAGGTGCCAAAACCATAGTTTGGCATACTTTGGTCGATTCTCAGGTGAGTGTGTTTGATATGGTTATTTTCAATGAGATATGGTTGTGGCGATGTTTGTGGTGGTGTTTGTGTATCATGCTAATTGAAGATTTAGCTTTTGATATGCATGTTGTGTGAAAGATGGTATCTGCGAAGGGGCTGTGGATTGGGTTACACCGCGAGTACGTTGTGTCGGCTAGCTACCGGTGACAACGAGCGGGGTGTGCTCCCACAGTGACCTAGGATACATAGGATGTGGCAGACGTGCCACTGCATGTGTTGTGATTATATAATTGATGTTGATCATGTGTTGTGACTATGTACTTGTTTTTGATCGATTGGGTACTTTAGCTATGTCTTATTGAATTTATTCTATATCTCACACACTCCTGGTTTTCCTTTGATTGCCAGATAGCAGGTGTTTTTTGGGTAGGTCCACTACCGCTGGTCATTTTGGAGTTTCTTTTTGGGCTGGCCTCGGGTGGCGTAGCTGGCCAAGTTGGTTTGCTCATGGTTGGGCTAGTAGTGGTTTGTTTTGAGTTGTGTTAGTGAACTTTGAGAACTTGCACAACATGTTATGTAATTAAGGTTGTCGGTTGTATGTTGTTTGAGATTGTGGTTAGACTTATACACTTGTATATGTATGTCATAAGACTTCCGCTGTGTTTTAGTTCTGAGGTATTTGAGTAGGTTATGTTTGGTTTTGTGTTGGAATGCCACGTGGCCGCACCGACGCGGGCCCACACGGGTGCCGTTTCGGGACGAGGTGTGACAATCTAGCACACTTGAAGATTTAATTTCTAGTGTCACGTCTCTCAACGTATGGGTTGCTTGGCCCTATACGCCTCTTGGTGTCTTTTTAGCACGGGTCTTTTGATCTATTAAATCCCCAACAAATCTACCCAAGCACAGAACAGGCTTCCCACAGTCCCATACAGAAACATACCTATCACCCATTCTGAAAGTCATTACCAACATTTCCATCCTAAGCCATCCCCCTATTGTAGACACCCCGATTTTGACCCGAGAAACTTATCAAGCATCCCCGATGATGAAATTGCTCGATAAGAGCATGCGAGGCTTGATTGTGAACTTGGAAACCCCACCAAAACCTCTCCAAAATAAACCCAATCTTGCACCACCTTCTAGTACATCAAAAACCCTCTTTTTTGATATATAATACGTCCCAATACATTTTGAAACGAGGGAGATATGACCGTTTTACCGAAACGATTCATTTTTTCGACCTTCTGAGGGTAAAATGGTCACATATTTTGATGTACAAATCATCTTGGGTTTAAACTACTTGGGTTAGAAAGTAGACTCAACAAGCTTTCCAACGCTTCAAACCATGCACAAAACGGAGTTCGGTAGCACCCGGAATGGCCCCGCGAAGTTTGGATTGTTGTGCAGTCCCCTAGTCCAGGCGCCTGGATTCCCCAATTCCAGGCACCTGGAATCACTTCCAGTGAACAATCTGCAGCTGGTTTTTGATGAAACTATGGGCTCCCCCCTACATTGTCCCACGTTTTCCTCATTCCAAACTCCCTCCAACAGACTCTGCTCCACATTTTTAAAGTTCAAATTCATTTTCCCTCTCAAAACCCTCCCAAAACTCTCTCATTCTCTCCCTATATATACCCCCCTCCCACTCCATTCTAAAGGATCAGCTCTCCCTATTTTCCTTACTGTTACTCTGCTGAAATTCCATCAGAAGCTCCATCCCCAACTGATCCCCTTTAGTTTCACTCGTTTTTAGCCTACAAACCTACCTTTCATTACCCAAAATCCTCATACGTCTATCATCTACAATCAAATCCTCAACCAAACCACTCAAAGTCAGTTTAATACACTTCTACTAACCAAAATCCAGCCTACTCAACCAACATAAATCATCCAAACTTACAATCCAAGTTCACAAATCAAGCTCTCAAGGTAGATTTTCTACCAAAAGTGTTCAAAAAGTCCCTGAGGGGGACTCAATCAAGTCCTCACTGGTCTTCTATACCAGTAGAGGGTTTGAAAGGGGTTTGAAAATCATCAAGAAAAGAAGTCAGTTTTGTGAATCAAGACTCAATCCAGGCGCCTGGATCATCACTTTCCAGGCGCTTGCATTGAGTCCAGGCGCCTGGATCCCCTCCATGCAGGCGCCTGGATTCCCTCCTCATGATCATGATTTCTGCTCTCTTTTGCATTTCATTCAGTTTATGGAACATCATTTGCTTGCATTGGTCTTAGATTAATCATGCCACATGTTTCAATCTTTATTATAATGATCACTTGGAGTATGTTACCATCAAATCACCCAAAATCAAGTCCTTTCTAAGTTTATATCATGCATTTAAGCTACAATTAAGGTTCATGACTGTTGTTGTGTTGTTATACATCCTTCAGAGTGTATATGAGTTAGTTAAAAGCATTAAATTTGATCTCTACTGTGAAAAATGAGGCTCTGAGTTTTCTGTCTGGAAGACAATCCAGGCGCCTGGATTGACTCTTTCCAGGCGCCTGGACTCAATCCAGGCGTCTGGATTTGCTTGATCCAGGCGCCTAGATTGCAATCCAGGTGTAATGATTTGGGCATGTGTGATCATTTTCTGAGATATCTTAAGGCAGTTTAGGGGTAATTTAGTAAAATTTTAGTGTCTTTTGTACATGCTTCATTTATTCACAACATTTTGCACAAGCATTCACCCATATTCTATTAATTTATTTGATGCATTAGTTGTACTTTCACAAGAATTCGTGTATAAAGTCCATCTAAACAACATTTTCAAAATCTTTTGAGTATTGAGTAGAGACCGGTAATCATACCGGGCGTGAGGGGTGCTTTAAATTCCTTTCCCTCGCGTAACCTAGCTCCCGGATCCGAGAAATCTCAATAAAAGCAGATCAATAAAATATTTTCCATTCCAAGGGCAAAAAGAGTCATTTTTCAAAGGCTTCTCGGGTATGATCCTCAAATCCGGGTGGCGACTCCATTCAATCAATCAAACCGTTTTCAGAAATCAAAATCATTTTCCAAACCAAACAATCGATTTCGTGGACATCGCGCCTCCGCCGGGTGTTCACAAGCTGGCGACTCTGCTGGGGACCATGATTAATATATATTTTAGTATTATTACACTTACGTGTGATTTTATTAAAATGTATGTTAATCATCGAGAGCTAAGCTTGAAAAATGTTCAAGGGATTTTGAAAATTTTGTTTTTATGGACTTTTTGCATTGCACATGCATGGTTACCAGCCTTCGCTGGCGTGTTTTGGCAATCCCGCCCGGCTTGCCGGTGATGGGGAATCCCGAAATGCTCAGCACCCCCCGACCGTGATAAGTCACAATTGTCGTTATTACCATCGCCTTGCGGGATCCTTGGCGGTGGGAGACAGCTTTGGCTTTGAGTCCGGGGTACCCATATTAAACCAAAACCAGCCTTTGCATATAGTTAACCATAGAACCCCACGTTAGATAACCAACCAACGAGTTACGATTGTGTGCTCCATCCTGTTACGTGCTACGTGTTACCGCTTTTCTCAGCATGCCATACTGCATACGTGCATGCACTTGCATCTGTACGTATTGCCGTCTGTGTTTTGTACGCATCGTTAGTTAAGCATAAGCTAGGTTCCCGGTAGTCAGTAGAAGGTTGCCTCAGCCCGATGATGAGTCGTGCATCCCATATGCACGTTGTTCTTACAAGTTGGTCTTTAGGACGACCGGACATGGGAAAATTTGGATCATCAAATTCTTGACAATGATCTGGACGGGTTTAAGGGACATTAGCCCGAGGAGGGTCAATCGCTCTTAGGCATCTGATTTAGATCATTGCCAGAATTCGTGTGAATCATGATTTTCCAAATCCGACCATCCAATATCAAGGACGTGTTACTTAAAAGAAAACTTGAGGATTGGGGATACCTTCCAAAGCTGTTGGATTCAGTCTAGGAGACTTTAAATCCATGGAGTTTGAGATACCTCTGGTGTTGGTCGTGCCCGAACGGTCGCCATGATTCGAACTAGCCTTGAGGTCATTTGTATCTGGATTACAGCATCCAAATTGCTTTGTGTCGGATGGTCAAGAAAAGTTAAGTGCTATGGCGTCAACATTTAGGTTTTAGGTTGAAACGCCGTACCTACCGAGTAATGACTTACCCGGGATGTTGGAAAATCTTCCGTGCAATGACCTTAAGTGAGATTCGGATCCGGTAGTCTAACCCTAGGTTGTACATGTCAGTCTAAGAGACTTTAAATCCATAGAGTTTGAGATACCTCCAGTGTTTGCCGTGCTCGAACGGCTCCCCGTGTCTCGAGCTAGCCTTAAGTGCATTTGTATCTGGATTTCAACAACCTTATTGTTCTGTCTCGGATGGTCTACAAGGAGATTGACTCTGATTCCACGAGGATTGGAATTTAACCTGCCTGTCACGACTTACTCGTGGTTGTTGTTTAGAACGTCCGTGCAATGTCTTAAGTGAGACCAAGACCGGTAGTCTAGATCTTAGGACGACACGACAACGATGCATGCACGACATTTTCTTCAATAAAACCAGGGGCACAATCTGAGTTTGACTTTTTGCTTTACTGTCAGTCCTGAATCACTGGGCCAAGCAAGAAGACCTTACCCGTTTAGACACGACCCCTCGAAGATTGTCTCAACCTTCATCGCCAACGTCTGAAACAGAGCATGTCAGCCGATCAAGGACAAGATCCCCCAAATGAGTTCGAAAGATTGAGGAAGGAACTGCAAGATGAGAGGGCCCGGAATGACGCCCGAATCGCCCAACTCATGGCGATTATGGTAAATATGCAAAGCCGGTTGCCTCGGCCTCAGCAGCAAATACCCGACAGTGGGGCTCGAAATCATGAGATTCCTAATGATGAGCATCTGGAACAGCCTCCTCCCCCCGAAAATCCTCAATTGGCTGAGATGTTAGCCAAAATTGCTAGACTCGAAGAATCTGTGACCAAGAGTGAGAAGCGGGCCATCATCGGGTTCGACATGGACAAACTTTGCATTTTCCCGGGTGCCAAACTCCCTAAGAAATTCAAACATGTGGACTTTGAGAAGTTTGATGGGACCGGAGATCCAAGGGGACACATTCAGGCATACGTTAGCTCCCTTTCATTGCAAGATGTTGATGAGCCCACTATGGCCCAAATGTTCCATGAAACTCTCACAGGGCCCGCACTTCAATGGCTCTTATCTCTTGACATCTCAAGGAGGCAAACTTGGGAAGAAATGGCGGCTGCTTTCATAAAGCAGTATGAGTACAATGTGCAGCTCAAGGTCACTACTCGTGAGCTTGAAAGTATCGAAATGAAAGAGAAAGAGTCCTTTGTGGAGTTTGTGAAAAGATGGAGGGCGAAGGCCACACAAATAACTGATCGCCCTAGTGATAAGGACCAGATGCGCATCATAACCAAAAATCTGCAGCCCGACTTGGCCCAATATATGGTGATGGCCCAAGCACATAACTTCGAGACCTACTTTGAGACAGATCTGTCAATTGAGGAAGCCCTACAAAGCGGAGTTTTGAAGAAAAGTGATTCGATCCCCAAGCCCAAACAATACTACATTGAAAGCACCTCCTCCCTATATGCAAACACCTCATCCAGCTCTACAAAACACAACTCCAACCAAGCAGTACCCATCAACAAAATCACAGTCCAAACCAACCACTCCAAAAATTCACAAAGAACCCTCTCACAGTTCACCACACCCTTATCCCTGGTGTATAAAGAGCTCCATGAAGCCGGTCTTCTCAAACCACTCTCTCCAACTCCTCTGCCTCAACAGCTCCCAGCCTACCACAACCCAAACGCCTTTTGTGCCTTCCATCAAATGCCTGGTCATGCTACTGATGAGTGTCATCGCCTCCGCCACAAGATTTAAGATCTCATTGATAACGGATCCATCTCTGCTCCACTGGCAAAGCCGAGCACCTTGTCGCACCAATGAACCATCTATGGCCATGCAATAATTCAATCTTCCGCGAGTCTTGGAAGTTTTCAAGTGTCAAGTCAAGTTTTCTCTTCTGATTGAGTCAGTTTGTATTTCGAGTCTGTTTATGTTTTTGCTTTCCTCGTCTATGTGTTTTCATCTTCGAGTCTGTAATGTCTTGTTGTTATTGTCAAAAAAGAAAAAGACCAAAAATAGAGTCAACTTTGTAATCTCAAACTACGCACGACCTGATTCCTTGTAAAGGGATACGTAAGCAACCCTTCGCGGTTCGGTCACAGCCATCAAAATAAATGTCATCCCCCGTTGTGTTGAAATTGTCAATCATAAACTTGGGTTTTTGTGATAATCCCTCAATTTGGAATTGTTTTACACCATCATTTGAGAAACATGATAATCACTTCAAAATATGAGATGAATTTTGATTGAACCCTTGCCCCGCACAAGGAGGATTTCCAGTGGACCATTCTCCGGTGCCATCAAGAAATGATGCTTTGACACAAGAAAAGCCTGCTAGGTTGAAAACCCGCAAGGGCGGTCTAGGCAAAAGTTAAGGCAAAAAGCTCGCTAGATCGAACTTCAAAATGAGATCTAGGCAAAAGTTAGAGCAAGAATGAGTTCTCCCCATCAAGTTGCACAATTCAAAATGAAGAAAGGCATTCTTTGCTTTTATTCCCCGCATAAATATCCATTGCAAGCCCCTTTGAGTCTGAATCAATTTCTTTGGAAAAGAACTGTAACACCCGACTTTTAATTTACGTTTAGGTGTTTGGTTTTGTGCGTGTTTATTTTAATTTCGCGTGTACTAGCGTTAATTGGCGTTATTTGTAAGTAGGTGAAATGGAATGTTCTCATTGGGTGGGAGTAGGTTTGGAGATGTGGGGTGGCTACACCCAATAATTTTCCTAAGTGGGATATTTAGTCTCCTTCTTATCTCTTTAGTTGACTTAAACACACACACAATCAGTGAGGGAGAGTTGGACGTGGGAAGAGAAGAAGAAAGAAGAAGGAAAAGAAGAAGAAGAAGAAGAAGGGGAGAAGAAGAAGAGGAAGAAAATTAGGGGAAAATTAGGGGAAAACCTAATACAAGGTAAGGTTCTCAATTCTTGTTATTAATTTGATAATCTTAGTGGTTTTTGGGTGGTGTGCTCTGGAAAATTTACAGTTTGGAGGATTGTTTTAGAGTGATTTATTTACAAAATTCGTGATAAAACTTGTTAAGAGTGGTTGATTGTGATGAAACTTGAATCTGCCCTGATGTTTGGTGAATTTTTAGATAGGGTTCCTATCTTCGTAATTTTCTGAAATTTTTACTGTAGCTACCCATACCATTCTTCTATGTGGTGTTAAATTTTCAGAATTTTTGGTAAAGCACAGAAAATATGAAAATTCGTGCAATAATCTGTTGTCGGATTCTCGTCTGTGCAGACAGCACAGACACACCCTGGGAAAACAGTCATAACTCTTTGTGTGAGTATCCGATTCATGCACCGTCTTTTGATTCTGAAACTAGATTCGAATACCTTCGAAAGAGTGTAAGGGTTGTGTCTCAATTGGTTCTAGAGAATAGCAGTTTTTGGCTTGAATTTGATCATGAACCGGTTTGGCAGATTCTGTTGCGGGTTTTGGGTTCAATCGTTAATTGGTTAGAAATAGCTACATAGTTATGAAAATTATGAGGTTTTGGTATGTTGATTCAATCTATGTTTTTGATCTACGGTTACAATATTGGAGAATTTGGATGAGTAGATTAATTCTATTAATTTGTGAACCGTAAGGATGTCGAGTTGTTCCAGTGTGTTTATGCAACTATTTTGCATTTAAGGATGAATCATTTGCTACCTTTAGCTTTATTGAATGTTTCACAGTTGATTATGAACGTCGTTGAGCTAATCTTGGATATCTACTTCAGGTGCAGAAACAGGCACGTCTGAGGTGCCGAAATCGTAGTTGTGTTTTTCTTTTGGAAGACGGAGGTGAGTGTTTGATTCACAGATGTTTTCTTGGAATTGAATTGTGGCTTCGTGCCGAATAGACTTCGTGTCGAATTGTGGCTTCGTGCCGAATAGACTTCGTGTCGAACTGTGGCTTCGTGCCGTATAGACTTCGTGTCGAACTGTGGCTTTGTGCCGAATAGACTTCGTGTCGAATTGTGGCTTTGTGCCGAATAGGCTTCGTGCCGAGCTGTTTACGCATTTCTTTAAGCTAACCGTACAGTTTATTCGAACTGCATCTATGTCTCACAACACTCCTGGGACTCGTTCGAGTTCCAGTTTTGCAGGTTTTGTAGATGTCCACTGCTAGTCTCGCAGGGTGGTTGTCTGCTGGGGGGTGCCGAGAGGCTTTTTGGTTATATATATCTTGTTGTGTAAAATGTTGTTCTTAATTTCCTTTAAAACTTCTGCTGTGGTTTGTTAAGAACGTTAACTTTTGTGTTGTCCATAGAAGATATAACTGTGGTTTCCGGGTTTTGGTTTTATCCATTAAAGGGGTTATGTTGTTTATTGGTTGAGGTTGCATCTCCGTATCGATTAAACTCATTGGAGGGTTAATCCGGGACGGGGTGTGACAACTTGGTATCAGAGCGGGGCGGTCTAGCAGTGGACTTAGGAAGTTGGTTGTTATTTGTGGAGTAGTTAGGAGTTATTTTATCTAACTTGCTGGTGGTGGAGGTATATTATTGTTGTTATAGTGATTTGTAACAGGTAAAGGAGTATGGAACCTGGAAATGGGGATCAGCATGAGGGTGAGGGTTCTGGTCAAGGGATAAGAGCTATAGAGAGGATACTTGCAGCAATGGCACGACAAAGCGAGCAACACACTGCGTTTATGCTGTGGCAGAATCAACAAGCTACTGCTGCAGGTTCTGGAACAGGGTTACTGGAGAAGTTTAAAAAGTTATTTCCAACAGAATTTGAGGGTACAATTAATCCTGAAGATGCTGAGAATTGGCTAAAAACTGTTGAAAGGGTTCTTATGGCTATGGGGGTTACCGACGAGCAAAAGGTGACCTTGGCAACATTCAGCTTGAAAGGGGAAGCTTTGTTATGGTGGGAGGCTAGTCAAAGGCTATTATCAGCTCCATTACCAGATGCTCAACCGCCAGTGCCGCAAGTGATTACATGGGCAAGGTTTGTGCAAGCTTTCAATGATCAGTACTTTCCTGAGGCTTTTAAATTTGAGCAAGAGGCTATGTTCATTACTCTCGACCAAGAGAAAGGGAAGATGACAGTTCCTGAGTACGAGGCCAAATTCAACGCACTTTCAAGGTATGCTTCGGATTTGGTAGACACAGATGAGAAGAAGTGTAGGCGGTTCAGAGCTGGTCTCGAAAGGAATGTTAGAACAAGATTGACATCCTATAAGCAGGCAAGTTATGCTGATTTGGTCGACATGGCGAGACAGGTCGGCAAAGATGTGGAGCAAATGTTAAATGAGCGAGAGCAAGTTAAGAGAATCAAGACAGAGGCGAGCCAAGCTAGTCGGGCAAGCAAGTTTGGTGGATATTACAGGAGCGACAGTAAGTTCCAACATCAAAAGGGACGGAATGATTCCAAACAACAAAGTGGGCAAGGGCAAGGAACCAGCAGGCCGAGTATGGGCAGGGGAGGCAGTTCAAGTGGTCGTGGGACTTCCTTCCAGTGTTATCGATGTGGTTCACCTGAGCACGGTATCAGGGATTGTCCGGAGGTAAGTAAAGGGGTTAAATGTTATAACTGTGGAGAAATGGGACATATATCCAAACAATGTTTGAAACCACGGGCATCGGCAACATCTTCGACCGGTAGTGCTTTTATGGGGCGTGGAGCAGCATCAAGTACTCCTGTTGGTCGAGGTGGTGGAACAAGTGGTTCTACTGCACCGGGGAGAGTATATGCCATGACACGACAACATGTTCAGGCGTCTCCAGAGGTGGTCACAGGTACACTTATGGTTTCTGGTATGCATGCACGAGTTTTAATTGATCCGGGTTCTACGCATTCT
This sequence comes from Vaccinium darrowii, assembly GCA_020921065.1. Taxonomy (NCBI): domain Eukaryota; kingdom Viridiplantae; phylum Streptophyta; class Magnoliopsida; order Ericales; family Ericaceae; genus Vaccinium; species Vaccinium darrowii. The sequence goes on from CM037154.1 coordinate 38,237,332, forward strand.
TTTGTGTCGAATATGTTTAGCATGCGTTTAAATAAGACTTGTGCATTGCTAGATAATGTGTTGGCAATATCTACTCCCATTGGGGAGGTGGTGATAGTTGAAATGTTTTATCCAAAGTGCGTGGTGTGTCTTGGTGGTAAAAGTTTGGAGGTTGATTTAATTCCCTTGGTGATGTCTGATTTTGATATTATCCTGGGAATGGATTTCTTGTCAATGCATCATGCATCTTTAGATTGTTTTAATAAAGAAGTTGTATTTAGAATACCGGATGGGGCAGAGATTAAGTTCTGTGGTGATAAACAAAGTACTCTGAATGGTGTGATTTCCGCACTTAAGGCTGTGAGTCTGTTGAAAAAGGGGTATCAAGGGTACTTGGCTTATGTCATGGATACGGAAAAGAAATCGTTGGAATTGCCTGACATACCTATTGTAAATGAATTTCCGGATGTGTTTCCCGATGAGTTACCAGGGATTGTGCCTGACAGGGAGGTGGAATTTACTATTGAGTTGCAACCGGGAACAAATCCTATCTCCATACCACCGTACAGAATGGCGCCAGCCGAGTTGTTAGAATTGAAAATTCAGTTGAAAGATTTGTTGGATAAAGGGTTTGTACAACCAAGTATCTCACCTTGGGGAGCACCGGTTCTTTTTGTGAAAAAGAAGGATGGTACCATGCGTATGTGTATTGATTACAGACAACTGAATAAGGTAACAATACGGAACAAGTATCCTTTGCCCAGAATTGATGATTTGTTTGATCAGTTGCAAGGTGCTACAGTGTTTTCCAAGATTGATTTGAGATCGGGGTATCACCAAATTAAAGCGAAGGACAGCGATGTTTCTAAAACTGCTTTTCGTACGAGGTACGGTCATTATGAGTTTCTGGTTATGCCTTTTGGGTTGACGAATGCACCTGCGGTGTTCATGGATTTGATGAACAGGGTGTTTGAGCCTTACCTAGACTCCTTTGTTATTGTGTTCATCGATGATATTCTGGTTTATTCACGAACTAGGGAGGAGCATGAACAACACTTGAGAAGTATTTTGCAAACCTTGCGGGAAAAGCAATTGTACGGGAAGTTGAGCAAATGCGAGTTTTGGTTGGATAGTGTTGTGTTTTTGGGCCATGTGATATCTAAAGATGGTATTTCGGTGGATCCAAAGAAGGTGGAGGCAGTGGTGAATTGGGAGAGGCCAACTGGTGTTTCAGAGGCCCGTAGCTTTCTTGGTTTGGCGGGGTACTATCGGAGATTTATTCAAGACTTTTCTGCTATTGCATTGCCTTTGACAAAATTAACAAGGAAAGATGTGAAGTTCATATGGTCAGATGAATGTGAAAAGAGTTTCCAGGTGTTGAAGACTCGATTGGTTACGGCTCCAGTGTTGACTATTCCGATGGGTACAGAGGATTTGGTGATCTATAGTGATGCATCTTATCAAGGGCTAGGTTGTGTTTTGATGCAGCGAGGTAAAGTTATTGCCTTTGCATCAAGGCAGCTGAAAAATCATGAACGTAACTATCCCACACATGACTTGGAGTTAGCAGCTGTAGTTTTTGCACTAAAATTGTGGAGACATTACCTGTACGGGGTAACTTGTGAAATCTACACCGATCATAAAAGTTTGAAGTATTTATTTACACAGAAAGAGTTGAATTTGAGGCAGAGGAGATGGATGGAACTGATTAAGGATTATGACTGCTCCATTCATTATCATCCGGGGAAGGCAAATGTGGTTGCTGATGCTTTGAGTCGGAAGACGGCTGGGGGATTGGCTTGTGTACAGTGCTCCAGGGTTGATATTTTTACTGAGCTGAGGCAAATGGGGATGGAGTTTCTTCTGGGAAACAATGATGCCTTGTTGGCACGTTTTAGTGTTCGGCCTATATTCGTAGACCGTGTTCGGGATAGACAATGTGAGGATCCTCATTTGGAGAAAATCAAGGGAAAAGTAATCCAAGGTGAAACCTCCGAATTTAGTGTTTGGGGTGACGGTATGCTCTTATACGGACGGAGAATGTGTGTGCCTGATGATGTAGCTTTGAAACGGGAAATTTTGGAGGAGGCTCACAGCTCTGCTTATGCTATGCACCCAGGAAGTACCAAATTGTACCGTGATTTGAGAGAATATTATTGGTGGGTTGGCATGAAAAGGGAGATTGCAGAATTTGTTGCTAGTTGCCTCACTTGTCAGCGTGTAAAAGTTGAACATCAAAAACCGGCGGGTCTGTTACAGAATCTTCCTATACCTGAGTGGAATGGGAACATGTGACAATGGATTTTGTGATAGGGTTGCCGCGTTCCAAGGGAGGATATGACTCGATTTGGGTGATTGTGGATAGACTGACAAAGACAGCTCATTTCTTACCGGTTAAGACCACTTATACCACTGACAGATATGCTCGGATATATGTTGATGAGATCGTCAGATTGCATGGGGCACCTGTGTCTATTGTCAGTGACAGAGATCCTAAATTTACTTCTAGATTCTGGGTTAGCTTGCAGCAAGCCATGGGTACAGCTTTGAAATTCAGTACCGCTTTCCATCCTCAGACAGATGGGCAGTCCGAGCGAACTATTCAGACTTTGGAGGATATGCTAAGGGCGTGTGTTCTTGATTTTAAAGGTAGTTGGGATGAGTACTTGGCATTAATGGAGTTTGCTTATAATAATAGCTATCACAGCAGTATTGGCATGTCACCGTACGAAGCTTTATATGGCAGGAGGTGCAGGACACCGATTTGTTGGAATGATGTGGGTGAGAGGCAAATGTTCTACCGACAGCTGGAAAAAGAAACAGACGATGAGCAAGAAAAGATTGGTGAGAAAATGTTGGGTCCGGAATTGGTTCAGCAAACAGTTGATGGTGTTAAACTCATAAGGGAGCGGTTGAAAATCGCGCAAGATCGTCAAAAGAGTTATGCGGATAAGCGGAGGAGAGATTTGGAATTTGAGGTTGGTGACCGTGTGTTCATTCGTGTGTCTCCTTGGAAGGGTGTAGTTCGTTTCAAGGGTAAGAAGAAATTGGCTCCGAGGTACATTGGACCATATGAAATCATCGGAAGGGTTGGAGCAACGGCTTATCGATTGGCTTTACCGGCGGAGTTGGCCCGGTTGCATGATGTGTTTCATGTTTCTATGTTGAGGAGGTATATGCCGGATCCGACACATGTCTTGGGTACAGAACCAATAGAATTGAAAGAGGATTTGACCTACGTGGAGGAACCGATACAGATCTTAGAGTGGGGAGAGCGTACACTTCGTTCGAAGGTAATACCATTGGTGAAAGTGCAATGGCGTAATCATACAAAGGAAGAAGCTACGTGGGAGACCGAGGAGGCTATGCGAAAGAAATACCCACAATTGTTTGGCTCAGGTAACTAATTTCGTGGACGAAATTCCTAAAGGGGGGGAGAAGTGTAACACCCGACTTTTAATTTACGTTTAGGTGTTTGGTTTTGTGCGTGTTTATTTTAATTTCGCGTGTACTAGCGTTAATTGGCGTTATTTGTAAGTAGGTGAAATGGAATGTTCTCATTGGGTGGGAGTAGGTTTGGAGATGTGGGGTGGCTACACCCAATAATTTTCCTAAGTGGGATATTTAGTCTCCTTCTTATCTCTTTAGTTGACTTAAACACACACACAATCAGTGAGGGAGAGTTGGACGTGGGAAGAGAAGAAGAAAGAAGAAGGAAAAGAAGAAGAAGAAGAAGAAGGGGAGAAGAAGAAGAGGAAGAAAATTAGGGGAAAACCTAATACAAGGTAAGGTTCTCAATTCTTGTTATTAATTTGATAATCTTAGTGGTTTTTGGGTGGTGTGCTCTGGAAAATTTACAGTTTGGAGGATTGTTTTAGAGTGATTTATTTACAAAATTCGTGATAAAACTTGTTAAGAGTGGTTGATTGTGATGAAACTTGAATCTGCCCTGATGTTTGGTGAATTTTTAGATAGGGTTCCTATCTTCGTAATTTTCTGAAATTTTTACTGTAGCTACCCATACCATTCTTCTATGTGGTGTTAAATTTTCAGAATTTTTGGTAAAGCACAGAAAATATGAAAATTCGTGCAATAATCTGTTGTCGGATTCTCGTCTGTGCAGACAGCACAGACACACCCTGGGAAAACAGTCATAACTCTTTGTGTGAGTATCCGATTCATGCACCGTCTTTTGATTCTGAAACTAGATTCGAATACCTTCGAAAGAGTGTAAGGGTTGTGTCTCAATTGGTTCTAGAGAATAGCAGTTTTTGGCTTGAATTTGATCATGAACCGGTTTGGCAGATTCTGTTGCGGGTTTTGGGTTCAATCGTTAATTGGTTAGAAATAGCTACATAGTTATGAAAATTATGAGGTTTTGGTATGTTGATTCAATCTATGTTGTTGATCTACGGTTACAATATTGGAGAATTTGGATGAGTAGATTAATTCTATTAATTTGTGAACCGTAAGGATGTCGAGTTGTTCCAGTGTGTTTATGCAACTATTTTGCATTTAAGGATGAATCATTTGCTACCTTTAGCTTTATTGAATGTTTCACAGTTGATTATGAACGTCGTTGAGCTAATCTTGGATATCTACTTCAGGTGCAGAAACGGGCACGTCTGAGGTGCCGAAATCGTAGTTGTGTTTTTCTTTTGGAAGACGGAGGTGAGTGTTTGATTCACAGATGTTTTCTTGGAATTGAATTGTGGCTTCGTGCCGAATAGACTTTGTGTCGAATTGTGGCTTCGTGCCGAATAGACTTCGTGTCGAACTGTGGCTTCGTGCCGTATAGACTTCGTGTCGAACTGTGGCTTTGTGCCGAATAGACTTCGTGTCGAATTGTGGCTTTGTGCCGAATAGGCTTCGTGCCGAGCTGTTTACGCATTTCTTTAAGCTAACCGTACAGTTTATTCGAACTGCATCTATGTCTCACAACACTCCTGGGACTCGTTCGAGTTCCAGTTTTGCAGGTTTTGTAGATGTCCACTGCTAGTCTCGCAGGGTGGTTGTCTGCCGGGGGGTGCCGAGAGGCTTTTTGGTTATATATATCTTGTTGTGTAAAATGTTGTTCTTAATTTCCTTTAAAACTTCTGCTGTGGTTTGTTAAGAACGTTAACTTTTGTGTTGTCCATAGAAGATATAACTGTGGTTTCCGGGTTTTGGTTTTATCCATTAAAGGGGTTATGTTGTTTATTGGTTGAGGTTGCATCTCCGTATCGATTAAACTCATTGGAGGGTTAATCCGGGACGGGGTGTGACAAGAACCCAGCTAGACAGCTATCCCCCACACTGGGGCAAAAAGGAAAGAATGAAAATTGTTAAAGATGTAGGCGTGTGAAAATTTGAAGCATCTCAAGAATGAAAGTGCCAAGCTGATAAACGTGTGAAAACACCAAACAAGTGGGCACAACAAGATGAGAAGCGTCGAGGAAATAAAACAGAAACAATCAAATGGAAAGAAAGTGCCAATCAAAAATAGATAAAAAAAAAAAAAAGAAGCGTCCATCAAAAAGCAAAAAGGGCACAGATAAAGTCTGAGATAGCTGCTAGCTATGATAACCCAATGAAAAAGAAATTTTTGAGCCTTCTTCCCTTTCTTTGTTGAGCCCAAGCCTTGGCCCCAGTACAGCCTAGATAAAGTCCTTTCAGATTGAAAAGTGCAACCTGATAGTGAGAATTCAAGTCAAAAGAGAACAGTTTAATCTCTCTTAAAAAGTCAAAGCATTGTGCAAACGCTGGCGTCATACAAAGCAAAAATCCAAACTAGGGCATATCAACGAGTCTTCATCAGCAGCCCTCTAAACTGGGGCATTTTTGAAGGAAAATCAATGAGGCATCATCAGCAATCTGGGGCATGGGTTCATGATAAGAAATCTTGTGCTTTGATAAGTAGATTTGAATGAACATCACTTGATGGAGTGAAACAATCACAAAATCAAAATCCAATTTTATCATGACAATTTTGACATCAATGGTGAGGCATGTTTGCCATCTTTCAAAACTTCGAGTCAACGTAGTCTTCCATATCTTTCGAGTCAACACGTTCTTACTCCTATCTGTCAGGTCAACATGGTCAATCAAATTCCTCAAGCCTTGTCTGTCAAAGTCCATCCCCTTGTCAAAAGGCCAATCAAATTCTTTGACCTTGTCAGTCTTATCGATGTCCACTCTTTTGTCCCAAAGGCCGATCAAATTCCTTAACCGTGTAAAAATCCACCTTTTTGGTCAACCATGTCACCTTAGTCTTGTCTATCCTTGACTCGTGGAAATGATTTCAATGCATCAAAGAACTCATGTTTGGATACATGGTCAATTGGTCACCAAAACCATCAGCAGAGGCGAGAAAGAAAATCAGAATTGAGGTTCATCATCTATGAAGGCACGTCAAGCCGAAATTGGGGCATGTCAGCCTAATGCCATTTCTGGGGGAAGCATACACCCAAATCCAAGATTGGGGCACAAGAGCCTAAAAGCCTAAAATCTATCCAAAACCCAAGTCTTGCCAAGCTCAAACCCAAACCTTGGCCAAAAGAGAAAGACAGTAAAGCAAAGGAGCCACCCCATTGAGCCTCCTTTTTAAAGAAGGAATGTTGTCGTTATTGTCATCGAGTGTCGATGCACGAGTCGCATGCAATCGTCCTGCAGGATAGTTTTCAATCAATCGTCCTGAGGGACAAACTTTTGAATCAATCGTCCTGAGGGATAAACTTTTAAATCAATCGTCTTGAGGGACAACTTTTGAATCAATCGTCCTGAGGGACAAACTTTTAAGTCAATCGTCCTGAGGGACAAACTCTTGAATCAATCGTCCTGAGGGACAAACAAAATTAATTTCAAGACCAGAGATGGTCACTTCAATTTCAATCAAATTCAATTTAAAGACCAGAAATGGTCACATTTTCAATAATGCCATTGAGGAGAATCTTGTCATTCAATTTAAAAATAGATTCACTACATGACGTAGCCACCAAGCTGGTGCATTCAATCATTTTAGTCCCCTAGCTGACACACCCCAATCATTTTAAGCCACCAAGCTGGTGCATTCAATCATTTTAGCCGCCTAGCTGGCGCATCCAATCATTCAATCATCATTCAAAAGCCGCCTAGCTAGTGCATCTAATCAATCATCACTCGTTCTTTCAATCAATCATTCAATCAATCATTACCCATCAATATCAATCATCTATTGTGTGCATCATCATTCATCGTTCATTGTCAAGTGAATCATCAATCTATTCCTTTGCCCCCAAGAACTACGCTGGTCTGATCCCTACAATGGGGTACGTAGGCAGCCTGAGTGGCGCGACCGTGATTTTAATGTTTTCCTTTGCAGCTTGAGAAAGGCTCAGGGAACGAATCGGGATGTCTCAATCTTAGATGTAACTCGCATCAAGCAATGATGCAGAGTTCCATCCAAGAGGGGCAACTGTAGACACCCCGATTTTGACTCGAGAAACTTATCAAGCATCCCCGATGATGAAATTGGCCGATAAGAGCACGCGAGACTTGATTGTGAACTTGGAAACCCACCAAAACCTCTCCAAAATAAACCCAATCTTGCACCACCTTCTAGTACATCAAAAATCCTCTTTTTTGATATATAATACGTCCCAATCCATTTTGAAACGAGGGAGATATGCCCGTTTTACCGAAACGATTCATTTTTCCGACCTTCTGAGGGTAAAATGGTCACATATTTTGATGTACAAATCATCTTGGGCTAAAACTACTTGGGTTAGAAATTAGACTCGACAAGCTTTCCAACGCTTTAAACCATGCACAAAACGGAGTTCGGTAGCACCCGGAATGGCCCCGCGAAGTTTGGATTATTGTGCAGTCCCCGAGTCCAGGCTAATCCAGGCGCCCGAACTCAATCCAGGCGCCTGGATTCCCCAATGCCAGGCGCCTGGAATCACTTTCAGTGAACAATCTGCAGTTGGTTTTTGATGAAACTATGGGCTCCCCCCTACATTGTCCCACGTTTTCCTCATTCCAAACTCCCTCCAACAGACTCTGCTCCACATTTTTAAAGTTCAAATTCATTTTCCCTCTTAAAACCCTCCCAAAACTCTCTCATTCTCTCCCTATATATACCCCCCTCCCACTCCATTCTAAAGGATCAGCTCTCCCTATTTTCCTTACTGTTACTCTGCTGAAATTCCATCAGAAGCTCCATCCCCAACTGATCCCCTTTAGTTTCCCTCATCTTTAGTCTACAAACCTACCTTTCATTACCCAAAATCCTCATACTTCTATCATCTACAATCAAATCCTCAACCAAACCACTCAAAGTCAGTTTAATACACTTCTACTAACCAAAATGTAGCCTACTCAACCAACATAAATCATCCAAACTTACAATCCAAGTTCACAAATCAAGCTCTCAAGGTAGATTTTCTACCAAAAGTGTTCAAAAAGGCCCTGAGGGGGACTCAATCAAGTCCTCACTGGTCTTCTATACCAGTAGAGGGTTTGAAAGGGGTTTGAAAATCATCAACAAAAGAAGTCAGTTTTGTGAATCAAGACTTAATCCAGGCGCCTGGATCATCACTTTCCAGGCGCTTGCATTGAGTCCAGGCGCCTGGATCCCCTCCATGCAGGCGCCTGGATTTCCTCCTCATGATCATGATTTCTGCTCTCTTTTGCATTTCATTCAGTTTATGGAACATCATTTGCTTGCATTGGTCTCAGATTAGTCATGCCACATGTTTCAATCTTTATTATAATGATCACTTGGAGTATGTTACCATCAAATCACCCAAAATCAAGTCCTTTCTAAGTTTATATCATGCATTTAAGCTACAATTAAGGTTCATGACTGTTGTTGTGTTGTTATACATCCTTCAGAATGTATATGAGTTAGTTAAAAGCATTAAATTTGATCTCTACTGTGAAAAATGAGGCTCTGAGTTTTCTGTCTGGAAGGCAATCCAGGCGCCTGGATTGGCTCTTTCCAGGCGCCTGGACTCAATCCAGGCGCCTGGATTTGCTTGATCCAGGCGCCTAGATTGCAATCCAGGTGTAATGATTTGGGCATGTGTGATCATTTTCTGAGATATCTTAAGGCAGTTTAGGGGTAATTTAGTAAAATTTTAGTGTCTTTTGTACATGCTTCATTTATTCACAACATTTTGCACAAGCATTCACCCATATTCTATTAATTTATTTGATGCATTAGTTGTACTTTCACAAGAATTCGTGTATAAAGTCCATTTAAACAACATTTTCAAAATCCTTTGAGTATTGAGTAGAGACCGGTAATCATACCAGGCGTGAGGGGTGCTTTAAATTCCTTCCCCTCGCGTAACCTAGCTCCCGGACCCGAGAAATCTCAATAAAAGCAGATCAATAAAATATTTTCCATTCAAAGGGCAAAAAGAGTCATTTTTCAAAGGTTTCTCGGGTATGATCCTCAAATTCGGGTGGCGACTCCATTCAATCAATCAAACCGTTTTCAGAAATCAAAATCATTTTCCAAACCAAACAATCGATTTCGTGGACATCGCACCTCCGCCGGGTGTTCACACCTAGCATCCCTACCAAACTTAAATCCTCAGGACACCATCATCCTAAGCCATCCGCAGCAAATCATTGTCCCCAGTAGATCATTATCATTATCTCCAACTTTCCTAGCAAAATTGTACTAAAACAATTCCCCAATAACCATAGTTTTATCCCCAAACATCTACGGGCTCACATTCATGACATATCTTAACAACATTATCAACAACTAGTAAGCAGAAAGCTTAGCACTTTCAAACAACCAAAAATAGAAAGATTCGTGCTTACAAACAGCGGAAAACACTCACACCTTAAACAACCAACAACAGAAAGCTTTCCGCTTTCAAACAACAAAAAGCTTAGCGCTTATGGATTTTGGTTTGTAAAATGCCAACAATGAAGGTCTGTTCTTTTTCGAGGAGAGATTTCTTATGGATTAGCCTATGTGCTCTGATACCACTAATGAGAGAAAAACTACTTGAGATTTGTAGACAAAAATTTAGAACAAACCCACTCAATTTTTTATATTTATTTTATCTCAAACTCAATACTCAAAACAATAGTCTTTCACATTATGTGTCCCCTTTTTTGTTTTCCCATATATTCACAATACAAAGCAACTCTATTTATAAGCTAGTTTACCAGAAAAGCAAATTAATGCTTTGTAAAAGTACTTGCAGCAACCTCCCAAATTGTCAAGCACACCACCACTATTTGTGTGCCTGAATCAAGTTTAGTTTCATATTGGACAGGGACCCATGGCAGCATTAACAACCCTTTGTGGCATAGCATCAACAGGCCTGTGTGCCACAACATCAACAACACTTCCAGCCCTGTGTGCTACATCATCAACTGCCTTATGTGTCACAGCATCAACAACACTTCCCGCCCTTTGCGTCACCGCATCAACAGCACTTCCAGCCCTCTGTGTCACAGTATCAACAACACTTCCAGCCCTCTGCGTCACAGCATCAGTAGCACTTCCAGCCCTGTGTGTCACAACATCAACAACACTTCCAGCCCTGTGTGTCACATCATCAACTGTCCTTTGGGCCACAACATCAACAACACTTCCAGCCTTCTGTGCCATAGCATTAACAGCACTTCCAGCTCTTTGTGCCACATCATCAACTGCCTTTTGTGCCACAACATCAATACCACTTCCAGCCCTCTGTGCTACATCATTAACAACACTTCCAGCCCTTTGTGCCACATCATCCGCTGCCCTTTGTGCCACAGCATCAACAGTAGTTCTAGCTTTTTGTGTCACATCATCAACAATGCTTCCAATGCTAAAACCCATGCCTGCAAAACACGCTCAACTTGGTAATCAATAATAAGAGAACCAAAACTTCAATAATGAGCTCCAACATTTCGTCCATCATCACTTTAATCATTAAGAAAATGCTGCCTCGACCCTAGAAAGTCAGATCTTTCCAAGGGGACATACAACTAATGCTCTAAAGTCTCAAATTCAAACTACAAAGCATCCATTCGATGTAAGTCCTTCCATGTTACTATTTGATTCTTGATTTTGTCTATATTAATAAAACACTTTTGAGGGGTGATTTTGGTATATATTAAAAATTTTATTTGACTTTTGAAGGAGGACTTGTGTATTTGGTACATTCCAAATTGTCTAGAAGAAATAATAATAAGGGACAGAAGGAATAGTAAATTTCCTTACCTTGAGCTATAGTGGCTCCAAGGCCTCCAAGTATGGAACCACTACTATTGGTTTGAACAGGAGCATGGCTACCTGCAACGATCGATTGAGAAATGGATGGTCAATAAAAAAGAAGTAGAAGACATAAACCCAACTAGTCTCATATTGGCCACTGTGATTATCTAAAGCAAGTGAGGGAAAAAAATAAAAATTAAAGGATGTCAAAACTAGACTATGATGGTTTCACTAACTATAACAAACAACTTTGAGATGATACCTGGCTGAGGTTGATTATGCTTTGAAGCGTGGTGAGGAGTAGCACGAGTTGACCTTCCTACAAGAAAGAAATGCAAATGTGATTGACGTACGTAATGGAGAAAACAAGGGAGAGAGAGAACGATGTCAAATGTGAAATTGTATGAAAATATGTCAAATCGTCCTTGGACATTGACGAATAATAAAACGAGAGGACGGTTATAAAAGTTGTAAGGAAAAATAAATTACAAGGACATTTAATTTCCATTTCTTGTATTCCTAAGTGCACCAGGATCAAGTAAGGTCGGGTATCACTATTATCGCACAAAGAAATAGGGAAATAGAATAATGATCTATCACAGAATGATTGTACATAATGGTGGTGTCTTTTGTGATGCCAGTAATACCTGTACGTATCCCAATAATTCTTTTACTAGGAGAAACCGGAAAAGATTTTGTGTGATTCTAGATGTTTTAGCATTGCCACCTTTGAATCAATTAAATATCTAACATCACAAAATATTAGTCAAGTGTAATTATGACATGCACTTTTGTGATGCACTAAAGGAAGGGAATCTTGGGAGTGCATATACTTTAAGAATAATATTTTGTATTAGAAGTTTTTACTGATATTTGCCTTTACGTGCCCATTATGCCAGATAAAGTCCGTAATAGTCGAGTATAACCATTGATGGCCGACCTTGATGTTTTTGGGTAATAACTGTAGATCCTATTACAATTATCTCTTTTAGAGTTATTTACTTTCCTTTTATCTTTGTCAGCCATCTCTTTTGATACTTGCGAGTTAAACTCCAAGTTGATCCTGTAGTATTCCTTAACTATTAGCACTAAGAACATCTCTAACCGAAAAAAATTACATGGTTCAGAGCAAACAAACATATATTCTAGAAACTTTTTCCAGGAAAAAAATGTTCTTTACTGTCTTGAAACCAACTCAAATTAAAAAATAAATAAATAAACAAAATGACATATTTTATGCCGTTAAAAAAAATTCATGGTACGGTTGTTAAAACTCCCAATATGAAATGGTTAAAAAGCTCACCATTAAAATATGTTTTGAAAGACATAGATGCCTAGCTACATTACTATGTACACAACTCATTTGTACCCATGGCCCTAACTGTATTTACCTATGAAAATTCAGATTTTGTTTTCTTTCTTCAACCTTTTTGCATATCTAATACTTACAAAAACCCATGCTAAGCAAGACCCTCAGGATAATTTATGTTAATAAGATGCAAAAAAAAAAAAAATCCACTTATCAAAAGTATAGATGTAGTAATGGTTGCGATTTCCTCATGATATGTATTTTACCAATTACTCCTATTCTATTGATGAGAACATGAATAACCTGTTCATGATATTAACACAACCTAAATTATGAAAAATATTTGACAAATTTGAGACTATAAGGTAGAGAATTAAAACAAAATAAGTTAACAGATTTGTCATAGACACACCACAAACAAAGAAATAATTGACAAGAAGCATAGCAAGTTAGCAACCCACGAATCATTTAAATGGTTCGCAATATACCTCATTTCGAAGAATACTAAAGATTCTATTTGTTAGTTGTCCCTCTTTTTTTTTTTTTTTTACTCAGATTAATTGTCTATTCTTAGGTGAAGATTTGCTCATAGCGAAATATAGAGCAACATTACCTTTCAATTTTCACTTAGTGTGATTAGTTGAAAAGAGATATAATAAGTGGTTTCAAGTAATATGAGAAAAAGAGTCTTCTTTTGTTTTCGGGTAAAATATGTACTTGCCCCTTAAACTATCCTAAGAATTTTTATTTCCCCCTCAACTATCAATTGAACACGCTTGCCCTTCAACTATCAAAACATTACTTACTATGGATAAAATTGATTTTCCATCCAAATTCCTAACGGTAAAGTTAGCACCAAAGGTTAACTTGTCTTTACACTTAAGTTTAGATTGAGACCTAAGTCGAAGGTGTAATAGAAGAGGTGATGAGAGAAAGAGAGGGAGAAAAAGAGGAAGGCAAGTGGATCCCGACCGGCAAATGGAGGAAGGTATGTAGTGCTTTCGACCATGGATTGAACTCCAAGTTTGGATTCATCAGATTCAGAACAAAGAAAGAAGCATCATGGGATGCAATAATGGAGTGAAATGGAATCATCATAAGGGAGAGATCCAATTAATTGGGCCACACCCAGCGCTCTCTCTTTCTCTACAAATCAATCCGTGTGATGGAGAAGGCCATACCTATCAGATACTTGGTACTCCCTCTGTCCCATTTTAAATGTCCACCTTTCTATTTTGGGGTGTCCCAAAATAAACGTCCATTTTCTATAAATAACCATCAAAACATACCAAACTTTTAATTTTACCCCTAAAAAAATTATATGTTGAAAGATATTGCCAATTTAGATCACAAAATTTAACTTCTTAAAAAGCTTGATTTCTCGTAGAGGACATTTAAATTGGGACGGAGGGAGTAATAAGTATCCTAACCCAACTCAAATACATGGTTATGACGACTTTCACCCACATGAGTCTGTTTAAATTGGCTGAAGAAGCCATTTATTTAGGTGCCTTTTGTGATGCTAGCAATACTAGTACATATCCCAATAATTCCTTTTACTAGGAGAAACCGGAAAAGATTTTGTATGATTCCAGATGTTTTAGCCATACCACCTTTGAATCCATTAAATATCTAACACCCGAAAATATTAGTCAAGTGTTACTATGACATGCACTTTTGTGATGCACTGAAGGAAGGGAATCTTGGGAGTGCATATACTTTAAGAATAATATTTCGTATTAGAAGTTTTTACTGATATTTGCGTTTACGTGACCATTATATATTTGCGTTTACGTGACCATTATGCTAGATAAAGTCCGTAATAGTCGAGTATACCATTGATGGCCGACCTTGATGTTTTTGGGTAATAACTGTAGATCCTATTACAATTATCTCTTTTAGAGTTATTTACTTTCCCTTTTATCTTTGTCAGCCATCTCTTTTGATACTTGCGAGTTAAACACCAAGCTGATCCCGTAGTATTCCTTAACTATTAGCACTAAGAACATCTCTAACTGAAAAAAATGATATGGTACAGAGCAAACAAACATATATTCTAGAATCTTTTTCCAGAAAAAAAAAAATGTTCTTTACTATCTTGAAACCAACTCAAATTAAAAAAAAAAAAAAACCCAGCAAAATGACATATTTTATGCCGTTAAAAAAAATTGATATATTTTATTTCAATTAAAATTACATGGTACGGTTGTTAAAACCCCCAATATGAAATGGTTAAAAAGCTCACCATTAGATTTTGTTTTCTTTCTTCAACCTTTTTTCATATCTAATACTTACAAAAACCCATGCTAAGCAAGACGCTCAGGATAATTTATGTTAATAAGATGCAAAAAAAACATAAAATAAAAAAATTCAACCTATCAAAAGTATAGAAGTAGTAATGGATGCGATTTCCTCATGATATGCATTTTATCAATTACTCCTATTCTATTGATGAGAACATCAATAACCTGTTCATGATATTAACCTAACCTAAATTATGAAAAATATCTGACAAACTTGAGACTATAAGGCAGAGAATTAAAACGAAATAAGTTAACATATTTGTCATAGACACACCATAAACAAAGGAATAATTGACAAGAAGCATAGCAACCCACGAATCATTTAAATGGTGCGCAATATACCTCATTTCGAAGAATACTAAAGATTCTATTTGTTATTTGTCCCTCTTTTTTTTTTTTACCTCAGATTAATTGTCTATTCTTAGGTGAAGATTTGCTCATAGCGAAATATAGAGCAACATTACCTTTCAATTTTCACTTAGTGTGATTAGTTGAAAAGAGATATAATAAATGGTTTCAAGTAATATGGGAAAAAAGAGTCTTCTTCTGTTTTCGGGTAAAATATGTACTTGCCCCTTAAACTATCCTAAGAATTTTTATTTCCCCCTCAACTATCAATTGAACATGCTTGCCCTTCAACTATCAAAACATTACTTACTACGGATAAAATTGATTTTCCATCCAAATTCCTAACGGTAAAGTTAGCACCAAAGGTTAGCTTGTCTTTACACTTAAGTTTAGAATGAGACCTAAGTCAAAGGTGTATTAGAAGAGATGACGAGAGAAAGAGAGGGAGAAAAAGAGGAAGGTGAGTGGATCCTGACCGGCAAATGGAGGAAGGTATGTAGTGCTTTCGTGCATGGATTCAACTCCAAGTTTGGATTCATCAGATTCAGAACAAAGGAGGAACCATGGGATGCAATAATGGAGTGAAATGGAATCACCATAAGGGAGAGATCCAATTAATTGGGCCACACCCAACGCTCTCTCTTTCTCTACAAATCAATCCGTGTGATGGAGATGGCCATACCTATCGGATACTTGGCACTCCATCCGTCCCATTTTAAATGTCCACCTTTCTATTTTGGGATGTCCCAAAATAAGTGTCCACTTTCTATAAATAACCATCAAAACATACCAAACTTTCAATTTTACCTCTAAAAAAATTATATGTTGAAAGATATTGCCAATTTAGATCACAAAATTTAACTTCTTAAAAAGCTTGATTTCTCGTAGAGGACATTTAAATTGGGACAGAGGGAGTAATAAGTATCCTAACCCAACTCAAATACATGGTTATGACGACTTTCACCCATATGAGTCTGTTTAAATCAACTGAAGAAGCCATTTATTTAGGTGAATCATAGTCCACCACCACCACCACTAGTAATGAAAACAACAATCACATGCTAATGTGGGATGGATCATCTCCATGCCCAGTCCTTTTTTTGGATAATTTTCCATGCCCAGTCCTAGTCTCAATCACATGGTAAATGATTGTTAGGGTTCGAATGCGACTGAAAATCCCCAAATCATTTTGTGATTTAGGGTTTGAGAGTAAAGGTCCCTTTAACCCTCTTCTTTTGGCGCTTAAAAAAAGAGTAATGGTGAGTTTTAACTTTGCCGTTAGGAATTTGGATGGAAAATCAATTTTATCCTTAGTAAGTAATGTTTTAATAGTTGAAGAGGCAAGGATGTTCAATTGGTAGTTGAAGGGGGAAATGTAAATTTTGGGGAAGTTTAAGGGGCAAGCACATATTTTTCCCTTCTGTTTTCGCATTCTTCGTTGGTATGATGGCTAAGTTATTGTTGGCAAATTAATGTGCATTCCTCACTTTTGTGATTTGAAGTTCTATATCTCTTCACGCCCCTCATTCTTCTTGTCCAAAATTGCTAAATAATGGGAAAAATACATAGATTTAAATTCAAGATTTTGAAATCAAAATCACCAGAAGAAAAAAAAAAAAAGAATAAAGAAATATGCAAAATCCGAATGTATGTTGTTCTATAACTTTTGTAGAACACCTAAGGGAAATCAAAATTAACCGTTAATGTTTAATTAACATAAGTGCGATTGAGCAAAAATCACCTTTTCGCTCTGTCACTGCCTCTTCTTCTACTATTTGCTCACTTCCTACACAATATCTAACATTTGTCAAGCTTCTAAACGAAAAAAAAAATTATGAGTGCATGAGAGAAATCTCAAAAATAAAAAAAATAAATTGAGGCAAGAAATTAGTAGAGTCAATATGAGAAATCTAAAAGAATGACCATTTTTCTTGATTATATATAAGATACAAACTATGTGAGCTTTCAAATTTTGAGGAAACAAAAATATGTATCGCTAATTGAAAATGCAAATATGAGATTTTTTTTTCCTTCTTAAGAAAAATTCATCAATTACGACATGGGAAGGAGAAGGGGTTCCATTAAGAAAAGATGCATATAACAAATTGTAGGACCTGGATTTAAATTCAAAAGATTAAGTGTAAATGTTTAATTAACATAATCGTGAGTTAGAAAAAAGCACCTCTTCGCCCCATCACCTCCTTTTCTTCTACCATTTGTTCACTTCCTGCATAATATTTAACATTTGTTAGGCTTCTAAACAATAAAACAAAAAAAGGTTATGAGTGCGTGAGAGAAATCTGAAAAAAATAGATCGAGGCAAGAAAGTAGTGTCAATATGAGAAATCTAGAAGAATAACCATTTTTCTTGACTATATATGAGATACAAACAATGTGAGCTTTCACATTTTGAGGAAACAAAAATATCTATCGTTGATGGAAAATGCTGAAAATGCAAATATGATATTTCCTTTTTTGTTCTTTTTAAGAAAAATTCATCAATCACAACATAGAAAGAAGGGTGGGTTCCATTAAGCAAAAGATGATGGATGGAGTCTAAACTGCCTTTTTAAAGAGGATGTTAGATTTGGCGAGATAAGGGTTGAAAGTTGGCTCTGATGGACCATTATTGACCCACCTCCAATTTGTTGATGGCGACCTTTATTCTGTGGAGCTGATTTGACTGAAATCATGAATATTAAAGATCTATTAACAGAATTTGAAATCACGTCCAGGCTCAGTATAAATTATCAGAAAAGCGTGGTTTGTGGGGTTAGCTTGGATCAACTTCAGGTTGAGGAACGTGCAAAAATTCTTGGCTGCAAAACTCATTCTCTTCCTATCAAGTACTTAGGTATGCCACTTGGTGCTAGCCCAAGACTTAAATCTACATGGAAGCCTATAATTGAGAAGTTCAAATCAAGGTTATCATCATGGAATAAAAGAGTGTTGTCTTTTGGAGGTAGACTGACCCTTGTAAAATCTGTGGGCACTAGCTTGTCAATCTTCTACTTATCCTTGTACAAAATGCCTGAGGGGGTGGCAAAGACCATTGAAGGGATACAAGCTAAATTCCTATGGGGAAGCTGTGACCTCAAAAGGAAAATTCATATGGTTAGCTAGGAAAAAATAAAACAAAGGAAACTAGAGCCCTAGTTGTGAGAGGGATAAGAGAAATGAATGAAGCCTTGATGTTAAAATGGTGGTGGAAGTCTGGGTGGAGAAAAGTAGTTTGTGCAAAATATGACATGGATACCAATTCTTGGTTCCCAAATATGAGAATCAACAAAAAAGTATCTGTAATTTGGAAAGATATCATGCAGATTCAGGATGTTAAGGCTCATCTTTTCTCTAAATATTTTTTGAAAACATCAAGATCTCAATTGGGGATTGCAAAAAAATAACTTTACGGACTAATCAATTGGTGGATGGAAAGAGCTTGAGCACCTTTTCCCTAATCTATTCAGAACCATGGTAAACAAAAAGGAAACATTGGCTGAGGTATTTCAAAGGAAGGAGGAGCAATTCAGTTGGAAATTCCAATTCAGAAGGATTCTTTTCAGTAGGGAAGTGGAAGATTTGGAAGGTATGATTGCATTGTTAGAGGGCTTGCATATTGTTTGATTTGGAATTCATGCAACTCCAAAATTTATTCAGTGTCATCCATGAATAATCTTTCACTTGTTCCTACATGTCATGTAGAATTGAGAGATAGAAAAACTTTTCAGTGGATATGGAAAAATGTAGCACCATATAGAGTCCAATGTTTTGTGTGTATGGTCAAATTGGGTAAATTGAAAACTGGTGAATTTTTGTTTAAGAATTGGGGTCATCCATAAACAAAATCAAGCTTTATTTAAGTTTTGTGGGGAAGTCATTGAAACTCTGGATCATTCTCTTCTTTTATGCCCTATTGTGTGGAACTTATGGGCAGAAACTTCGGTGTGCTGGGGATTTGAATGGGTAACCCCTTGTTAATTCAATGGAGAACTTACTTTATTGGTGGCTAGACTTAAAGCACAAACCTAGAATTAATCTGACTTGGAGCTGTATACCTTTTGCTACTCTATGGTCTATGTGGAAGGTGAGAAATGAAATAGTTCTTCAAGGCAAATCTTTTGATAGGGTGGAATTAGCTAAGCTTATTAAGCTCAGAGTTGCTATTTGGGTGAGAACAAAGTCGGAGCTTGCTAATTACTCTGTAAATGATTACATGTACAGGCTAAAAAGCATTCTAAAAGCATTATAATTCTATACTCTTTGGGGTTTGGTGGTCACAAATTTACTGGTCTTGAGTCTGTTTCCCTTGATTCTTTTTTCCTTTCTTTCTTTCATGTTGGGTGGTGGTCTTTTTTGGTGGGTCAGCAGTGTCTGGGTTGTTGTGGGGTGGGTCTTCTTTGTTCCTGTTTTGGCTTTCTGAATCTTGTTGGTTTGAGAGGAAGGGGTCTGCTTTATCGGTGTCTTTTGTTCTTTTCTTGGTTTTTCCTGGTCTTCCCCATGCTCTTGTGTTTGGGTGTTATCCTTGTTAGCTTGCGTTTTTTTGTATTGGTGTCCTAGATCTTTCTTGTTTTTTTTTTTCAAGGTCTCGTGTCCTATTATTTTCAGGTCTTGTGTCTCGTCTGTCATAGAGCTTTGGGGTCCTATTATGCCATCTTGCTATGTTTTGGAGAATTTCTGCACTTCTCATTTGCATGATGGAACATTGTACTACTATGCTATCCCATGTGCTGATTTCAAAATTGGCATATCTACTTCTGCTATGAAGCTATCCTCCTTGTCTACTGTCTTTAGAGTAAAAGATTTGAGGCTACAACTAGTATACTGCTATGCTTTACCATATGAATCTGCTGAGATCTGCTGCCTTTTATTCTTATCATGGCATGGTATTTCACTTCTAATGCTCACTATCTTGGTGGTGCTGCTCTTTATTCTTACCTTGGCCTTAGGGTGTTTTCATTTCTAACTAATACTATATTCTGCTGCTATGGAGTTGATCCTCTCGTGATCTTACTAGTCTAAATCCAAGGAGACCAGTGGGTTCCGAGTTTGGATGCTTTCATGTTGTCTAAAGCTGTTGGTACCATAGCTCAAATTTTGAAGCATTCTTAGGCCCTGTTTTCCAAAAGATTTTAGCACCCAGGTGCTAAAATCATGATATTTCAAATAAAAAAATGAAGTGGTTCCGTGTATCGTTTTTTGATTTTTTTCGCACCAAATTAAAGTACACAAGGAGTACTTTAATTTAGTGCGAAAAAATTCAAAAAACGATACATGGAACTACTTCATTTTTTTATTTGAAATATCATGATTTTAGAACCTTTGTGCTAAAATCTTTTGGAAAACGCTTTTATCCAAATGCTGTGAAGTCTTACCTGTGGGTAGGGCTGTCCAGCGGATTATCCGATCCGCCAATCCGACCAATCCGAACCAATCCGAACCATCCGTTGATCTATCTATGAATGTTCGGTTCGGTTTCGGATCGAGAATTTCTTATCTGGCGGTTTTGGATCCGGATCGGATCGGATCCGCTCGATCCGCTCAATAATCCTTCTTTAATCTGTCAAATTCGCCCGATCCAATCCAATCCGATCCGATCCGTAACCGATCCGTGAATGTTTGGTTTGGTTCCGGATCTTAAAAATCATAATCCGCTCTGAGCGGATCGGATCGGATCCGTATCCGATCCGTCCGGATCCGATCCGTGAACACCCCTACCTGTGGGAGATATTTTCGATCTTGTGCTATATTTCCATATTGTATTTGTATCCCCTTTGGGCATTGCTCTATGACTTTTTGGTTGACCTCTCGTTAACCTTTTGTTATGTCCCTCAGGTCCTTGGTGGCATATGATTTTCGCGGAGAGAGGTGCCAACATTGTTGAGATGTCTCTTTTGCATTGTGATGCCTTTTCCCTTGGATCCCTTTGATCCCTTTGATCTTTGTAATTCATTTCCAAAGATTAATTAAATCATTTTTTGCCGTTCAAAAAAATAAAACAAATTGTAGGACCTACTATCAACTGATTCCTTTAATAGAAGTAATCCACTGTAAAAATCAATTGCAAGAAAAATCATTCGTAGAATCAAATTATAATCACTTCAAAAATATTTCCTTTCTATTAAAAGAATGATACCACGAGGATATTATTCTCAAATTTATAAAAAAAAAATAAAAAGCCTAAAATAGTAGCGTTATGTGTCGCATCTACAGTTCTTCTCACAAAAAGTCACTCTGCAATAACATATAAGACTAGCATTGAAGAGCAAACCGATATATATTTTAGAATCTTTTTATTGAAATTTTTTTTGTTTACTATCTTGAATCCTACTCAAATTAAAAATAAAAAAAATTCAGCAGATGACATATTTTCTGCTGTTGAAAAAAAAAAACATATTTTGATTAAAAATAAATGACATGGTACGGTTGTTAAAACTCCCAATATGAAAAGGTTAAAAAGCTCACAATTAAAACTCGTTTTGCTATCCATAGATGCTAACGCTACTATGTACACAACTCATTTAAGCTTGCAATCTTGTTGCCATCTTGCTTTGTGTCCCTTTAATCTTTGTACTCTCTCGAAGAATAATAAAATTTATTTTTGCTGTTAAAAAAAAATGTATACAACACATTTATATCCATGGCCCTAACTATATTTACCTATGAAAACTCAGATTTTTGTTTTCTTTTCTCAACCTTTTTGGAGATCTATTGCTAATAAAAACAGAAACTACACGCGATGCTATGGATAATTTTTATGATTATACGATGCAAACAAAATAGAAGCTTTCAAAAGTTAGGTGCAGTTATGGATGTGATTTCCTCATCATGTGCATTTTTTATAATCAATTAGTCTTTTGCAATTGATGAGAAGATGAATAACCTGTTAATGAAATTAAAATAACCTAAATTGTGAAAAATATTTAAAAGACTTGATACTGTAAGGTAGAGAATTTAGAATACCGACGAATGGAATTAAGAGAATTACTTACAAGTTATGTGATAGACAATTAATCTACTGTAACTCTGTAATTAGTAACCCCGTAATTAGTAACCCCCAAATTAGTTCAAAGGTACCCAACATACCTCGTTTGAATCACACTAAAGATATATATATATTTTTTGGGTGGTTGTCCCCCTCCTTTTTTTTTTCACTGAGATTAATTGTCTAACTTGTAGTCGAAGATTTGGTCAAACCGAAAGATAGAACTTTACCTTTGACATGCCGATTAAAAAAAAAAAAACTTTACCTTTCACATATTTTTGCTTAGTGTGATTAGTTGAAAAGAGATATAATAAATAGTTTTAATTAAATGGGAAAAAAAGAGACTTATTGGATTCTCAGGTTCTTCATTGGTACGATAAGTTGTCGTCGGCAAATCTAAATATGTATTCTTCACTTTTATGATGAAAAGAAGTTTTATAATCCTTACACCCCTCATTCTTCTGATTATAAATTGTAAATAATGGGAAAAATACATAGATTTGAATTTCAGATTTTGAAATCCAACTCATGTAAAGAAAAAAGAAGAGAGAAATATGCAAAATCCTAATGTATGTTGTTCTATAATTTTGTAAAACACCTAAGGAATAAAAATTACTAACTGTAAATGTTTAATTAACATAAGCTTGAGTTAGCAAAAATCACCTCTTTGCTCCGTCACCTCCTTTTCTTCTACCATTTGATCACTTCCTGCACAATATTTAACATTTGTCAAACGTCTAAAAGACAAATAAAATAAAAATAAAAATTATGAGTGCATGGGAGAAATCTTAAAAGGCAAGAAAGTATAATCATATGAGAAATTAATCTAGAAGAATAACCATTTTCCTGATTAAGATACCAAAAATATGAGCTTTCAAATTTTGAGGAAATAAAAATATCTATCGGTAATTGAAAGGCAAATATGAATTTCCTTTGATGTTTTGTTTAAGAAAAATTGACCAATCACAATTTGAAAAGGAGGAAGGGTTCCATTAAGCAAAAGATCATGCATATCACGGATGGTAGGACCTTTATAAGTAGTCCATTGTGAAAATCAATTGTTAGAAAAATTATTTCGAAAAATCAAATTACAATAACTTGAAAAATATTTCCTTCCAAAAAAAATGGTATCATAGGATATTATTTTCAGATCTATAAAAAATTAGAAAAGTGTAAAATAGTAGCGCCATGCATTGCATCCACATTCCTTTTCACAAAAAGTCACTTTGCAATAGTACGTAAGATTAGCATTGAACTTGTTCTTTGCACAGAGCCAACCAATCTATATTTTAGAATCCTTTTCCTGAAAAAAATATTTTTTACTTACTTGTATCCTACTCAAAGTAAAAAAAAAAAAAAAAGAAATAGCAAACTAACTTATTTTATGCCGTTAAAAGAATGACATATTTTATATAAAATTAAAAAAGACATGGTACGATGGTTAAAACTCCTACTATGAAATGGTTAAAACGCTCACCATTAAAACTTGTTTTGCTATCAATAGATGCTAACACTACTATGTGCACAACTCATCCCATACCCAGCGCCCTAACTGTTTACAAATAAAAAATTTAGATTTTGTTTTCTTTCTTAAACCTTTTTGCAGATCTAATACTAACAAACTGATTGGAGGAAGGTATATGATTATTACTTTTGCCAATGAAGGAATCAGAGACAAGATTTTAAAAGAGCATTGGGTGAAGAATTGGTTTGTTGATTTTCATCCGTGGAATGGCGAGCAAGCCAAAGAGGAGAGGTTTGTGTGGATCTCATGGTTTGGGATGCCCCTAGGTGCATGGTCCTCGCAAACTTTCAAAGATATTGGTAGTATCTAGGGTGACTTTATTGAAGTGGACAAGAATACTCTTAAAGGAGGCTCATACGAAAGGGGCAGAATATTGATTGCGACTGACCTTTCCCAAAGGATTGAAGGGAATATTGATCTAGTTGAAGATGGAATGAAATACTTAGTAAGAATAGAGGAGGAGAGTTCTTTCAGGAAGATGGAGTTGAGTAATTTTTTTTCGGAGTTCGATTCGTTGAGTGTTCATGATGACAAGCTTTCACAGGTTCCTAAGGTGGTCCTGTCATTAGATTTGGGATCTAAAGTGGACCCTAATGACAATAGTTTAAGGTCTTCTCAAGGTTTGGAATCGTTAGTGGAGGACTCTATGGGCCTTCAATCTCTTTTCCATGAGGCTTTTGATGTTGAGCCTGTAGAAAAGACGAAAAATCAAGGGAAGTTTTTAGATGTCAATTCGGATGACTAGTTTTCAATTGCTAAGGTGGCTTTAGAAGGTTCTAATTGTGAAGATAGGGATCTCATTTCGATTGAACCTCTTTTTCAATATGTGGAGCACATACGTCATAAGAAGTCTCACAAGACCAAGAAAGCTAATCGTGGGCAAACTGCATGGAGCAAAAATCCATTGAAAATAGCAAGGTGTTCAAGGACGGATAGCCGGGACAATTTAATGATCGATTCAAGGATGGGTTCGAAGAAAGGAAGTGTTGATGGTAGTGTCGATGGGAGTATCGATGGTCCCACTCATTCGTTTCAAGAGGAGGTTAGTAGTGTCATTCGTAAGAGGAGCTCGAATTTAGTCAAGGAAGCTCGGGAGAACATGAAGACGAGTGTTCACTTTGGTGTAAAATTTCATGGGAGGGAGAGCTTTAATATTAAGAAGCTTTTAGAATTGAAAGGAGTCGAAATTTCAGAACAGGAAATTAATGTGGAAATTAAAGCTCTTGATATTTTTGAGGGAGATACTTCCATTCTATGGAGTTCTAATCTGCTGTTTGCTTGTTGTGAGAGCTTTCTGGTGCTTGCCCCGTTTTTTGGGTGTGGGAGTTTTCATCTATTGAGCGCTTTCGGCTTCTCTAGTTGTTTTTGGAGCTTCTGGATGTGCTTGTTTTTTGGTTGGTTTGGGAGTTGGAGCTCTTTCGATTTATCTTTTTTCTTGCTGTAGTTTTTGGGGTGTCTCAGGAGTTTTTTTTTTTTTGGTTTAGGCGCTGGTTGTAATCTTACCACCCTTCTTGTTTTTTCCTCTTTGGGCCCTTGGCGTTTTTAGTTTCGGGTCCCTTTAATCTTTGTAATTCGTTTTCAAAGATTAATAAATTTTTTGCTTAGCAAATAAAAAAAAAAAAAAAAACATGCTACACACATCGCTAGGTATAATTTATGTTTATACAATCCAAACAAAATTCAAGCAATCAAAATAATAGATGCAGTTATATATGGATGTGATTTCCTCATGATATGCATTATTTTTTACAATCAATTACTCTTCTTCTTTTGATCATGAAATTGAAATAACCTAAATTAGTCTTGAGACTGTAAGGTTCAGAATTTAGAATACCCATTAATGGGATGAAAAGAAAATAAGTTAACAAAGTATGTAATAGACACACCATAAAAAAAGTAATAATCAATTGCAAGCATAGCAACCCCTGAATCATTAGTTTATGGGTTTCAGTAGTGTTTAATATTTGTTGGAGTCTCCAAGCCTTTAGATTGTTTTTGTCTCTGAGTTTTGTGTTAATTTAACCTGTCTCAATTTTGGTTCTGTTTTTGAGCCGTGTCTGCTATAATTTGGTTCATCTTCAGGTTTGTATCTTGTGGTCTATATTGCAGATTTTGTCAGTAGTTCAATTGGAGTTTGGAATCCACTTAAGTGTATGCAGCCGATATTGGTCTCATCCAAGAGCACATTCTGTGGTCTTCTGATTCCATGCAACTCAGATTCATGCTTGATTGCAGTCAAGAGATGTCTCAAAGATGCAGTTTAGAAGTGAGAAAAGCTGGAAAATAGGAATCATGGGGTGGTTGTATTGGGTCTTCCAAGATTAAATTTGGAATCAAGAATGCAGAATTAAATCATGGATGTGTCTCTTTGCAAGTAGTCCTTGGTACGCAAGTCAGAATCAAGGATGTGTCTTTTACAAGTAATCCTGCTTCTGGTATCAAGATGGCCCTCATAGTTTGGGTGTGATTTTTGTTGAATTACTATGGTCAGATCATGTGGTTCCTTTCATTTTGTTCACATCTTTTGTGGATGGCACCTTACCAACTCTTTATTTGTGTTTCTTTTCCCTTCGGGTTCTTGGAGGCGTGTGTCAGTTGAAGCTCGGGGGTGCCTAGTCAGGATGTCCATGCCTTGTAGTGTTGCCATGCTTTTTGTGGGTCATTTTAATCGTTGTAATTCGGTTTCAATGATTAATAAATTTCCTTTTGCCGAGCCAAAAAAAGAAAAAAAGAAAAAAGAAAAGAGTCTTATTCCATTCTCACGTTTTTCATTGGTACGATGGCTAAGTTTTGGGCAAATCTAGCTATTGTGCATTCCTCACTTTGGGATTTGAAGCTCTATAATCCTTCACATTCCTCATTCTCCGTATTAGAAATTGATTAATAATGGAAAAAATACATAGAGTCAGGAATAGAAATGTAATTCCTGATGACACATTCAACTAGGAATCACATTTCCAAATTGAGTGGGAATCTGATTCCTCCCTTACCTTATGTGAATCTCAGATTCCAGGCTCATTCATTAAGAAAAGGAAACATGGACTTTAATAACTTTCCAAAATAATTGTTCCCCACGTAAGATTATTGAATTAATCCAAACACCGAAATAAAATTACTCCAGATATCAAATTCCTATGAATTAGATTCTCAGTAATCATATTTCTATTCCCACCCAAGAAAATTCCCGAGAATTTAATTCCCAATAATCATATTCCTATTCCTACTTAAGATTCCGGTCATCCAAACACAGCTTAAAGGTTTAATTTACATAAGTTAGCAAAAATTACCTCTTCGTTCCATCATGTCCTTTTCTTCTACCATTTGATCACTTCCTGCACAATATTTAACATTTTTTAGATTTCTAAACGACAAAAAAAAAAAAAAAAAAATTATGAGCGCATGAGAGAAATCTCAAAAGGAATAAACTGAGGCAAAAAAGTAAATTCAGTATGAAGAATCTAGAGGAGTAACCATTCTTGCTGATTATATATTAAATACAAACAATATGAGCTTTTGAATTATGAGGAAACAAAAATATATATCGTTAATTGAAGAAAATCAAACCAAACCAAACAAAATAATGTTTGGTTTTGTAATTGAAGATGCAAATCTGAATTTTCTTTTTCGTTCTGTTTAATCTGTTTAAGAAAAAATAATCAATCACGATACGGAATGGAGGAAGGGTTCCGTTAAGCAAAAGATTATGCATATCACAGATTGTAGGACATTAATTTACAGTCGAATCATTAAATTGTTCGTTTAATATAAATAGTCCATTGCCAAAATCAATTGGTAGAAAAATTATTCAAAAACTCAAATTATGATCACTCAAAAAATCTTTCCTTTAAAAAGAATAATACCATAAGGATATTAATTACTTTAGGAAAACCCCTGGCAGTACCTACTGGTATCTTATATAGTTGTATTACCATTTACGACTGTTTTTTTTTTCCTTCTTTTTTTTGGTAAACATTGTATTACCCGCAGATGTCATCTTACACAACTAGCTGTTCTTACTAAATACCTAATGTAGAATGATTTATAACGGTTTAATATAGTGAAATGACTTGACTAGATAAATCCCCGACTAACTGTCTTGAAATTCACAGAGCCAAAAAAATAAAAATAAATAACAGTCTTGGAAGTTGGAACTCACATAAACTATACAATTCAAAATACTTTAAAAAATTTGCTTTCATGGGCCACAAAGTACATTAGAAATAATTACAAATTTCCTTTTCCTCCTTGAGTGTGCCCTTGTAGGATGTACATTCGGTTAACATTTTTTGTATTTCAAGTTGATTTACCCAAAAAAAAAAAACAATTACAAATTTGCAAGAATAAATATATTGGTAAATTAGGTCTAAACATGCTTGCTTTAAGCATTTGTTGGGGCCTGAAGAAAAGTACAAGTTGGTTTCTCATTTTTGTTACACAAGACTGCGACTGTTACATGCGCAATAGTGTTGTTTCACTTTCACCCTGGGAACATAACTCACACTGTTACACAAACACGACCAATAGAAGCCACAAATAAATGATCATAAACATTACAAGTTTCGAAAGATATAAAATTCTCATAAGAAAATTATAGATCATAAATCTAAAAAGTTGAAGAAAAATTACGAGAAAAAAAATTCGAATTTCAAGAAACTTTGGCCAGATATTAAAAAAGACTAACCCCCAGAAAACCCTTACAAAAGCGTGCCTATGCTTTTGGGACGCCAATAAAATCGATGCTTCCATGTACATAAGTGTGATTTAAACAATGTTTAAAATAGGATAAAATTGGCATAAGCTCATGTGTGTGTTTCCGTGTTTGTGTCTGTGTCTATGACAGTGTCCGTGCTACATAGATAGAGAGAGGTACTTATAACACCAAAGGTAGTAAATATATACATATATAAAGAAGGATAGACTGAATTAATTATTGATATCAGCGTCAATGTAAGTCAGCAGTCTGCACCCTTATATGTCAAATGGAAAGTGAATACCCTTACCAGCTTCTATTCCATAATTTGCAAAAGATGATCCTTGGGGTGTTTTGGGAGAAGCTCGATCATAAGCGCCACAAGAACCGTCTTTTATCTATGAAAGAATAACAGACATGAAATAAGAAAAATGAAGGAGGTTTCATTTCTTCTCTTTCATTGCTCGACATACACAATAGGAATTCTATGTTAATTAAGCAGACTCGTTAGTATATATATAGATAACCGGTGCTTTGTTGGGGGTAAGCTACACACACACACATACATTGAATTGAAGGGGGAGTTATAATATAAAGAAGTATATTGAATTGAAGGAGGGTGAAATATCTGATATGGAGATTGGTCAAACAATTGATTTTGATAATTTTGAGGAAGGTGCCTCCTTTTCAACGGAGTTTTGACTTTGATTTATAATCTTTTAGGGAGGCTTTTTGTTAACTGTTCAGGGTTTCTTTTTGCTGTCGGTCATTGATTGGTTGTTGCGCTTGCTGGGATTTTGGTTCTTCGATTGGTTTTGTTTTGCCAGATGTTTTTTCGGTTGGATCTGGTGTTTGGGGTAGTTTATTTTGGTTTTTTGGTTTTGGTGTTGCTGTCCTTCTTACTGTTTTTTCGGTGCTCGTATCTTGTTTCTGCGGTGTGGTGCTAGTGCGTAGTTGTTTGGGCTGTTGCTTATGTTAGGTCTTGGTGCTAGTGCGTAGTTGTTTGGGCTGTTGCTTATGTTAGGTCTTGTTTTTGTGTTGTTTCCCTTTCATTGTTATGGTGTTTTAAGCAGTTCTTTTTCTTTTGTTGGTATTTTGCCAACATCCCTTGTGGGTCTCGGGTAGATAGCTCTTGTTCGCCTTGGTTTGTTTTAATCTTTGTTCTATTTTCAAAGATTAATAAAATTTCTTTTACTGAGCAAAAAACAAAAAAGAAACAATATGACTCCATAGTTCAGAGCCGGCCCTGATGGTTTGGTTGCCCAAACCCGACTTCAATCTTAGTTGTCTACTTACTATTAAGTGAAAAAAATAAAATCATGTATTTATTTATTATTTTAGGAGCCTGAAGCAAACTTCCATATATTGAATCTTTTACATCGGCCAGAGTTGTTTTTAAAAATATATAAAATATGAAAATTCGAACTGAAAGGATACTATGACAAATATAAAAAGATTATAAGAGTTTGTTTTGAAGAAAATTTGCTTCATACTCCCCTCGTCCCTTTTTTAGTGTAGACATTTTCATTTTGGACTGTCCCTTAATAATTGTGTGTTTTGACAAGTTAGTGGGTAAAATTTGTAAAATTATCATTTCAGCCATTTGAAAAGTTAATGGGTAAAAGTGGAGGATAATTTTGGATAGTAAATGTAAAAGTTGATGTGAATAGTATAAAGTGGAGGTAAAAGTTGATGTGAAAGGTGTAATAATGATATTTATTTAATAAGTTAGATTTACGAAGCAATACATTTAAAAAGGGACGGAGGGAGTATTTTAAGAATGAGTCACATGGGAAAAAAGAAACCGTGTTAGCTCGGTCATTTTCTTAAATTTTCCACCAATAGGGTTTTTTTAATTCAATGCAAAATTTCTAACAAAGTTATTGAGTAGTGTGGTTTTACTAAAATTGTGGGTGGGAGGGAAAAAAGAGAGCCATAAATAACAAAAGGTAAAGAAAAGCCTAAAAGAGGCCAAAGTAAGGAAAAAGAAGTGATCGAACTCAAGTCTCACTTATGGCTGATGGTGCCCATTGGCCATGGAAACAAGGTGATGATTTGTTTCACATATGGAAACTTTATACTCCTCCGTTTCTTTTTAAATGTTCACTATAGGAATACGTGTAGTTTCCACCTAAAAAATATATTACTCTATATAATTTTTAATTTGTTTTATACCAAATTAAAGTGCTTCTTAAGTACTTTAATTTGGTGTAGAAAAAAAATTAAAAATACTCTACAAAAGCATATTTTTAAACGTCCACAAAAATAAACACGTTTCCCAAAGGGATATTTAAAAAGAGGCGGAGGGAATAGTATTTATAGAGTATAACCATTAGAGTTTTTTTTTTAGTTGCCCCAGCCCGGGAGTTGTCTAAGTCCGAAGGCTAGTTGGCTTACCACTAGACCGGCCCTATACAAATTGCCAATGTAAATAAAATGTAGTCGTAACCTGTTTAACCTCCTGTGAACTAGATTGCCAAGGCAAAACAATCTTTTTCAGCTTCAGGAACCAAAACAAGCCAACTCCACAAATCAAGGAACCAATACCCACAGGCAGATAAATCACCAGCTGGTTTGTCTTGTGGCCCGTCATCGTTGAGGGTGAGCCCCCCAACGTTGAATCGGAGGGCGAGCCCCCAGAGGTTGAATTGGAGGGCGAGCCCACAGAGGGTGAATCGGAGGAACCCCCTAAGGTTGAATCGAAGCTCCAAGAAATAAGATTATTTACTTGTATCTCAGTGCCTGTGGCACCCGAAAAACCAACACTCACCCATTCAGGCAAAACATTACTCAAATCAACAACATGGGAAAGGTCATAATTTCCTTGGAAAACCGGATTCAACTCGTATGTTAGATAGACACTTAAAGTTTTGGTAGTGGAATTGTAATCCACCCAAGCATTTGCTATTTTACTATTTGCCATACTAGTATCGGGCGTGACATATGCCACGGACTCAATCGAGTTGACATCGATACCAATATGGTTTGGGCTCGGATCCCAGGAATTTTGGTAAGTATCAAACTCAACGGCCACAATCTGATTGTTGGTATCAGTGTTGGAGTTGTTGAAAAGACCAAGAAATCCTCCGGCGGAATCGCTAGGGATTGTAGCGTTCTGGGGAGAGAGGAAGAAGCTGAGTCCGTCACCGACAGGACTATTGCGATCCAATGGTGCTATGATGAAAGAGAAATGAGTGTTGAAGTCTGCCAAGTTTCCAGTTTTGGAGTCCCATATGTGTATGGGCGTCGAGTATGTGGCTCGACCAACACTAGATGTGGGGAGAGTACCGTCAAGTGGGTACTTTGTGAGTTGGAGCATTTCTTCGGAGCTTCCATCGTTCCCATGGTACGGTTGCATAATTGCATCCCCTTGGAACTGTATCTCTGGTTGATTTGGGTTGAAACTAGAAAAGTTGAAGGAAATAGAGTTTGCAAAAGGAAAGGGTAGAAATAAGAAGATAGTAAGCCAGCTGATAAAGTTGAGAAATAGAATTGGTTGTGATTGTTGGACATGAAAATGGGAGGATAATTTTGAGTTGCAGAGCGCCATGGTTGGAAATGGAGAATGATTGGGTTGAGATTTAGTACAAGAAGAAAGTTTATATAAAAATGATTGAACATCTAATGATATATTAAAAAATGACTCAATCATCTTACTTCTCCATCAATGAACAATACTAAAGGATAATTTGGGTAGAGTTTGAAATGCAATGGTTAACCCCCACACACTCAAACACACTCCCTCTCTCTCCACTTATTTGAGGAGTTTCTAAGTATGCTCTCCGCCTTTCTTCTTCCACCTATCACTATATGTATATATATGATATCATACCAAAATACGTCATAAGAGTCATGTCATCACTCATGTGACAAATAAGATGGAGATAACGGTGTGTTTTGGCCTAAAAAGTTGGCTGGCTTATTTTTCATCTTTATTTGATATTTTTTTTGTGTTTTTTAGCTTTCCATCAACTTTTTGTGTATTATTGGTTCGTCTCGGCGAGAGAAATTAAAAAAGTAAAAAATTGTGATCAAATCATTTTTTTTTAATAATGACAAAAATAAGTAAAATAGACAATTTTTTACACTTTTTTCGATCTTATTCAAAAAATTGAGAGTTCTAGTCATAATCTTTTACATCTTTGGATTTCTCTCGCCTAGACGAACCAATAATACTCCAAAATCGATGTAAAACTAACAAATGCAAAAAAAAATCAAGTAAAGACAAAACAAGAAGTTAAGTTGGTTTTTCTAGCCGAAACACCCCAACATACCAAACCTATTGACAACCAAAACTAGTTCATCACTCTCAATTTCAAACCACACCTGGCTTAAACAACAACTCTCTCACCCTTCCCCCTTCCCTCTCTCTCTCAAAAAAACTCTAGCCCCAACTACTCGCTAGCAATCTGGACCACTACCACCACGACGTTGTAGGCCCTCGCCACCATCATCCCGGATCCCCATCTTCTCACCAAAATCGAGAACCATCTTATTAGGGCAATTGGCGGATGCACTTTACCATCTCATTAGGATACACTTTTTTCGTATGATACTGGATTCAGTGGTAGCTAGTGTGAATAACATTTTTTTTTTTAAATTAGATTTTGAGGCCCTTTTTTATTGTTTATTATTTCCTGCCAGGTTAGTGCAGCTCTCATGTTTTTAAGGCGGACATAAAACACTATAAAAAAAAATTGGGCTATATTAACAACCAAAGTTTGTCACTAAACGTTGAAAAATTGTCACTAAAATATTTTAATGACAAAAAATTTGATGTCACAAAGATGCCACTATTAGTTTAATTTTTAGTGACAACACTGAAAGAGGAACCAAAAATCAATTTTGTAGCTGAATCAAGGTGTCGGACCCACGACCTGCTGCCAGCTGCGAACTTGAGTATAAAGCACAAACCACCACGCCAACTATACCAATCACCCTACATTTATGTCAAAATAGGTATAAGGGCCGGTTCCGCTAACACTTATTTTGACACATATATTTTTTTTTATTCCCCTTGTGAAGTTCCGAACAGTTGATCTTGTTTGAAAGAGTAAATTGGGGGCCCTACAAAACATTAGCTCAATGGAATATTGGTAAGTGCTTGATCCAAAATGGTGTCTACAAAATTGTTTTAATCAAACCCCTGCCGATATTCAATTGAGCATTTTTTTTGCAGGGCCCCTATTTTACTCATTTAAACAAGATCAATTGTTCAGAATTTCACAAGGGGATCAGAAATGTGAAGTGTTAAAATGTGTGTCAAAGTAAGTGTTAGTGGAACTGCCCTCATAGATATATATAAACTATCATTACTACTAATCATATATACATTCATATATATACTATAGGAAAATAATTTTCACACATTATTTTATTAAAATGCATCCCTTTTTTGTCTTTCAGTAAAAGTCATTACCCATAACCGTATCCGTATATATATATATATATATATATATATATATATATATATCTAAATGTACGTCGTACATATACATATACATATTATTAATACTCTCTTTTTGTTCCTTAAAAAGGTACTCCACTACGAAAAGTATAATGTTACCCAAATTCACTTCAATACATGTATACATGTACTATGCACTATAATATGTGCAGGATACCAAATAGGCAAATGATTTATAATACTCTCTTTTTTTATGAATGCACTCTACTTATTTCTTTAGTTGTATTCATAAATTATTATTATTATTATTATTATTATTATTATTATTATTATTATTATTATTATTATTTTATGAAAATCAGTTTCCGACGAAACATTTATGTTCTTATATGAATATGTAAAAACTTCCTTAAACACACCTTTCACAAATAAATTATCAAAATTCAGTTAAAAAATATGCTCAACTTTTTGTTAATTTAAAATCCAATTACCAAGAAAAATTTTGTACAATGGTAATTTAAAAATAAACTGGATCATAAAAAGTGCATATATTTAGTGACAACGTTTTCTTGGTAATTAGATTTTTAAAATTAGTGCATATATTTTGTGACAACATTTTCTTTTCGTCACTAATATATCTGTTAAGTGACAACATTTGTTGTCTTTTGTCAATAATTGATAATATTTAGTGACAATATCAACTTTTGTCACCAAAAATAACCTTTTAGTGACAAAACTAATGTTTTGTTACAACATACAACCTTTTAGTGACAGCTTTATTATTGTCATAGATAGTATGATTTTAGTGACAACTTTTGTGTTGCCAGTTGCGACAAGGATTTACATCACAAAAACTCGATTTTTTTGTAGTGAAGTCGTGTTAAGCATGGGCTATTATTCCCTAATGTTCTAAAGTTTCAAGTTCCCATGATTGAATTACTTGATGCATCTAAAGATGCCTATAAAGGAGTTATTTAATATTGTAATTAATAGATTCTGATGAATCTACTTGGAAGTGATTTTGTTCCCACACAGCTTGATGAATTGGTTTCTTGACTGATATAGTAGTATTTGATTCCCCACCAGTCCTTCTAGCGGACTCATAAAGTCGTGACATAATGACTGTTTGGATTCAAATATTTTGGGTTGTGCCTTTAGGTCCAGTCATATACTAATTAGGAAGCCTTAGAAACATAACTATAAGGTTCGATTTGCATCGACTAGAGAGACTAAAGGCCCTGGTTTAAGCACAGACGAAATTAATATAGCCTTAATCGACCTCATTCGGCATCTATCACCAAATCCTACTCGACAAATCCAATTTAGCTCCATTACATTTCCCCCTTTAAGTTATGGAAAGTACAAACAAAATAATTCGTCTATGTTTGAGTTTTTTTTAAAAATTACTTGCGAAAAGTAAAACAAGAGTGTAAAGTTAGACTTGGCAAGAATTTATAAAAGACATGAAAAAGTTTTAAAAAACAAAAAAGTCATACTCCACGTAATTTCGTTCTGCTAGCATAGAGATTGTCTTTATCCTTTACATGCCATTTATGTGCTTGCGCGCATGGTTTGGTGCGAGAATTTGATTTTGAAATTGGAGGGGGAGAGAGAGAGAGAGAGAGAGAGAGAGAGAAATTGAAAAGAAGCGTGAAAATCCGAAACAAAATTTCAATAAAGATTCAATATGGCTATTTATGATGAACACTTGAATTCAGAAATCTGAAAATCATGCATCTCGACGTAGGATTTACGAGGACAATTGTTGACCATTAGATTTATATATAATTTTGAAAACTGAGCTATTTTATTACATAGATTTGTCATCAAACAAATAAAATCTTATCTGCTGAGCCACGTCTGTCATATTTGAGGCTATTAGGAGGAGCACGGTGGTTTCTGATCAGTTGTGGACAGATTCGGTTGTGCATTCAATTACTCATTGACAAATTTTGTATAACAAATTAGGTATGGGCAAATTCGCTAGAACATGAAATTAAAGTAGGCAACCTTTATGTCTAGAGAATTAAAAGTATATGGGTATGTGATTTGACGTTATGTTACGTTCAACAATGTCTTTAGGAGACGAAGGATGAGTCTGGGTGGATGGTGGTAGGGAGAAGCAGATGCTGGTGGTGGGTAGTGGGGAGGGAGGAGAGAGAAGGGGGGAGGCATGGAGGAGGGAGATACACACACACACACACACACACACACACACACAAGGAGCTTCCAATAAGGGACCCTTATTTAAATTTTTATGCGCACCTAGCCCTATTTTCAACTTTCTGAACCAGATTTCGACGATCCAAACCGTTCAATAGTTTTTAAGGTTTCTGCTCTTCGGGAAGATGCGTTTCTGCTCTTCGGGCAGATGCGTTTTTAGGGTTTCTAAATCACCTTTTCCTCTATGATTTTCGTGCGGGGGCTGGGAGTGGTGATTAGCAACGGTGGCGGTGATTGGAGGCAATAGTAAAGGCGAATTAGTGTAGAGGTAAGGTTTTGAAACTTTCAAATCGAATTCGTAGCACCACGGTGGTGGTGCCCACGGCTTACGTAGCACCACTGTGGGTGTGGGTGGCGGAGTTGTGTTCCGTTGTATATGCCCGTAGTAGCGTTGTTAAATTAGTTGGGTCCAACGCCACATGGCAAACTAGGCAGATAGTGTGGTTAGTTGGGTGTGTGACCCTTGCATTATTATTGCATTATTAATGTCCCATGTAGCACTGAATCAACTTCCATTATCTTCACTAATCTGTCGGTACTCGAAACATGAATTGTAGCCTGGTGCCGTGCAAAAAAATAAAATAAAAATGAATTGTAGCCTAGGCCATTATTTATACCGCTCTGTGATCGGTCCGGCACTAATATTGCCTACAAACTCGTACGACGGCCCACCTCTCGATTTAATAAATTCAAAAGATTAATTAGCCATGACAAAATCTGAGGTGGGCCGTCGTACGAGTTTTCAATACATTTACATCTACTTTTATATACTTTTTCCACATTTCAATACATTTTTTTGAACTTTAACATAAGCCCACTGAACATATACTATATGTTACTAGCATTTTTCTTCCTAGTTTGAAAAAATTGATAATTATCTAATATATTTTTTATATATTCTCCTACCGATGGTTTGGGTCCTCATATATTGCCATTTAAAATCATT
Organism: Vaccinium darrowii; assembly: GCA_020921065.1. NCBI lineage: Eukaryota > Viridiplantae > Streptophyta > Magnoliopsida > Ericales > Ericaceae > Vaccinium > Vaccinium darrowii. The sequence goes on from CM037154.1 coordinate 38,274,232, forward strand.
GCTGTCAAATGAATTAGAAATTACAATCATACTTTTACACCCACACTCAACCTTGAAATTTTAAAATCGTTTTTTTTGCTATTTTTCTTACTATTATGGCCACTCCGTATATAAAATGCTGGTTCAACCTTGGACCTCTTAAATTTTTTATGCAGTTCAAAAACAAAAAAAAAAACCTTGGACTTCTTAAATATCTTACTAGTAGTACTAACTCAACATAATTTGAATCCACTAATTAAAAAATCTCCTGCTCTCACTATCCTAGGTTGTTGGGAATTTACCGATTTTTCTGCCATCCGCCCATTGGGCAAACCATAAGGTTGCCCACGCACTTCCAAAGTTGACTTTCTGACAACATTTGTTTTGATGAAGTGACTTTTACCTCTTTAATTTAAATGATCATATTGCCCTCATTCATTAATGGGACTACAGCACTGCCTATGTGCCATACAATGCCGCTTTTGGTGGGGTTGGGGTTCCCAAAGTTGCTATATACCATATATTGATATTTTGTGCGGCCTATTTCATGTCTCGCAAAGATGATAAATTACGGGCTTTTCTTAAAATAATTTTTTATAAGTACCTGCAAAAAATTAGCTCAATTCGACATTGGTACGGGCTTTTTCAGACTTCGTTGGGCAATGTCGGATTGAGCTAATTTTTTTCAGGTAACTATATTCAAATGTTTTAAGAAGAACTCATGGTTTGAATCATATTTGAGGGACCCAAAATAAAGCCCGGATTCATAATTCACCAAGCGAACGACTTAATTTCAAATTTATAATTTGTCAAATTTCGGGGGCTATTTTTGGATCGTGCAAAGATGATTTAAATTGCTCATTATTCTTATAATGTATTTTTATTGGTTCCTGTAAAAAATTAACTCAATCCGATATCGATGAGGGTTTTTCCAGAATTAATAGGGCACATTACAAATTCTGAAAAGACCTTAACAATATCAGATTCAGTTAACTGTTTGCAGGTAATTATAAAAAAAAGCATTTTAAGAAAAGCCTACGGTTTGAATAATCTATGCGAGACACGAAATAGGCCTTTAAAAAATCAATATACGGCATATAGTAACGTTAGGAACCCGAAAACCACAAAAAAGGGCACCGTATGATCATTTATTATAAGGGAAATGCTAGCAAGTGCAGCATTGCCCCTGTTGCCAAGACCCTTAACTTGAAAAGATAAAAGTCACTTCAAATCTATCAAAAACAAAGGCTGTCAGAAAGTCAGCTTTGGAAGGGTGCGGGCTACCTTATGGTACATTAGGCGACATTTTTTTTGCTGACACTAAAAAAAAAAACTTCTTGTGTAATTCTTAAAATATGATACTCCTTCCTCACTTTTTGAGTGTGTCTCTCTGTAAATTTAACTTACGAAAAAAAATATCATTATTATTCTTTAACATTAATTTTTACCTCTATTTTACAACTTTCACATTAATTTTTACTCTTTTCTGGATAACAAATGCTGCCGACGCAAATTAATTGATGGAAATAGCATTTTTTCGTGTATAGTTGGGGCATTAATAGTCCAATCTCACCTCTATTCTCCAAACAAACACGCCCTAAGTGGATACAAATAGTTTTAAAAAGATTGAGAGCGCAAATAGTAATGATCCAATCATCCAATCCATAATAAATTAATAATAATAACAAACACAAACTCTGTAAGGGTAAATTTGTGATGTAAGAAAAAGTAGATTGCCAATTAGGAGATAGCTCTCTCTTGGCAGGATTAAACATGCGTGCAATTAGTAGTACTACTTTATTATACCTCCGAATTGGCAGAACTTAAACTTAAACTTGATTTAAAGTAATACTTAATTAAGGTGGTAGATCACACGTGGCAGGATTAAATAATAAAAGTAGTATTAATTACTTGTATGAAAGTTTAAGCTATGCCTATTAAATGGTCAATATTTCTCGGCAGGATTAAATAAACATAGTACTACTTGCACGAAAATTTTAACTACACATATTAGGCGGTCGATCTCTCTCGTAAATATAATTAGTAAATAGTAAGGCATTACTTGCAAGAAAGTTTAAGTACAGCGCATTAGTGGGGTAGATCTCATGAAATCTTAAGCTAAGCCTATTAGTTGGTCTATCCATCTCGGCAAGATTAAGTAGGTAAAGCATTACTTGGAGGGCTGGCACTGAAATTCTTGATATTCTTGGACTTAAGAGTAAAATTGGGCCATGTGTTTTTTTTTTTTTTTAAACAAAACAAAAATAGAACCTCAAAATGGTAGTTACTTGGTCCCATATTTTTTTTTTCCATTATTCGTTTCGTTGTTTCGAGAATAAAACTAGATTTTTAGTCATTATTTTTTGCACCAATCGATAAAAAATATCCCTTTGGAGCTATGATGCAAGAGGGAAAAAATATTCTTATAGAGACGAAAAAGTGAGGCCCAGGAATTGAACTTTGTACCTATTGGATAGGAAAACTAAGCTATTATAGGGGTAGCTAGCTCTTTGATTGTATAACTGATAGATTAATTAAATATATATTATGTACCGGAGTGTACCTATGCGGGACGACTCTGATTTTGAGCCAAAATCGGAGACGTAAGTCAGCCGCCTTACTCGTCTTTGCTCAGAGCCGGCCCTGATTACTTTTTTTTTTTTGAACGGCAACAAATTTTATTAATCAAATATCAAAGAGATACAATGATTAAAGGGGCAAAGCCAACCCTGATTACTTGCTCGAGGGTTTAAGCTATGCCTATTAGGCGGTTGATAGAAGTACCATTTTTTTTTATCGGTCCTGCCAATTAGTGCCCCTAATTAAGGAATTTACTATACCCTTGTGTACATACATACATTGGTTGCTTTGTAATCAGCAACCACCATTACTTGGTTATAACATAGAAAAGGAGTAGAAAATTTGAATTTAGCCTGTAGAGAGGGGTTCTATTTATAGGGATTGAAGGTAGGGTTAGTGATAATTATGAAAGAATTAACTAAATTCGAACATAGAGTTAATTTCTCAAAAAAACTCTTCTTAACAGTGTTTCGTTCGGGCACACCAAGTTGGGTGATCGGATGGAAAGAGTTGTGATGGAATCCAACACTCGCAAAAGCTTCGGACTCACTTAGAGTTAATTTCACGGCTGATACTTCTGGACAGCACAGGAGTCCAAATTTTGCGGGCTTGCTCCGGGAACTATCGAACTTCGATTTTGACACGGTTTGAACCATACATTGGAAAGCTTGTTAAGTATACTTTCTAACCCAATTGGTTTGGATTTAAAATAATTTGTACAATTAAATAGATGATGATTTTACTCTCAGTGGGTCGAAAAATGAATGATTTTGGTAAAACACTCGTATCTTACTCATTTCAAACTGGATTGAGACATATTATATATTGATAAAGAGCGTTGGTGGAATCCAACCATAATAATAAAAAAGTTTGGCTTATCAAAAGTGGGCCAAAAGCAGACCTATTGACAATTTATCGGAGCCAACTAAGGGGAAAACACGTTCTAAGTGTCCTGCGATACTTTCCTCCCTAATTCTAAGGCATTCTTCATTCCTAAAGAGTTCAACATAGTTCAAAAGCATCTCATTCCTCATCAAAGAATACGAAATCATTTCATCATCAATAGTATTCCGTATGTGGCGGAGCTTAAAAAATCTAGCGAGCCAACTTAGGGTGTCTACAAAGCTTAGCACTTATGGATTTTTGGTTGTAAAACGCCAACAACGAAGGTCAGTTCTTTTTTAAGGGCGATTAAAATGATAGGTACACATCCTCTCGACCACTCCCCACCACACCCTCTCTCACATGCGTGGTGGGGCTCACCCGGTGGGTCCCAGTGAGCCCCACCACACATGTGAGAGAGGGTGTGGTGGGGAGTGGTTGAGAGGGTGTGTACGTATCATTGTTCGGAGATTAAGCCTGGTGCTTTGATAACACTTATGAGAGAAAAACTACTAGTAGTTTGTAGATGGAAATTTAGAAGAAACCTACACAATATTTTTTTTCTCAAACTCAATAGTCAAAGAAGGAGTCTTTCACACTATTTCATATACAATTACAATACAAAGTAACATTATTTATAAGCTAGTTTACCAGACAAACAAATTGTGTAGATATACTTGCAGCAAGCTCCCAAATTGTCAAGCACACCATCACAATTTTCCAAGAAGGTAGGCTCTCCTTGGAATTAATCAAGTTTATGCGACTTGAATCAAGTTTAGTTTTCATCGAAAACACAATTTCATGTTGGATGGTGCGAGGCCCCATGACGGCATCAACAGCACTTTACGGCACAGCATCAACAACCCTTTGTGCCACAACATTCACATCACTTTCAGCCCTCTGTGCCTCATCATCAATAGCACTTTCAGTACTTTGAGCCACATCATCAGCTACCCTGTCTTCCATAGCATTAACATCACTTTCAGCCCTCTGTGCCACAGCATCAACAATGCTTCCAGTGCCAAAACACATGCCTGCAAAACACTGCTCAACTTCATACTCCCTCCGTCCCAAAAAGAATGTCCAAAATCACTATTCACCACCCTCAAAAAATTATCTACATCTCGCAATTTATAATGCTTTTTGTGATTTTAAAAACATTGTTTAATAGAATTAAGTGAGATCTATCAATCAAGATCCATATTGCATACGTAAATCATTATACGTTGAAAAATATAGATAATCTTTTGAGAGGTGTGAACAGTAATTTTGGACATCCTTTTTGGGACAGAGGGAGTAATCAATAATAGGATAACCAAAACTAAAATAATGAGCACCAGCATTTCCTCCGTCATCACTTCCTTCGTCATCACTTTATTCATTAAAAAAATGCTCCGTCCAACGCAGAAAGCCAGACCTTTCCAGGGACTCCAACTTCATAAGGGGACATACAACTAATGCTCTAACGTCTCAAATTCAAATTGCAAAGCATCTATTCAATGTAAGCCCTTCCATGTTACCATTTGACTGCCGGTTTTGTCTATATTAATTAATACTTTTGAGGGGTGATTTTGGGATATATAGAAAATTTCATTTGACTTTTCAAGGAGGACATGTGTATTTGGTATATTTGAAAGTGTCTATAATTGATCTAATAACGGACAAAGTTGGGGTGAGTGTGGGATACAATTGTTGCGAGGTTAGGGTGCCAATTTAGTTGGGATGTTAGCCTAGCGCTATGTGTCGTAGTGGATTCTCTCCTTTTGATCATTATATTATCTTCTTTGATCAATAAAATCTTTTTTCCTATTCAAAAAATAATAATAATAAGATAATAATAATAAGGAACGAAAAGAATAATAAATTTCCTTACCTTGAGCTATAGTGGCTCTAAGGCGTCCAATTATGGAATCACCACTGTTGCTTTGGACAGGTGCATGGGGAAGACCATGGCTAGCTACAACGACCAATTGGAAAGTGGATGGTCAACAAAAAAGAAATAGAAGACAAAAAGACAATAAACCGACTAGTCACATATTGCCCACTGGGATTATTTGAAGTATGTGAGAGAAAATAGAAAAACAAATTGAAGGATGTCAAACAACACTATGATGGTTTCCCGATCTATAACAAACAACTAAGATATGATACCTGACTGAGGTGGATTACGCTTTGGTGTGTGATGAGGAGCAGCACTAGCTGACTTTCCTACAAGAAAGAAATGAAAATGTGATTGATGTAATAGAGAAAAATAAGAGAGATAGAGAACGGGGTCAAATGTGAAATTTTCTTAGGCATTCTAAAAAGTATGTCAAACCGTCCTTTGTCATTGGCGAATAATAAAACGAGAGGATGGTTATAAAATTTGTAAGGAAAAATAGATTACAAGGACGTTTCCATTCTAGTCTTCCCAAGTGCACCATTGAGAGGATGGTTATAAAACTCTATGTTTATGGATAATAACTTTAGATTCGATTACAGTTCTCTCTTTTATATTTATATACGTTCCCTTTTATCTTTGTCAGCATCTCTTTTGATAGTTGTGACTTGTGAGTTAAATCCCATGTTGAATCACGTAATATTCCTTAACCATTGGCACTAAGAACATCCCTAAGTGCATCAAAGTTACATACTTCGAGAAAAAGTGATCACGTATATTACTACTAGCATTGAATTTGTGCTATCAGAAAGCAAACAAATACTCCCTCCGTCTCTTTTTAAGTGATCTCTTTCAGAATACGTGTAATTTTAAACCCCTAGAAAACATATTTCTGAAAATAATTTTTGTTGGGCCCGGAGTGCCCGCATGGATTTGGTTACACAATGCCACTCCTGCGACCGCTCTAAAAACAGACTTGCGGGTGCGATGTCGAATGCTATGAAAGACTTAATTGAAGCCCTTCCTAACACCAATTGGTTTTAAGAGAGTTGGTGGAAAAGCGGTCCGACAAGTGGTATCAGAGCCAGGAGGTCATGGGTTCGAGTTGCGGGAGCGTCATCGTGAGGGAGGGATTGTTGGGCCCGGAGTGCCCCCATGGATTTGGTTACACAATGCCACTCCCTGCGACCACTCTAAAAACAGACTTGCAGGTGCGATGTCGAATGCAATAAAAGACTTAATTGAAGCCCTTTCTAACACCAAGAGTTGGTGGAAAAGCGGTCCGACAATTTTCAAAATTTTTCATACCAAATTAAGTACTTTAATTTGTGGGAAAAAATTTTTAAAAACATACTATAGAAGTGCATTTTTTAACGGCTACAAAAACACACGTTTTCCAAAGGTATCATTTAAAAAGTGACAGAGGGAATATATATTTTAGAATCTTTTCATTGAAAAAAAAATGTCTTTCCCTATCTTGTATCCTACTCAAAATAAACAAAATAAACAAAATGACATATTTCTGTTCAAAAGAAAAACAACACATTTGATTTTAGAATTAAATGACATGGCACGGTTATTAAACCTCCCAATATGAAATGATAAGCTCACCATTAAAACATGTTTCGCAATCAATAGATGCTAACACTATCCTTACATTACTCATTTATACCAAGGCCGTAATGAAGAAAAGAAAAGATAAACTTGAGCAGTAGAAACAAGTGGCTCAGCAGCCCAGAATTAAAACGTGGGTTACTATTCACTATCACGATTGAAGACTTTTGCATTTCCGTGATACGTTTTGTGATTGCATAATAAATATGAGTCTATCTTGTATTTATTTTTTCCTCTCGTATAATCTATAAATACCATGTAATCGTTGTAGTTTGATATCAAGTGTGGAGTAAGAGAACATCAATAAAATCACAGTGTGTTTGTTTAATCTCTTTGTGAGTTTCATACATATAATTGTGTGATTCATACTCCTCCACTCAACAAATTGGTATCAGAGCCAATCGGTCAAAAAAAAAAACAATAGTCCGAATTGGTGAAAGAAATTATTTTCATTCAAGGCTGATTTTGTCGGAGTGAACGAAAATAATTTTCTAGAGTTCAAGGTCAGAGCTCAGGACCGAAGGATTTTTCGGTTGCTCACAAAGTTTTGCAAACAGAGTGAGTTAACTCAGAACGAGTTAACCTAGTGAAGCTGAAACCAAATTCAGTTTCAGAGTCAAACCAATCTATTTGGTTTGAACCAGAGAAGGGAAAATCAGTGGGCTAAAAACCCACCTCACTGTCGGCCATAGATATTGCCGGAAAGAAAAAAAAATCTCTCTAGAACCGGTGCCGCCGCTGGGAGAAAGCTAAAGAAGCAAATCACCGTTGATTGCTGACCCAATTTTTTGCTGCCGTTGGCCATCAGCACCGCCGCTAGCCTCGCTCGCTGCAATCGGCAGCTTGAAATCTCAGAGGTCTATTTTTTGTTCTTGGTGTCATCGACAAAGAGAGAAGGAAAAGAAACATTTTTTTCTTTGTTCTCAGAAGGTCAGATTTGCCTTTAAGGCAAACCAAGAAGAAATCACATCCATTTCAGCAATTCCAAAGAAAGTAGTTGGCTGATGATCTGATCAGAATTACTCCCACGAAGTTATTTGAATAAAGCTGGTCCATCAAGGTTTAATTGCAGTGCATGTCCTTGTACGCTTGAAGTTATTGAGTCAAAGTCCAGAAAATTCAAAGTTTTCACTTTGACCCCCATCAAACGAGATTCTAGCATTTCCAAATTCAATGGCCAACGGAGCTGCACCAGCACTTATTCCAAAGCTCACCAAGGACAATTATGATAATTGGTCCATCCAAATGAGAGCACTACTGGGTGCTCAAGAAGTCATGGAGATAGTCGAAAACGGCTACGAGGAACCTGCCTCAAAAGAAGCAGAAGCAGCTTTGAAAGAGGAGCAAAAAACCACGCTCCGTGCCGAGCGAAAGAAGGATTGCAAAGCCAGGTCCATCATCTACCAAGAACTTAATGAGATGACGTTTGAGATCATTGCTTCCGCTACATCTTCCAAAGAAATTTGGGAGACACTGCAGAAAACATTTAAAGGTGTCGACAAAGTAAAGAGGATTCGCCTTCAATCTCTACGAGGCGAATTCGAGTCTTTACGGATGAAGCCCTCAGAATCTATTTATGAGTATTATGGTCGAATCATGACGGTTGCAAACCAGATGAGAAGAAATGGAGAAGCTCTCACAGATACGAGAGTTATCGAGAAGATTCTTCGATCGTTGGATCCGAGATTCAACTTTATTGTTGTTACACTGGAAGAGCTGAAAGACGTAACAACCATGTCTATCGAAGAACTTGTGGGCTCGTTGCAAGCCCATGAACAGAAGTTGCACAGAGATGATGATAGAGCCATGGAGCAGGCTCTACAGACGAAGTTGTGCCTCAACGAAGACAGACACAAGCAAGGGGGGACATCTCAGAGAGGACGAGGCTATGGTTCTCATGGAAGAGGCTCTGGAAGTTCAAATTCCAGAGGTAAAGGAGGCAAAGGATTTTTCAAAGGAGGAAATCAAAACCATGCTCCAAAAGGAGGCGGTCGTGGACAGTAGAGCAACAGAGGCGGAGGACAAGGAAAAAGAGGTGGTTACAACAACCGACTGAACATTGACAAAAGCAACGTTCAATGTTACAACTGCCAGAAGTATGGCCACTACTACAAAGGATGCAGAGGAAGGCCAACATCAAATCAAGTTGGCGAAACAGCCAACTATGCAAACAAGGAGCCAGCAGGAGGAGATTCAATGAGTCTCATGGCGCACAATTCCACCGAACAGGATCAAGGTACATGGTTTCTTGATTCCGGAGCCAGTAATCATATGACTGGCTCAAGGCAGTTATTTACTGAACTTGATGAAAAGGTTCAAGGAGATATCTCTTTTGGCGACCTCTCAAAAGTCCCAGTTCAAGGGAGAGGAAATATTGTGATCAAACGAAAGAATGGAGATCATGCATTCATCTCCAATGTCTACTATGTTCCAGACATGAAGACTAATATACTTAGTCTTGGACAACTCTTGGAGAAAGGCTATCAAATTAGCTTGAAGGATATGCAGCTGACGATCACTGATGCTCGAGGGAAGCTGGTTATCAACGACAAAGACTGGATATGGCATTATCAACGACATTATCATTAATGCCATTATCAACGACAAAGACTGGATATGGCATCTCAGATATGGACATCTCAACTTTGAAAGCTTGAAGATGTTGGCGAATAAGAAGATGGTCAAAGGCCTACCTCATATCCAACATCCAAATGAGGTATGCGAAAATTGTGTTCTTGGCAAACAACACCGCAACAATTTTGGAAAGCAAGTTGATTGCAGAGCAAGCATGCCACTCGAGTTAGTACACACAGATGTGTGTGGTCCGTTGAAGCCAATCTCAAACGGACAGAACAGATACTTCCTCACGTTCACCGACGACTACAGCAGGAAGACGTAGAGATACTTCCTCACGTTCACCAACGTACAGCAGGACGATACTTCCTCACTTCCTCACGTTCACTGTGACTGGACGATGGGATACAAGCTATACAATCCCGTCGCTCAGAAGGTGATATATAGCAGAGATGTCATTTTCAAGGAAAATGAATCCTGGAGCTGGGATCAGACAGAAGCTACTAGGAATATGGAGCTGACTATTGAAGATGAAGAACAGGTACAGACCAGGGAGGTACCTAGAAGATTAGAAGAGCAGCCGTCACCGTCTCGTGGTTTTCCTTCACCACAAAGAGGTGAACCATCCTCACCAACTACAGAAGAGTTGTCAGACATGAGGCCTAGAGGAACACGAAGCCTTGATGATCTATATCGTAATACAGATCCGTTGGATGCAGACTTCACCATGTTCTGTCTGCAAATGACTTGTGGTCCAGTTAGCTTTGATGAGGCTAACCAAGAAGACAAATGGAGGAAGGCTATGGATGAAAAGATTCAATCCATAGAGAAGAACAAAACCTGGGAGCTGACAAATCTTCCAGAAGGCTATAAGACCATTGGTGTCAAATGGGTCTACAAGGCAAAGAAGAATGCTCAAGGAGAAGTTCAGAGATACAAGGCTAGGCTCGTAGCTAAAGGCTACAAACAGAGGGAAGGCATAGACTATGACAAAGTCTTTGCCCTTGTTGCTAGGATGGAGACAATCAGGATGATGATCTCCTTAGCTGCTCAGCACAGATGGAAGATCTACCAATTAGATGTCAAGACTGCGTTTCTAAAAGGATTTCTGGAGGAGGAAATCTATGTCGAGCAACCACCTGGATATGTGAAGAAAGGAGACTATGACAAAGTGTACAAGTTGAAGAAGGCACTATATGGATTGAAACAAGCGCCACGTGCATGGAATACAAGGATCGATGCATACTTCTAGAAGAATGGATTCGAGAAGTGCCCTTACGAGCATGCACTCTATATGAAGAAAGAAGCTGATGGAAGCTTACTGTATGTATGCCTATATGTTGATGACTTGATTTTCATAGGCAACAATCCAGCTATGTTTGATTCTTTCAAACAAAGTATGGTCCGAGAGTTCGAGATGACAGATATCGGACTGATTGCACACTTTCTTGGAATCGAAGTGATGCAGGGAGATGACGGCATTTTTATCTCTCAAGCTGGATACGCCAAAAGCATCCTCAAGCGTTTTGGCATGGAGAAAAGTAATCAAGTGACTACTCCAGTTGAAAGTGGAGTGGAACTAAAAAAGAGCGAGGTCGGTAATGTTGGTCCAACATATTTCAAGAGTCTGGTAGGAAGCCTTCGCTACCTGACATGCACGAGACCAGACATACTACATGGTGTTGGTTTTATCAGCAGATACATGGAGATACCTGACCAATCCCATCTGAATGCAGCCAAGCGGATTTTGCGCTATGTCAAGGGTACAGTCAATGATGGACTGTTTTACACAACTACTGAAAACTTCAAACTTTGCGGCTATTCAGATAGCGATTGGGGAAGACACTTGGATGAAAGAAAGAGTACTACCGGATTTACTTTCTTTCTCGGAGATACAGCCTTTACATGGTCATCGAAGAAACAAGCGATAGTGATGCTATCGTCTTGTGAAGCTGAGTATGTAGCAGCCAGCTCGGCCGTGTGTCATGCTATATGGGTCCGCAATATGCTGAATCATTTGGGAATTTCTAAAGAAAATCCCACGGAGATCTATTTCGACAACCGCTCCGCAATCGCACTAGCAAAGAATCCAGTGCATCATGAAAGAAGCAAGCATATCGACACACGCTACCATTTCATCAGAGAACATGTGAAAGCAAAAGAAGTGGAGTTAGTTTCTTGCAGGACATATGATCAGGCTGCTGATATTTTCATGAAGCCGCTCAAGCATGAAACCTTCATCAAAATGAAGACAATGCTTGGAATGAAGAAACCCCCAGACTCAAGTTTAAGGGGGGATGAAGAAAAGAAAAGATAAACTTGAGCAGTAGAAGCAAGTGGCTCAGCAGCCCAGAATTAAAACGTGGGTTACTATTCACTATCACGATTGAAGACTTTTGCATTTCCGTGATACGTTTTGTGATTGCATAATAAATATGAGTCTATCTTGTATTTGTTTTTTCCTCTGGTATAATCTATAAATACCATGTAATCATTGTAGTTTGATATCAAGTGTGGAGTAAGAGAACATCAATAAAATCAGAGTGTGTTTGTTTAATCTCTTTGTGAGTTTCATACATATAATTGTGTGATCCATACTCCTCCACTCAACACGTAACTGTATTTACCTATGAAAATTCAGATTTAATTTGTTTTCTTTCTTCAATCTTTTTGCGCATCTAATACTAACAAAAACCTATGCTACACACGACAAGTGGTATCAGAGCCAAGAGGCCATGGGTTCAAGTCGCGGGAGCGTTATCATGAAGGAGGAATTGCTTGGCCTGGACTACCCCCATGAATTTGGTTACACAACGCCACTCTCTGCGACCACTCTAAAAACGAACTTGGGGGTGTGATGTTGAATGTTATAAAAGACTTAATTAATGCCGTTCCTAACACCAATTAGTTTTAGGAGAGATGACGGAAAAGCGGTCTGACACTCACTTTTGCGATTTGAAGTTCTATATTCCTTCATGCCCTTCATTCTTCTTATTATAAATTGCTAAATAATGTGAAAATTGATAGATTATAATTCAAAATTGTATTATCCAAATCACCTAAAGAAAAAAGAAGCATAAATATGAAAAATTCGAATGTATGTTGTTCCATAATTATTGGAAAACACCTAAGGAATTAAAATTAACCATAAATATTTAATTTACATAAGCACGAGTTAGCAAAAATCACCTCTTTGCTTCGTCACTTTCTTTTCTTCTACCATTTGATCACTTCCCGCATAATATTTAACATTTTTTACACGTCTAAACGACAAATAAATAAATAAATAAATTATGCGTGCGTGAGAGAAATCTAAAAGAATAAATTGAGTCGAGAAAGTAGAGTCAATAGGAGAAATCTAGAGGAATAACCATTCTTCTTGATAATATGTAAGATACAGACAATAGTAGCTTTCAAATTTTAAGGAGACAAAAATATGTATCATTCATTGAAGATGCAAATCTGAAATTTCCTTTTTCATTCTATTTAAAAAAAATTCGTAAATCACAACATGAAAAGAAGGAAGGTTTCCATTAAACAAAAGATCATGCATATCATGGATTGTTGGACCTTTACAATAAACCATTCCTTTCCCAAATAAGAGAAATTTAATTAGCCATCCTACTTCAATATCATCCTTAGGATGCCACCCAATGAGGTTTGAATCTTTATGATTCCATCCTAAAACATAATATTCGGACCATTGTACCGTTATGCATTAGATGTATATTGTTACCAAAATTTCAGGGATTATCATCACATCCCCTAAATTGGTGTGATTCTGTTTCTCGTATGGGAATACCAATATAAATACCCTGTTTCTTATTTTAGGCACTTAGCGTGCGATAAAAGCTTGTGGTATTTTAAGCATGTAATTCCTTTCCAAATATTACCCATATGTTCCTTTATTTTTATTTTTGAAAGGCTTTCACGCATAATCCTTTCGATATATCCCTTCATGTGGCCTTCTTTTTTTATTTGGTTAAGGCATTCAAATTCCGTATTTGGATGAAACCAACTACTCTTTCCTTTCGTTCTTCTTCTCTTTCTTGTTACGGAAAAATATTATTCATTTCTCTTTATCTCAGCCAAGAGACGGCACCAACATCAAAGTCGGCAATCGGCCAACTCCAGCAGTGGGGGATGGAGAGGCATTAAAGAGATGAAGAGATTCAGCAGGGGAATTGAAAAATTGCTGTCAACGACGGAAGATTTCACCAAAGGCCGCTGGAAAATATAAATTATTCCAAGCCTTGGTTGCGCTTTGTCCTTGTTGTTGTCGTCGTTCTGTTTTTTTGTGAGGCCCTTCAATTTCTTCTTTATGTATAAGGTCTTAGTTGCGACTATGAATATGCAATTTCGATTGTTTTTTCAATTCAATGGTGGTTTTTTTTTTTTTTTTTTCTGGTTCAAGGCTGATGATTTTCTTCGATACAATAAAATTGGTAAATCAATAAACCATGTTCACATACCCTTTAAAAGATGGTTATTTCATACAGTGAATATGGTTTACTGATTTACCATTTTGGTGATTTGACACAGTAAAAGTGGTAAATCAGTAAACCATGTTCACTGTATGAAATAAATGACACGTGAACATGGTTTATTGATTTTTCATATTAAGTGATTTGATACAATAAAAGATGGTTCATTGGTTTACCACTTTGGAACTTCGGTGATTTGGCATAGTAAACATAATAAATCAACACATGATTCAACCATGTTTTTCATGTGGTTTAATTTATGGTGCATTAATCAACCATGTTTTTCATGGTTTTGGCTTGGGTGCATTAATTTACCATATGTTTCATGGTGGATTAGTAACAAAAGTATATTAAGTAATTTATCATGTTTTTTACGTAGTCTAAGATGGTTAATTAATTTATCATATTTTTAACATAGTCTAAGATTGTTCAATAATTTATCAATTTTTTTCTTTTTGTGTTCATTGTCATAAGAATTTTTCAAGTCACGAGAAAGCTTTTTCATTTTTTATTTTGTTTTGAGATTTTAGGTGAGAGTAGGAGAGAAGATTAGGGAATGTAAAGATTTAAAAACATAGGAGATAGTGATTGAGATAAAGTAGGAAAACATTAAGAGAGAGAAATAGTAGGATAATTAGAAGAGAGAAAGGGTAGTTTGGGATTTTTTTGAATTTTAGGATGGATTCATAAGTATTCAAATCTCATAGGATGGAATCATAATTATTTTTTTGTACATGATGCCTAATTAACTCTCCTTTTAAATATTAGTAGTCAATTGCAAAAATCAATTGTAAGAAAAATCATTCAAAAAATCAAATTGTAATCACAAGAAAGAAATCTGTCCTTTGTAAAAGAATGATAACATAAGGATATTATTTTAAAATTTATAAAAAATAAAATTTTTTAAAATAGTAGCGCTATTCTCACGAAGAGTAACTCCGCAATAATATATAGTATAAGATTAGCATTGAACCCGTGCTATGCACACAACAAACAAACATATATTGTAGAATCCTTTTCTTAAAAAAATGTTCTTTATTATATTCAATCCAGCTCAAATTAAAAAAAAAAAAATTCAGCAAAATGAAATAGTTTATGCAATCCAATTTTTTTTTTACATATTTTACTTAAAATAAAATGACATGCGTGCGGTTATTAAAATCGCAATATGAAATGATTAAAAAGCTCAACATTAAAACTTGTTTTAATATACATAGATGCTAACTTTGCTATGTTCACAACTCATTATTACCCATGGCCCTAACTGTATTTCCCTATGAAAATCAGATTTTGTTTTCTTTTTTCAACCTTTTTGCAGATCTAATACTAATAAAATTCAAGCTATGTGATGCGAAAAAATTCAAGCTATCAAAAGATTGGATGCAGTAATGGATGTGATTTTCTCATGATATGTATTTTTAAAAATCAATTACTTTTCTTCTATTGACGAGAACATGAATAACCAGTTCATGAAATTAAAATAACCTAAATTATGAAAAATATTTGATAGACTTGAGACTGTAACATAGAGAATTTGAATACCCACGAATGGAATTGAAACAAAATAAGTTAACAAAATTGTAATAGACACACCAAAAAAAAAAAGAAGGAATAATCGATTGTCAGCATAGCTACCCCCGAATCAGTTAAATGGTGCACAACATACCTCATTTTGAAGCACACTAAAGATTCTTTTTTTCACTTAGGTTAATTGTCTAATGATAGGCGCGCGATATTACACATATAAGCGCCTGAGTAGGGGAGTTGGCGCGTTAGACGTGCGATTTTATGATCATTTTCCTGTTTAATGCGTGCTTGGTAGTGTTTTTGGTGTTGTGCATGTTTTTCCAGGTTGAAAGATGTCTTTGGTGCACCTAATGCATGGCTTGAAGTGGAGCTGGGCTTAGGAGTCGAAGTTTGGGCTTGGAATGCTGAAGAGGACGGCTTAAGGGGTCGGTATCGATACCCCCCTAAGCCGTATCGATACTAGTTGGTTATGAAGAGTGCACAATTCGTCCAGAATGTTTAGTATCGATACCCCTGAGAAGGGTATCGATACCTACGTCTTACGCGGGAGAAGGAGATAAGGGTTCGGTATCGATACCCTTATTAGGGGTATCGATACCGAGGGCTTACGGAAGCATCAGCTATTGAACTACGTCGTTTTATTGGTCATAGAACTAATTCTTTAACGATTTTATTCGGTTTTTATTAGGATTAGGAGTTCTAGTATAAATACCTAAGTTAAAACCCATTCTAGGGTTCCACAATTTTACATTGGTTCTTAGTTTACAAGTTTTCGGCTACAGATCTGAAGTTCTTCGTTCGTTGTTACGCTTCCAAGTTTAATTTCCAGAATTCCAGTTTTAAGATTGTTTTGCTGATCGAATATCGGGATTAATCCTGCCTTTGCAATTGCGGTATTAGTATTCATTGGTTTTATATTTAATTCATTAAAAGCATGATTAGTTTTAGTTTCAAATCATCTTCTGCAATTTATTTCAATATGTGTGAGTAGTCGTATAGGGTGCGGCCGCGGGACGAAGGTGCCCCGTGGCTAGGCTGATTTACATTCCACCTCGGTGCCGAATTACTTTAATTAATGCGCAGTTTTTGGATACGGAATTCTTTTCTAGCAAACAAAACCCCGGGCATCGCCCATTCCACATGCGCGCAGGAATCGGTGACAAGTGTTGTGCACTTGTTAGAAACTATTTCCATATTTTTAAACCTATTAATTAAATCATTGTGGCCCGAGTGAATGTGAATTAGACTAGTTGCGGGCACCATAGTGCCCACGGCTGTGCTCTCCTTTTTAAATCAGAGTCCAGTAATTAAATTAGTTTAATTTAGTTAATCAATTCAACCAATTGAGCAAGGGGTGGCTACCTGAGAGCCAGTTTCAAACATAGAACCAACATAGTTTGAGTCAAACACCGTAGACCGTCTCTGTGGTTCGACTCCGGTACTTCCGGAATTATTGTGCTGCACCGGTCGATAGTCCTACGCTTGGGACGAAATTTTAGCTAATTATTAATCACCCGAACGGTCAAGCATCTAACTCGTAGGTGAAGATTTGGTCAAAGCGAAAGATAGCACAACTTTACCTTTGACCTATTTTTGTCCAGTAATTAGTTGGAAAGAGATACAATAAGTCAATATATAAGTGGTTTCAAAGTTAAAGGGGGAAAAAAGAGACTTATTCCATTATCAAGTTCTTCATTGGTACGATGGCTAAGTTGTTGTCGGCAAATCTATATGTATTCCACACTTTTGTGATTTGAATTTGTATATTCCTTTACCCCCGTCATTCTTCTTGTTAGAATTAAATTGCTTAATATTGGAAAAATTCATAGATTTGAATTCTAGATTTTGAAAACCAAATCGCCAAAAGCAAAAAGAAGAAGAGAGAAATATGCGAAATCCGAATGTATGTTGTTCAATAACTTGTGTAAAACAATTAAGGAATCAAAATTAACTGCAAATGTTCAATTTATATAAGCGCGAGTTAGCAAAAATCACCTCTTTGCTCCGTCACCCCCTTTTCTTCTACCATTAGACCAGTTCCTACACAATATTAAACATTTGTCAAACTTCTAAACGACCAAAAAAAAAAAAAAAAATTATGAGTGCATGAGCGAAATCTCAAAAGAATAAATTGACGCAAGAAAGTATAATCATATGAGGAATCTGTATCGATAAATGAAGATGCAAACATGAAATTTCCTTTTTCGTTCTGTTTAAGAAAAGTTTATCAATCACAATATGGAAAGGAGGAAGGGTTCCATTAAGCAAAGAGAGAAATCATGCATATCACGGATTGTAGGACCTTTATCGCCCCATCATCCTTTAATATAAGTAGTCCATTGTAAAAATCAATTTTTAGAAAAATCACTCGACCAATCAAATTATAATCACTTGAAAAATATTCTCTTTCAAAAAGAATGATATCATAGGATATTATTTTCAAATCTATAAAAAATAATAATAAAATTGTAATGACCCGAATTTTTCGCCCTATTTTTCTTGTTTTCGAATAAAATAAAATCTTGATTTATAAAAAAAATTATATTTGTCTAGGTTCATTATCTAAACTAAATATGCAATATTGCTTCCCTTATTTCTAAACACTAGTGGGTATATATATATTCTTATATGTATACATAATCCCTATGTCCTTAGACCATCTCCATCAGTCTTGCCATCTGCTCCGGCGAGATCTTCTCGGCGAGTTTTCCCCAGAAATCAACACCCAACAGCCTCGCCAAGGCTTCGCCATTTTCTAGATTTGCTTTTTGGCTCGCTTGGCCCAGCGAGGTACTGTAGCCCTCGCTCCAGCCTCGCCGCAATGTTGTCGTGTGTGTGTGTGTGTGTGTTTTGATTTGGCCGGTGATGGTGGTTGGTGGCAGTGATATGCAGTATGTATATTGATGGTGGTGGGTCGGTGGTGATTGTGGTCTGTGGTGGACGGTCGGTGGTGATGGCGGTTTGTGGTGGACGATAGATGGTCATGGAGGTCTGTGGTGGACGGTCGGTGGTGATGGTGGTCTGTGGTGGACAATCTGATCTGAGCTCTTTTTTTTTTTTTTTACTTTTTTTTTTGTCGAGTTAAATGGCTAGTCTGTTGGGTAGAGGTGATAGTTTTTGGCTAGCTATATCAGCGTATGACACATTTTCTAGCCAATTTGGTGAGAATTTTGTTGAGTCTGTTGGAGATACTCTTAGCAGTTAGTCACTAGCTATACTATCCTAATCGAATTGCTTAATTCCTAACCAAATAGTCAATTTCATCTTTTGCTTTATGTCTATCAACATTTCCACCCATGTCATTCCATGCATGGCTATTTTTGATACACATTCAAAATCAACCAATGAGGTTTAGACAACCACCATGGTCACTTGCCATTAACCATTATACCCTTAAACACCCCCCAATCTATTGGTTTATACCAAAAAATTCAATCATTTATTTCTATCCCCTCTCTCATTCCAAAATTTTCAGCAAAAACTCTCAACCTCACCTCTGCTTTTTAAACCCACTCACAGTAAACACAAAAGAGAAGAAGAAAACCAAGGAAGGAAGGAAGAAGAAGCATAGTCCGTTCGGCGCGACCGAGACCCATCCAAATCACTCCGGTTTAGCTTAATCTTCGGAAGAAAGGTAGGTTGCATCCTACTGAACCCATCGGTATATAATAAGTCGATTTTCATTGCGTAGAAACAAAACCCGAGCATTTCGTTAGTTGCAAGGTAGTGTAAATTCATTTTTGACATTCTGAGCTACTGGGTCCCTTCCAAAACAATCCAAACCCAACTTTTTCCATGATAGAAATGTAGTTCATTTCATAACGAACGTTTTGATATATAATACGTTGATTTTCATTGAGTAGAAACAAAAGCCAAGCGTTTCGATCGTCGGGAAGCAGTGTATATGCGTTTTTGACTTTCCGAGCTACTGGGTCACGTCCAAACCACTTCAAATCCAACTTTTTCTGTGATAGAAGTGTATTTCATGTCCTAACGAACATTTTGATATATTATTTGTAAATTTTCATTGTGTATAGACAAAACTCGGACGTTTCGATCGGTGGAGCGCATGGCTATCACCTCACTCGGTATAGCCACCAACTTGTAATCAAGTGAATAGTTTGGCCAGTCAACTACGCCAGGCCTATTTTTGATTAATTACAGTTTGACCCCTAAACTTTAGATTTATTGTTGTTGGATCCCTAAACTTTAGATTTTTAACATTTTAATCACGGATTTTCGCTACTTTATATTTTAACCTTGTATTGCAAAATTTTATATCACATTAGATTAATCATGATCTAATTTAATTACCAAGTACATGACCAGACTAGGAAATGTGCCCGTGATTATCACTTGACCATTTTTGCAACCGTACTTGTTTATTTGTTAGACATGTTGATTATTATTATTGCAAGTATCAAGATTTTAGAAAATGGTATACATTTATTATATTATCACGTGGGCTTTAATAAGGTATTTTACGTTTTTACCCATCTTTGTGGCAAAATTCCAATTTTACCCTTGTATAAAGTTTTATTTACAAAAGGCCCCCCTAAGTTAGTAAAATTTTTGCGAAGGACCCTAGAATCGTGAAATTACTTCTGTTACCCTCATACTTGCTTAAAATTTTGAGGGCGACCCCTTATTTCTATAAATTACATTTATGACCCTATGCTTTATTTAATTACATTAAGACCCCTTGTTTTCAATTATTTTGGTTTGTGATGACTTGTGAACTTGTGAATCGTGTTATTTGACTTTGTGACCCTTAGAATATCGTTATCACTTTGCTTCTTCTGTTGTGCGCACTTATCATGAAATTGTTGAATGTTAGAATGGACACTTAGGTTCCCGGGTTGGGTGATCGTATGCAGATTTAACGTAGACATTGAGGTTAATGGAAATTCGAAATGAATTGATTTATGGGGAGTCACCCCAAGATTTGTTGAATGGCAGACAGCCAAGTGATTTCAGTTTGGAGGAATATTTGATTTATGCCTTCCGCCAGGGCTCTCAGTCAAGGCAAGCAAGGGGGGAGTTTAATCACGGATTGGTCATAGTCCTTAGTGGTTATTTGGGAGGAAAGTTCTCTAGGTTGAGAACTTAGATGAAAATGTAAGTTAATGGCTAGTAATGAAATCAGTTATGTGTTTGCTCTTTTACGTGCTGCTTTTCAATCATATATGTTATTCTTGTATGTTATGTAAGGGTTGGGGGTTAGAGTAGCTATTGAGTGATTTATCGCTCACGGTGTTACACTTCGTGTGACCCTGGTATAATGCCATGATGTTACTTCGCGACTCGGACGTATTATGTCAGATTGTGATCAAACATGAGGTGTAGGTGTCGAGGGCGACGCTTATTTTGGAACAGAAGGTTTTCCATTGGATTAGGCTCAAGAGGAGCATCGGGATCAAGATCTCAACCTTATCCTGTAGAGCCAATCTCCCTTATTTTGTGTTGGAAAACTGTAATCTAATTTCCCAACAAAGTACTATGTTATTGTTGTAATCGAACTAAGACAATTATGTTATTTCCGCTGCTTAATTAATAAGAACCTTTTTATTTATATTAATCATTTATTAAATGATTTAAATTAATGCTTCCGAAAATCGGGGCGTTACAAAAATTGTCGTATAGTAATGCCAGATGCATCCACTTTTCTTGTCACGAAAAGTCATTCTGCAATAATATAGTATAAGATTAGCATTAAACCCGTGCTTTGCACAGAGAAAACCAATATATACTTTAGAATCTTTTTCTGGGAAAAAAATTGTTTTTCACTATCTTGTATCCTACTCAAATTAAAAATAAAAAATAAAAATAGCAATTGACTTATTTTGTGCCGTTTAGAAAAATGACATTTTTTGTTTCAAATTAAAAGACATGGTATGGTGGTTGAAACTCCTAATATGAAATGGTTAAAAAGGTTACCATAAAAACTTGTTTCGCTATCCATAGATGCAGGAATAATCTTTTGTAAGCATAGCAACTCCTGAATCAGTTAAAAGGTACGCAACATATGCAATGTTAATTCTTAATCCCCCAACCATTTGCTACTCTACTGTGATAAATCATGGTCTCTTTGGTCGGATATGTTCCAATGGTGGGGTTTATCGTGGGTATGTCCGAACAATCTTTATTCTTTTTTGAACATGTGGTCCTCACATGTTCCTCTGTTAGATTTAAAAACCTGGAGAAATTCTGTTGGTTCACTTGTTTCTATGCTACTATTTGGTCGATTTGGGGTGGGGGAAATGACCTTGTATTTAGAAACAAGGCTTTCTTTCCGGATGATATTGTCGATTTGTCAAAAACGAGAATGCCATTTTGGATTAAGGCCAGATTTAAAGTGGATGACTACTCAATTGATTTCAAACATTGTCTATATGGGATCCAGAAAATCAAAATCTAATGCGATCTATTTATCCAATGGATGATACTGATGGTTTTGGTTGAGGAGGGCTTGCAGGGGCTCGGTCAGACTATGATCAAAGGGCTCGTCATAAGCCCGAGGAGTGAATTGTCATCTTAAACAACATATCAACGTCGGGAATATGACGGAAGGTCGGATACTGAGTCAGCAAAGGCCTTAAATGTAGCATGTGCTCGCGGTATATTCTCTCGGGTTTGTCATCATGACGTCAGCCGAACGGTTTAGTCACGTGACGGGCACGAACTTGTTTGGAAAGCAAGCCAAGGCTTCGCCTATTAAAGGTAATCTTCATCAACAAAAAAGGTAGGCACTACTCTCCTCTAAAAACCTTAGATTTACACTTCATCTTCTTCTACTTACTTGACCGTCGGAGTGCCGTTCTGGACTCTGCGGTCCAGTCTGGCGCTAACGGTGTGCTGAGTGTGCAGGTCTAGGAGTACCTGAGTGAGACAGCAACATCCTCTTCACCGATCAACGCCGGGAAGGACTGTCTGAGAAAGAGGGCTCCACAAGGCTGTTATTTCTTTGATGCTGAAGGCACTAGTCCATACAGAAGATGCTAATGTGATTGGAAGTTTTTCTTTTGCTATTTTTTCTATTTCTCTGTTGTTGATTCAACTCTTTGTTGAAGTTTCAACTCTATTTGCTGTTTCTTTCTCGATGTACCCATTGTCGAGCTTAATAAAATTTTGTTGCCGTTTCAAAAAAAGGTACGCAACATAGCTCATTTTGAAGCGCACTAAAGATTCTTTCTGTTAGTTGTCCCTCTATTTTTTTTCACTTAGATTAATAATCTAACTCGTATGTGATGATTTGGTCAAAGCGAAATATGGAATAATTTTAAACTTTCACATCTTTTTGCTCAGTGGGATTAGCCGAAAAGAGATACTCTAAAAAATGGTTTTAAGTGACAGGGGAAAAAAGAGTCTTATTCCATTTTCACGTTCTTCATTCTCACACTCTTCATTTTTATAATGGATAAGTTGTTGTAGGAAAATCTAAACGTGCATTCCTCACTTTTGGGATTTGAAGCTCTATAATCCTTCACATTCCTCATTCTTCTTATTAGAAATTGCCTTATGTAGGATAGGTTCTTTGTTCAGTCAAATAAACTTAATTTGGAGAGGCAAACAATAGCTAATAATTGAGTAAGAATAAGAGAGTGCGTAATGGGGTAAAGAATTAGGCCAAATACACAAAAAGAGAAGGTAGCAGTACTGATAAGCCCCCAATATTGTAGATATCCGGGGCTTATCTAACTCATTTTGCTCACACACACACGCGATTTTGCGCCTTATATGTTTGATATGCGCGTAGTGTTGTTTTTTTATGGTTACAGGTTAAACACGCAAACAAGCGCATTTGGATCGCATTGGGAACCGTCCCGAGTAACCGAGGGTCAAGTGCCCCATGGCACGCCAACACCGGGCCTCAAGAGCCAAGAAATGAAGACTCGGCTAAGGCCCGAGAAATCAAAATGTCACAAGTCAAGCCGGTGGACCAATTCATGTCTCGAGCTCACAAGGACTCCCGGTGAATCCGGGAGTATTCAAGCATCCACAAGACCAAGTATCATCCCTCTCGAAGGCCGCTAAATTGATTAGAAGTGCTTTGGAAGAAGTCCGGAAGCATCACATTTGACCAAGGAGGGACCAAGGCATGAAAACAAGAAAAATCAGATTGGTATGGATACCTCTGATGAAGGGTATCCATACATATTGCACCCAGACGAACAGACAGATTGGTATGGATACCTCTGATGGGTGGTATCCATACCTCTAGTCGCGGACAAGCAAAATCACCGGTATCCATACCTCTGACGAGAGGTATCCATACCAAGCCAAAATTCTGATGATTTTGAACTTGCTTTTTGGACTTTCAACTTATGGAAATTCTAGCTTTTGGGGATTTTTTAGGATATTTTGAGAGAGAGAAATTGAAAGAATATAGGCTCTCTCCTCTCCCTCTTCTACACTTTTCATTTTAGTTCTTTTTTAGTTTATTTAGCTCCTCCCTCTCTCCTCCATTGGAGAAAGACCAAGCTCTCTCTCTCTAGATTTCCCGTGTAAGTTTACTTCTCCCGTTAATTTATCGTTTGTTAATATTGTAGCTCGTGACTAGACCGTTCTAAATCTCTAGTTTATTTACATTTTCATTAAGTTTCGCATTTCCTTGTTTTCCTAGCTTAATCCTTTGAAAACCTTAGTTTTTAGTTCTTGTTTGTCAATTTCTCAAGTGTTAAAGTCGTAGGCTAACTTAGGATCTTCATTAAAAATAAGTTTTTAACGTCACATGTTATGTTCTTTATTTCCTTCATAAAAATAGTCATGTTTCCCGTAGCTATGATCGAGTAGTCGTCATAGGCTCGGTCATGGGGTGATTAGCACCCCATGACTTAGGTTAATTCACTCTCCTCGCCAAAATGTAAACATTGCTTGTTAATCAAAGAGTTAGGATTAATTTTATGTATCGAAATTTGGATTTGTTAATCCCGTTGATCACGCGTAGCCAAGGGCTTGACCGCTTGGCACGTGTGATGCTTAGGGCTATGTCAATCAAAATGTTTGTATAAATGGCACAAGAATCCTACTCTTTGAGAAACACCATTTCTAGTCAAACGAGTTTAAGTACCAAATCTTCCGTTCGGGGTCGTTTAACGACGCCCCGAGCCGGTTATTTTAGAGGAGAACGAATTGGCCTAAGGCATGGGTGTTGTGAACCCCTTGACTTAGCCTTGTTTTAACTAGCTTTTTAATCTTCCGAATCATTCATGAAGTTAAGTGAATTCCACCCCCAAACTACAAACGCCAAGTTTGCCGCTTCAAGGCTAAACCAGCACTCGCGAATCAATCACTCACGCGCTGGACATTCGGTCTCTGTGGACTCGACCCGGACTTCCGGTTATCATGCTTCGCGACACCTAAACCCTACGCTTGGGGAAACACCATTTGATATACACTCCAAGGACGCAAGCAAGTACTCAGTCCATTCTCCTTAGACCATCATCATCCCTAAGTCACAACTCTAGGAGAAAGGTGGGCTCGCAAGGACTAGCAAGAACAATGTTCTTGATTCCAAAGCTCTGAGTCACTTTCTCTCCCTATGTTTTTTCGCGCCTTGAGAATGAATCAATCTATATGGGAATTTGTGAAGGAATGTCTCATATTTATAGAGATCTGCACCCAATCATTGGGCTGCAGACATTTCCCTAATAATATGATGACATGTGCTCTCCCTGTATATCTGGGCAACGTGGGTTACATCACTGGCCGTTAGGAAGATTCCCATGGCTTATCCAGTGCACGCCATTCCATCGCAACGATCCCTAATCCTTTAAAGCCACCAAGCCACTTGCATCTCCCCTATTCTCGCTACACTAGGGATGGTTGTGAGCCATTTGGCTCGCACCAACACCTTCCTTGAGACTCGTAATGACTTCCCTTGCCCTGCCTTATGGCCAGGTGCAATCGCGAGCTTGATATATACATACGCGTAAGCATTAAATTCTTCCCATTGTGCCAGTTCCCTTTGCAGAGGGGTCGCGACGTACGAATCCTAATCTAGTGAGGTTCTCTTTCTTAGAGTATCCCTTACTTGGGGTTTTTATGATTCTGCTGTGTTCCTCTACGAGGGTATCCCCTTTGCAGTGGGTTCACTCTAGTCATTCACTTTAGTCAATGTCTGACGTGTCTGTTGTGACTTTCCCCACCACGTGGCAAGTCATTATAGGCTGGTCAACTGCCCAGTCATCAGACGCGCTGATCTTTCCTACATATGCCCCTCGCGCGAACGTGATTTTGCTACGCATGTTTGTTAACGCGCTATATCGCGCGCGTGCGACGTCAGCGGAGTCCGTTTTTTTCGCATTTCCCTCCAAAAGGTGGTTGTTCCTGATTTTGAAGTTTGCAGGCCAATTGGACTGCTGACGCCTTTTCCACCGCTCATTCTTGTGATGATAGCGAGGCTACGCCTATAAATATCATTAGAGAAAGAGAGGAAACACTTTATTCTCTCCAGAACTCTTTCGTGTTTATCTCAAAAGATTCCCAAGTCCCTCACTTCTTCCCTTCTTCTACCAGTTAAGATTTTTTTCGAAACCCTAGCTCTTCCTTAGAATCCATTATGGCTAGAACAAGGAAGTCAGAACCTGATATTGAGGCTCTTTTAGCGAAGACCTCTCTGCCTCCTGCCAGTGAGTGGAGGAGGGCTCCATTCCTTAGGCCTAAGAATGATGCCTTCTGGGCCAACGTTTGGAACTATGTTCCCATTTGTGGCAATCCTAAAGCGCGGTACATCTTATTCTCCAACGAACCCAATACTTCAAAAATAGACATGATTGATCTCTCTTCGTTGGTACGACTGAGGATAGAGACACTACTACAAAAACCTTAAACCATGACAGTTAAAAGGTGTCATGAATCACAAAAGATGACAGTTTTAAAACTGTCATCTTTGGAGGTGACATTAAAAGTCTATATTTGTTATGACAGTCAAAAAATGTCATTAAAACATATAAGATGATGGTTTAAACCTGTCATCTTTGCAATAAGATGACAGGTTTACATTGTCATCTTTACAATCAACGATGACTATTTTAAACTGTCATCTTATCTATCCTCCATTCTAAAAAAAAAAAATTCCAATTCTAGTTCGAACACGTGGCTCTCGTGTGGCCGCCCTTGCATGACCGCCCAGTGGAGTTCACATGGCACCCTCGTGGCGCTTGTGTGGCGCCTACGTAGCACTTGTGTGGTTAGCTGATATTTGCTTGCCCCAGGACTCGAACTCAAGACCTTGAGTACTTCCTCGCGCGCGCGCATGTTAACAACTGAGCTAGCATGCTTGTTGTTGACAAAAGACCAACAAAAATATTTATACTATTTTTTCGAAAAATTTTAAGCTGAGTACTTTTTATGTCAGTTTTAGATTTAATATAAGATGACAATTTTAAACTGTCATCTTATACGTTTAATGACACTTTTTGACAATCATCTTTTATGATCAACTTCAATGTCGGTTCTAATTAAAACTGACATTAAAAGGGCTTAGCTTCAATGTCACTTTTAAGGAAAACTGACATTCAAAGGTTATCCATATGGGCTTCTGGAAGCGCCATGTTTTAATGTCAGTTCTAAGCAAAAACTGACATTAAAGAGATAGATAATAATGTCACTTTTATTATAAACTGTCATCTTATATAGCAAAGATGACAGTTTTTAGGATAGACTGACATCAAAACTCTACCCTCATATTTTCGATGACAGTTTTACAAAAACTGTCATTGTTTCAATTTTTGGTGTGTCATCTTTAACCATTATTGTAGTAGTGAGAGGGGAGATTTCCCATTTTTCCAAGTCCAATACAAAACCAATGTTCAACCCCTGAAGGGCTGGGGTGATTGGGTAACCACTGTACTCGAAAAGAAGGAGTACAGAAATACCCTTGGCAAAATAGGTTTATTGAAGGCCGTTCGCCTTTCTCGAGATCTCTCCATGAACCGCCCTCAATGCGATTTGGACTTCGTCGTGTCTCTCTGGAGCACCACGAGTCACACTTTCATCTTCTCATTTGGAGAAGCAG
The DNA here is from genome assembly GCA_020921065.1 of Vaccinium darrowii. NCBI lineage: Eukaryota > Viridiplantae > Streptophyta > Magnoliopsida > Ericales > Ericaceae > Vaccinium > Vaccinium darrowii. Next base: position 38,301,770 of record CM037154.1, read on the forward strand.
GGCCCACCCTGTTGGATACAGAGACTCTAATGGGCCTCTTCAGTCGCAATGAGTATCAATACAACCCTAATGACAATTCTGGCGGTGTCAAGACAATGGCTGAATATGTCGAGAAAGAGTTTAAGGCTGCCGGTGAGTTTGGATCTCGCTATGACATCCAAGGGAGGCCTCGTTAAGCCCCTAAAGCCAACAAGACCACGTGGGGATCTTGGCAACCTTCTGGTTTCACGACATCGCTTCTCGAATAATGAGATGGAGCCAAACTACCCCCGACCAGCTCTTTGAAGATTGGTGGATGAGGTGACCTCGTTTAATCCACGCTCTTACCAGAAAAATGTTGATGGTGCCATAGGCCCACCAGTCTTCACGGAGGATGTTATTGAAGATTTCCATAGCAAGAATATTCGAGCCCACAAGTTAGAATTTCTCACATGGGTCACTCCTTGCTATCTTCCCACTCTGTCCTCTGAGGGTCAAATTCTAGTGTTGTATCGAGCAGACAGGCTCCAACTCCAGTTTGGGTATGATCAGGGCGAGAAAAGAGGTACTTTATTGGATCATTTTTGGTTACGAGCTGGACTTTAAATGATAAGAAATAGTGCCTGAGCTTCTGTGTTGTAAAGGCTAGTGCCAAGCAATGGCATTCAATAGGGGTGTAACGTTCTTCTGCTCCTTGCACTTTTCTGCTGATGTAATACATTGGTCTTGCAACTCCTTCCACCTCCTGAGCTAGTAATGCCCCAATCGACCTCGCGGTGGAAGTTAAATACAGGATCAATGGCTTCCCTTTCTGTGGCGCGGCAATTGTCTATGGAGAGGCCAAATCTGCTTTGACTTTCTCAAAGGCCATTTGGTGCTTGTCCTTCCATTCAAACTTTGTCTTTTCTTTCAGTAAGTCACCCAGGGGCGCAATGATTTTTGCTAAAGCGGGAATAAATCGTCATAGATAGGAAACCTTTCCCAAAAATCCCTTGAGGGACCTTTGAGAATGAGGAGGAGGCATGCTCGTGATGGGGTGGATCTTTGATTCATCTGCATCAATCCCATGTCTGTGCACCAGAAAGCCCAAGAACTTTCCTGACGCGACCTCGAAACGCACACTTAAGGGGATTCATTCACATGTTGAACTTTCTGCATCTTTTGAACACCCCTTCGAGGTCGCGTAGGTGCTCTGTCTTGTATTTTGATTTCGCAACCAAATCATCAATGTAAACTTCCACTGAATGATGAATCATATCATGAAAGATTGTTGTCATTGCTCGCTGATATGTCGCAAAAATTCCCAGTATAGTAAAAATTACCCAAAAGGGTCCGAAAAGCAGTCTTTTCTGCGTCCTCAAGCGCCATTTTAATTTGATTATATCCACTGAAGCCATCCATGAAGGAGAACATTTCATGGCCAGCGGTGGTATCAACCAATGTGAGGCAATGGCATTTCGTCTTTTGGATAGGCCTTCTTAAGGTCTCGAAAGTCCTCGCAGATCCTAATTTGGCAATTCTTTTTCTTCACGGGCACAATATTGCACAACCACGTGGGGTACTGGATCGGACGAATAAACCCAGCACCCCTAAGCTTCTCCACCTCCTCCTTGATTTTCTCTTCCAAATCTGGGTGGTACTTGCTCTGAGGCTGTTCCATGGGTTTACAGTTTGGGAACACATCGAGATGGTGGCTCACGAGCTCTGAGTCTAGGCCAAGCATCGCATCATATTGCCAAGCAAACACATCGCTGTATTTGCGTAGCAAGGCCACCATTCCAGCTCGGGCTTCTAATTCCATTGACTTACTTATAAAGACGGGCCTCGCTGTTCCTTCTCTAATCCTCAAATTAACTTCCTTGAGCTCCTCGGGTTGAGGCTTGGGTCCATCATGCATATACTCAAGAGCTGGCTCAGGTTTCTAGATCATCTTGAGCTCCTCTCCAATTCCTTCCATGTCGCGGGGTCAGAAGCTTTACAGACGCTGACTGACCCCTCACACCGTCATAAATGATACACAGTTTTCCCCCCTCGCTAGTCTTTTTGGTCTTGCGAGGGGTCAATCTTGCAAACACTATGGCACGCTTCGCGACAGCTGGTTCCGACGGCTCCCCTTTGATATCTTCCCATTTTGGGAGTTTCTCTCCCACAGGCTTTACAATTACAGCTTCGCAGGCCTCCTCGACTTCAAAAAAGTATACTACTTCAGACAAGTGGGCCTCGCAGGCTTCGAAGGGACTCTCAGTGGCTGGTATAGTAACCCTCTTCCCAGCCCAGATGCCTTTGAGGCACTGGTGATAGCTCGACGGGACCACTGCGTACTTATGCATCCATTAGTGGTGGTTTATTTTCCATTTCTCTTTGACGAAGAGTTTCTATTGCACTTAAAAGATTTCGGGAAGATGAACTTTGTACTCCACTTCTCGTCACAACCATCAGCTATGAAAGCCTCCCTAGCGGAGTCGCCAAATGTAGGATAGGTTCTTTGTTCAATCAAATAAACTTAATTTGGAGAGGCAAACAATAGCTAATAATTGAGTAAGAATAAGAGAGTGCATAAAGGGATAAAGAATTAGGCCAAATACACAGAAAGAGAAGGCAGTAGTACTCAGTCCATTCTCCTTAGACCATCATCATCCCTAAGTCACAGCTTTAGGAGAAAGGTGGGCTCACGAGGACTATGAAGAACAATGTTCTTGATCCCAGAGCTTTGAGTCACTCTCTCCCAAGGTTTTTTCGTTCCTTGAGAATGAATCAATCTATATGGGAATTTGTGAAGGAATGTCTCATATTTGTAGAGATCTGCACCCAATCATTGGGCTGCAGACATTTCCCTAATAATATGATAACACGTGCTCTCTCCGTATATCTGGGCAACGTGGGTGACATCACTGGCCGTTCAGAAGATTCCCATGGCTTATCCAGTGCACGCCATTCCATTGCGACGATCCTTAATCCTTTAAAGCCACCAAGCCACTTGTATCGCCCCTATTCCCGCTACGTTACGGATGGTCGCTAGCCATTGGGCTCGCACCAACACCTTCCTTCAGACTTGTAATGACTTCCCTGCCCCTGCCTTATGGCCAGGTGCAGTCGCGAGCTTGATATATATGTATGCGTAAGCATTAACTTCTTCCCATCGCGCCAGTTCCCTTTGCAGAGGGGTCGCGACGGGCGAATCCTCATCTAGTGAGGTTCTCTTTCTTAGAGTATCCCTTACTTGGGGTTTTTATGATTCTGCTGTGTTCCTCCGCAAGGGTATCCCCTTCGCAGCGGGGTTCACTCTAGTCATTGACTTTAGTCAATGTCTGACGTGTCTGTTGTGACTCTCCCCACCACGTGGCAAGTCATTATAGGCTGGTCAACCGCCCAGTCATCAGACGCGCTGACCTTTCCTACACTTTAAAATGGGAAAAATACATAGATTTGAATTCAAGATTTTGAAATCCAAATCACCTAAAGAAAAAAGCAAAAGAAAGAATATGCAAAATCCGAATATATGTTCTTCTATGACTTTTGTAAACACCTAAGGACTCAATATTAACAGTAAATGTTCAATTTACTTGAGTGTGAATCAGAAAAAATCACCTCTTTGCTGCGTCACCTTCTTTTCTTCTACCATTTGATCGCTTCCTGCAAAATAATTAACATTTGTCAGATTTCTAATGAGAAGGAAAAAGAAAATTTTGAGTGCATGAGAGAAATCTCAAAAGGAATAAATTGAGGTAAGATATAAGTAGAGTCAGTATGAGGAATCAAGACGAGTAACCATTCTTGCTGATTATATATAAGATACAAACAACAAGTGCTTTCAAAATTATGAGGAAATAAAAATATGTATCGTTAATTGAAGATGCAAATCTGAAGTTTCCTTTTTCCTTCTGTTAAGAAAAATTCATCAATCACAATATGGAAAAGAGGAAGGGTTGCATTTACCAAAAGATAATGCATATCACGGATTGTACTACTTTTACAATCAAATCATTAAATCATTCCTTTAATATAAGTAGTCCTTTGTCAAAATCAACTGTAAGAAAAATCATTCAAAAAACCAAATTATAATACGTTGAAAAGTCTTTTCTTTCAAAAAGAATGATAGCATAAGGATATTAGTTTCAAATTATTAAAAATTAAATGAAGATGCTAGCGTCATATGTCGCATCCAGCGTCTTTATACCGAAAAGTCATTTTGCAATAATATATTTGTACATTTATCTTTCATAAAGCACTCTTATTTGTAATAAAAAAAAAAAAACTCAAAACACTCTCCAACTTTCGTCCAAAATTTAAATTGTCTTTTTTCAAATATTTAAATGATAATATAAATAAAAAAATTTAAAACTAATCACTGTCCTCGATATTCCCGCAGCCGCTACACTGTTTCCGCTACACTACACAGTCCGCAAATCTCTGTTTAAAACCTTGGACTTACATGTGCAATACTGTTGTTTCAAGAGAAAATTTTGTCCACCAACTGGAGGGGTATTGACATTCAAGAGAAAATTGGTAACTTCTCTCAGGCAGCCATTGCTTGGAATAATAAGAACGTGTTTGGCAATATTTTTAGAAAAAAGAGGTGGATTTTATCTAGAATTAAAGCTGTCCAAGAAGCACAGAGCCAAAACTTTTCCCATAATCTCATTGTCTTGGAAAAAGAGCTTAGGGGGAGTTCTTGAATGGATTTTATGAGATAAAATGAGAAATTTGATTTTAGTTGGTGTTTTATGAAGGGGTGATAAAATCACCTTGTTTTCCCAGTAGATAAAATCTAGTGTGATAATAGTTGTGGATAATATAGTATGATAAAATCTAGTGTGATAAAATCACCTTCCTTTTATCTATTCGTAAAAGATGATGATAAAATCAAAGATGATAAAATCAAATAATCCATTCAAGAACTCCCCCTTACTAGCGAACAACATTCTTACTCAAGAGGAAATTCTTTGGTACAAAAAATTTAGTTCTAAATGAATAGTGTTGGGTGAAAGAAACACGAGATATTTTCATTTATCCACTATAACTAGGAGACGTAAATCCAAAATAAACATGCTTAAAGACAATAATAATATCAAGATTGATAACCCCTCGGAGATAAAAGAGTTGGTGCAAAATTATTTTAAGGAGCTTTTTCGTAATCATGATGATACTCCGGACTCTTGCTTCCACTTGAATCCTCACAAGGCCCTATCGAATGAGGATAATGATAACTTATGCATGCCCAGCTCCAGTTCTGAAATTTAGGATACTGTCAAACATATTATATGACTGGTCATAATGTGTTTATGACCGGTCATAATGCCTTTTTACAGGTTACCTGTACCTATAAAAAGGCATTATGACCGGTCAAAATGTGTTTTTATTGTCCGCCCATTGGGCGGATAGTAGAAAGATCCTTATTGGATTGTTGTTGGTCATGATATTTGTGAATTTGTCAAAGATTGTTTTGCTAAAAGTTCCATGCCTTTGGAGGTTAACAAAACTTTAATTGCTCTTATTCCTAAAATGGATAACCCCGAAAGTATTAAAATGTTCCTTCCCATAAGTCTTTGCAATGTTAGATATAAAATTGTTACTAAAATTATCGTTGCTAGACTTCGACCTCTTCGTAGCAAAATTATTGGTCCTTTTGAAAGCAGTTTCATACCGGGTCGCTCTACTAATGATAGCATCATTATAACCCAAGAAATTTTGCACACTCTTCGCACTAAAAAAGGGAAGAAGGGAGGTATGTTGTTAAAAATTGACTTAGAGAAAGCTTATGATAAGAGTTCTTGGAAATTCCTCTTTGACACCCTCATTTTTTTCAATCTTAACCCCTCATGGACTGCTCTTATCATGAGTTGCGTCACTAGTGTTACCACCTCTATCCTTTAGAATGGAGAAAAACTTGATGAATTTACCCCGAGCCTGGGGCTTAGACAAGGGGATCCTCTATCCCCTTATTTGTTTGTGTAATGCATGGAAAGACTCCCTATTCTCATCAATGACAAATACATGATAGGGGGAATGGAAAGGTATAAAAATTTCTAGAAATACTGATGATCTGACTCATCTATTTTTTGTGGATGACCTTGTTCTTTTTGGCCAAGCTAATATTTCGAATTGCAAAGCTATTATGGAAGTTATCAATGAGTTCTGTATGCTTTCTGGCCAAACGGTTAACTTACATAAGTCTAAACTGTTTGTCTCTCCCAACATATCTCGTAATAAAGCTCGTCGCTTGAGTAACTCTTGTGGTATAGCCCATACTAATGATTTAGGTAAATACCTTGGGGTGCCTATTCTTCACAGTACGGCTAACAAAGATTAGTTCAAACATATTTTAGATAGAGTTCAGAGTAGACTTGTTGGTTGGAAGCCTAATACACTCATGTTGGCTGGGAGGGCCACTTTAATTCAGGCTTCCTCTGCCACCATTCCTAATTACGCCATGCAAACGATGAAATTGCCTGTGAATGTGTGTGATAAACTTGACCGTATCAATAGAGACTTTCTTTGGGGAGATACTCCCGATAAAAGAAAGTTGCATCTTGTGAACTGGCACACTGTTTGCAAGGATAAAGATGTGGGTGGATTAGGTTTGAGAAAGGCTCAGACCCAAAATATGGCTTTGCTTACCAAACTTGGTTGGAAGCTTGTTTGTCAAGATGATAGCCTTTGGGCTAATATCCTTCGGGATAAGTACTTAAAGCATCGTGCCCTTCAAACTTGGCCTAGCAATAGATCGGCTTCTCATATTTGGCGGAGTATCACACACTAGAGACATTATTAAGGAAGGAACCAAATGGACCATTGGAGATGGTCAATCGGTTGACCTCTCGATCGAATGATTGGTGGTGTGGAAATGGACCTCTTGCTAAGAGGTATCCGGGACCACATACTTTGGAGAATACCAAAGTGGCGGTTATTATTGAAAATGGCCACTGAAATCTGGAAACTATTGACAATATTGTGAATTAGACTACTTGTGATGATATCCTTGCTATAGTACTTCCAATCTACTCTCAGACTATTGACCACCCTTCATGGGTGGATTCCTTGAATGGCAATTGCTCTGCCGCGACAGCCTACGATTTTATCAACAAGGATAGCAGTGATACAAAAGGGTGGAAGTGGTTTTGGAAATTAAAAATTCCTCAAAAACTTAAAACTTTTATTTGGCTTATTTACCATAATAAACTTCCCACCAATTTGTTTCGCGCTCACATAGGGATCAATACCTCAGATCACTGTCCCAGATGTAATAACTCTCAGGAAAACCTTTACCATTTGTTCCAGGAATGTCCCAAGGCCATTGAGCTGTGGGATATAATCCCCTCGAGCCGGTTAATGCGAAATAGGATTGCAAGCTCCTTTTTAGATTGCATGACCTTTAATTTGAGAAAGAAAAAAAATTTATCTATAGGATCAGATATACCTTGGAACATCCTGTTTTGCACTTCTATTTGGCAAATATGGAAGGACTGTAACTGTAAAAGTTTTGATAACAGCGAAGTTCCTCCTGCTGTGAGTTCCAAAGTTATCCTGGTCCTATGCATCTGAAATTGTTGAGGCTTTCAAGACTAATTCCATTACTGACTCTCCTATGGCTAGGCTGAATCCATGGTTTCCACCATTGGCAGGTAATCTAAAGCTCAATACTAATGGAAGCTGGTATGAGAGCACGAGGAGAGCAAGATTTGGAGGCATTTTTAGGAACGTCCAAGGCAAATGGAAGCTTGGCTATCCTGGGACGATGGTGGCGAGCTCAAGTCTTGAAACTGAGATATGGAGTATATACAGAGGGTTAACCATTATTCTGGAAGAAGGGTTCTCTAATGTTCAAGTTGAATCTGACTCGCAAGTTGTTGTTCTTCTCTTCAATGATGGAGCCCCTGTAAATCACCCCCAAAGCAACTTGATCAATGCTAGGAAATATCTCCTAAACCGAACGGGTAGCACACTCACCCACATCAATCGTAATGCGAATCAATGTGCTGACTTTGTTGCCCGAATGGGGGCTGAACAGAATGAAGCCTTGGTGGTAACTACAAGCCCCCCTCTGCCCATCCGAGAGTTCTTGATTAGGGACAGCCTGAATCTCCACCAATTCCTGGACTAATTTCTATGTTTAAAACTAGCTTAGTTTATTTTTAGTTTGGTAGTAATTGTACCTGCTCTGTACTTCTGATGCAGCTTGACCTTATAGCCTAAGTTCTAATGGCCTTGTTCGTTTCCCTATTTAGTTGTAGTTTTAGTTTTGATGACATCATCATTTTCCTCATTTCTCTCTCTATCTCTCTCCACTCATTACACCTGCTGACATTATCTAAACTAAACTAAATTATCTAACCAAATACAGCCAATATATTTCCGAAGTACCAAAAAAAAAAATATTGTTGTTTCACTTTTAACCCTGGGAACATAACTTACACAAACAGAACCAATAGAAGCCACAAATAAATGATCAAAAGTTTTGAAAGATATAAAGTTCTCATAGGAAAGTTATAGATCAGAAGAAATAGAATCGATGCTTCCAATACCAAACAACGTTTAAAGTGGGAAATGATTTGCGAAATGGTGATGTAACATAAATCTAAAACCTAAATAAAAATTACGAGAAAAACATTCGAGTTACAAGACTAACCCCCAGAAAACCCTCACAAAAGAATACTTATGTTAAAATCTATGCTTCCACATAAATAAGTGTGATTCAAATTTCAAACAATGTCTAAACTAGGATAAAATTGGCATAAAGGGAAAGAAATATGCATGCTTAATCAGTCGGGGGAAAACATGGCAAAAACTGACAACTCAAACTTAGCTTTATTGCCAGTAAACCTCAATCAAGGATGCATCTATGAATAATGGATGAGAACGAGTAAAAAACAAGAACAGCCATGCATGGCCGTGTGGAATTATAAGTAAAAAGAGCAATTGATAGAATGATTATTCTTCCATTGTAGTTTCAATAGAGGTCAATAAAGCACCAAAAATCCAATTAGGTCGCCGTATCCATGTCAGGGACACGGGGACACGTATCTTTTACCTATAGTTCCACATAGAGCTCATTTCATTTCACTAAATCCGTATGCGAAGAGAAAACCAAAATGATGATTGATAACACTGCGTGTGGTATGCCAAAGGCCAAGATGGATGATGATTAATATCCAAGCTTCAGACACACACTGAATTGAATTGAGCTTCCAAGTGTGTCATCCAAAACGTGTTTTTGTACTCACACAGCAATATAGCAACACTAAGTTAGCAATGCACTTTCTCAATCCAACTTGCTTCTCAAGTTCATCAATGCTTGGTAAGGCATTAATTCAAATAGAATTCAGTGATTAAGAAGTTACAGGATTCATTATGCATGCGAACCAAAAAAAAATCTCAGAGAGTTGTCCAACTTAAAAGACCATATTTCAGCGTTTGGTATTCATAGTTGCAAGGGCAGTAATAATTTTGAAATCTTAATAAGGATACACAGGAAAAAGCACAATAACAATATTCACTGACTATTCTTTATCTGTTAACACAATTGCATACTCCCCTCCCTGCATGAGTGTCTGTGTTTCTGTGTCTATGCCTGTGTCTGTTTCCGTATTTGTGCTGCATAGATAGAGGTACTAACACGAACGGTAGTACATACGCACATATTTAAAGAGGGATAGACTGAATCAATTATTGATATAAACTTCAATGTAAGTCTGCACGCTTAAATGTCAAATGGAAAGTGAATAACCTTACCATAAGGTTTCGTTTGATCATAACTTGCGGAAGATGATCCATAGGGTGCTTTGGGAGAAGCTTGATCACGGGAGCCACTGAAACAGTTTTTAACCTATCAAAGAATAACTGACATGAAGTAAGAAAAATGAAGTTCGGTTCTTTTCTTTTATCGCTCAACATTCACAATAGGAATTCTATGTTAATTAAGCAGACTCGTAAGTAATTTTATTTATTTCTTTATTTATTTATTTATTATTATTATTATTATTATTATTATTATTATTATTATATGTTCTTTCAGTGGTGTTTTGAGTTTGTTCTATGTTCTTTTGTGGGAGCTTTTTGTTGCTGTTTAGGGATTTCCTTTCTGCTGTCGGTCATTGATTGGTTGTTACACTTACTGGGGTTTTGATTCTTTGATTAATTTTGTTTTACAAGGTGTTTTTTAGTTTCGAGGGGTTGTTTGCTTTGGTTTTTTGGTTTTGGTGGTGTTGTTCTTCTAGTGATTTTTCCGGTGCTCATCTCTTGTTTCTGTGGAGTGATGCTAGTGCATAGTTTTCGGGATGGAGCCAAGGGATGCCAGTAGGGGCGGTTGTCACAGCAAGAAACAAAAAATCTCTAAATATAGAAAAAAAAAATTCCTATGAATCATATAGGCTCACTTTTTTGGTAAAAAAATATGCCCCTGCACAGTGAAATTTCTGACTCTGTCCCTACATAGTTTGTTGGGGTTGATGCTTGTGTGCGGTCTTGGTTTTGGTGTTGTTATCCTTTTGGTTTTGTGGTGGTTTAAGCAGTTCTTTTTCTCTTATTGGTATCTTGCCAATTAATGTCCCTCTTGGGTCTTAGGTATCTCTTGCTTGTCCTTATTTCTTCTAATCATTGTTCTATTTTAAAAAATGAATAAATTTTTTTTTGCCGAGCAAAAAAGCAAAAAGAAACAATACAACTCCAAATAAACATATACAAAATATTTTAGTCCGTAACCTATGAACAAGACGGCATATTCAAAAAACTCGTTCTCAGTTGTATGAACCAAACCAAGCCAACCCCGCAAATCAAGGAACCAATACCCACAGGCTGGTTTGTCTTTTTGTTTGTATTAGTTGGGGCCACGGAGGGCGAGCCCTCAGAGGTTGGCACGGAGGGCGAGCCCCCCGAGGTTGAATCAAAAGGGCCCCCTAAGGTTGAATAGAAGCTCCAAGAAAGAATATTATATTTTTCTACACCAGTGCCTGTGGCACCAGAAAAACCAACTCTCACCCATTCAGGCAATTAACATTCCTCTTGGGTCTTAGGTATCTCTTGTTTGTCCTTATTTCTTCTAATCTTTGTTCTATTTTAAAAATGAATAAATATTTTTGTGGTGGTTTAAGCAGTTCTTTTTCTCTTATTGGTATCTTGCCAATTAACATTCCTCTTGGGTCTTAGGTATCTCTTGTTTGTCCTAATTTCTTCTAATCTTTGTTCTATTTTAAAAAATGAATAAATATTTTTTTGCCGAGCAAAAAAAACAAAATGAATCAATACAACTCCAAATAAACATATACAAAATATTTTAGTCGTAACCTGTGAATAAGACGGCAAATTCAAAAAACTCGTTTTCAGCTGTATGAACCAAACCAAGCCAACCCCGCAAATCAAGGAACCAATACCCACGGGCAGATAAATTACTAGACGCTGGTTTGTATTAGGTGAGGGCCCCGGGGTTGGCAGGGGGGGTAAACTGGAAGGTGAGACGCTAGGGGGTGGACTGGAAGGTGGGCCGCTAGGGGATGAACTTGAATCGAAGCTCCAAGAAAGAATATTATATTTTTCTACACCGGTGCCTGTGGCACCAGAAAAACCAACTCTCACCCATTCAGGCAAAACGTTTTGCAAATCAAGAGGACGACAGGAAAGGTTATAGTACTGTTCAAGGTTCGGATACTCCTCGTATGATAGATTGACACTTAAGGTTTTTGTAGTGGAATCATATACCACCCAAGCATTTGCCGTTACATTATTGGCTATACTACCATCCAACAAATTGACAGTTGCCCCGGGCACGGACTCAATCGAGTTGACATCGATACCAACATGGTATGGGCTCGGGTCCCAGGAATTTTGGTAAGTATCAAACTCAACGGCCACAATCGGATTGTTGGCATCATTGAGGTTGGAGCTGTCAAAAAGACCAAGATATCCTCCGGTGGAATCGATTGGGATTGTAGCATTCTGGGGAGAGAGGAAGAAGCTGAGTCCATCACCACCATGACTATTGGTATTCGATGGTACTATGATGAAAGAGAAATAAGTGTTGAAGTCTTCCAAGTTTCCAGTTTCGGGGTCCCATAGGTGCATGGGGGTCGAGTATGTGGCTCGACCAACACTAGATGTGGGGGAAGTACTGTCCAATGGGTACTTCGTGAGTTGGAGTTCTCCTGTATCCTCGTTTATAGTTGCATCCCCTTGGCACTGTATGTCAGGGTCATTTGTGTTGAAACTGGAAAAGTTGAAGGAAATAGAGTTTGCGAAAGGAAAGAGAAGAAATAAGAAGATGGTAAGCCAGATGATAAAGTTGAGAAATAGAATTGGTTGTGGTTGTTGGACTTGGAAATGGGTGGATAATTTTGAGTTGCAGAGAGCCATGGTTGGAAATGGAGAATGAGTGGGTTGAGATGTGGTATAAGAAGAAAGTTTAAATAAAAGTGATTGAACATCTAATGATATATTAAAAAATGACTCAATCATCTTACTTCTCCGTCAATGAACAATACTAAAGGATAATTTCGGTAGATTTTCAAATGCAATGATTAACCTCCACACACTCAGACACACTCCCTCTCTCTCCACTTATTTGAATTATAGGAGTTTCTAAGTATGCTCTCCACCTTTCTTCTTCCACCTATCACCAGGTGTATATGATATCATACCAAAATACGTCATAAGAGTCTTGTCATCACTCATGTGACAAATAAGATGGAGATAACCTGCCAAACTTATTATTTTTTGTTTATGGTTAAATCATTCCCACACTTTGCTTATTCATATACAAAAATGCATCAAGGCTACATAACGACTCTAATAAGACAATCAGCAGTGCTCAACAAAAGAGAGAGAAATGAGAATTTTAGGTTCATTGAAATCACGAGAAATTGAATTAATTTAAACATGATTTTAGATGTGATTTAATTGAGAAATTTTGTTTAATTTAATTTACACATGGAAAAAGTAAAATCAACCCATGAGATGAAAGTTTTGGGGTCGCCACTATAACAAACAATATGGTATTTAGCTACCATAACGAACAATATTACTAGGGAGAAAAGATGATGAAGAATTGGGCTCCATTGCGCAATCAACGATCATGATTTCATCTCGGCATCTGCAGATCTAAGACATCTATTGCAGAGATGAAATTTGGACCATGGCTTACCGAGATCAATGAATCAGATGTCGCACTACAAACTTGTAGAGTGGCGCTGCACTACAGGAATCCCATGTCCTCATAGGTAATTGGTCTGTCATTTTTTGTACCAAAATTGTTCAATTTTTGTACCAAAATTTTTCAATTTTTGAAACTTATACCCACTTAAATCCAAGGGCCTTAATTAATTTGTTCAGGAAATCCAATGTCTGAGATTGAAGTTCTCCTATCGCTTTGAAAAAAAACTCCATCTCTGCTCCCATGCCTTAGAAATAGAATTGTAAGGTTAAATTTGCATTGACTAGTGTCTGCTCGAGCTTGAAGGCACGGGTTCAAGCACAGTTGAACTTAATATAGACTTAATCGACGTCAATCAACATCAATCGCGAAATCCTACTCGACGAATCCAATTTAGCTTCATTAGATTTTCCCTTGCAGCTTTTAAGTTATAGAAAGCAGAAATAAAAATAAATTGTATATGTTTGGATTTTTAAAAAAATTACCAACGAAAAGTAAAACAAGAATGTAAAATTAGACTTAGCAATAATTTATAAAACAAATGAAAAAATTTAAAAAAAAACAACAAAAAAGTTATACTCCATGCTCCACGTAATTTCGTTCTCTAGCATAAGGATTGTCTTTATTCTTTACAGGCCATTTATGTTCTTGCGCGCATAGTTTGGCGTGAGATTTTGATTTTGAAATTTGAGAGAGAGAGAGAGAGAGAGAGCTTTGAAATTGAAAACAAGCATGAAAATTCGAAACAAATTTCATCAAAGATTCAATATTATGATGAACAGTTGAATTTAGAAATTTGAAAATCATGCAACTCGGAAGTAGGATTTATGAGGACCATTGTACACCGTTTATTTATGTATAAATTTAAAACCTGAGCTATTTTATCCCATGTACCACCAATCAATTTCCATTATCTTCACTAGTCTGTCGGTGCTCGAAACGTGAATTATAGCCTGGCCCATTATTTATACCACTCAGTGATGGATCCGACACTAGTATTGCCTAGGTTTTATTACAGGCCAGTACAAAAAATAAATATTTATTACCACTAACTCCAATAATTCTTTTTAATTAGCACTAACTCCGTTGAGGTCAATCACTCTTTTTTGGGGATAGGCACTTAAGGGTTCACTTTCCTATTATAGGATTTTTAGTGGTTTAGGCACTTTCGTAGGGTACCCTAAGGTTTAGGTTTAGACACTTTCATAAGGTACCTTAAAGTTTAGGGTACCCTAAATTTAGAATGTAAATTTTAGAATTTAGACCGTACAGTTAGAATTTAGACTATACATTTAGAATTTAGAATGTACATTTAGAATTTAGGCCGTACATTTAGAATGTACATTTTAGAATTTAGACTGTACATTTAGAATTTAGACCGTACATTTAGAATTTACATTTTAGAATTTTGACCGTATATTTAAAATTTAGACTGTACATTTAGAATTTAGATCGTACATTTAAAATTTAGACCATACATTTAAGAATTTAAAATTTAGCACTTTTATAGGGTACCCTAAGATTTTAGACACTTTCATAGGATACCTTAGGGTTTAGGTTTAGACACTTTTATAGGGTACCCTGGGGTTTAGGTGGGATGGGTAGAGAGAGAAGGGGGGGGGGGGGGGGGGGGGGGGTGAAGACGAACGGGCTACCAGAAAGATTTGGAGTGGGATGAGCTTTTTTGTCAACAATGGAGTGGGATGTGCAACTGCTCTAAAAACTGGAGTGGCTGGTAAATGCCCCTATTGCCTAAAACTCGTACCACGGCTCACCTCTTGAATAAACTAAACTCAAAGGAAACAAGGAAACCGACTATCAAACTCTATATATGCTAAATTGACATAATAAGTATAAACTAGGTGCCGTAAATGTTCACGTAAACATTTACGCGACTATTAGAAATATCAATTTTTGTGGGGTTAGTCCATACAAATTTTGTCCTGCACTTGATTGTCCCGCTGGTGGAAGGTAGAATTAATCCAGGCACAAACTGACAAAAGAAAAATTAATAAATAGCATATATGTGTTGGTTTTTAGCTCGATTTCCACGTTTGCAGCATCTCTGGTCCAGACCAATGCTTCTCGGGTCCGGACCAAGCATCTCTGGTCGCATGTTTGGGTGTGGGGAGGCGAAGTCCGGACCTGCGGATGCTTGGTCTGGACCTTGAGCAACGTACAACAGCCCTATAAATGTTTTTTTTTTTTTTAGGATTTTCTTGTATGGTATTGCTTTCACATCTGATTTTCTGTAAGAGGCAAAGAGAGAGAAACTCTGTGAGCTCATCTGTAGCCTTCAGGCATCTGATTCTCTTCTGATTAGTGAAAACCCCAATCATCTGACTGCCAGTGGAGTAGGTATTTATTGCCGAACCACGTAAAATCTCTTTGTTCTTTGTGATTGCTCTTTTTCTCCCTCTCTTCTCTGGTTTTGTTCAATTACATAGTATAAATTGCATCCGTTTTCTGCATTTGTTAACGCTTTCGCACAACAATATGAAGATTATATTGTTATCCTTTCGCTTAGTAAAGATGTTTTTGACGTATTCTTAGTGCTTAACTAAGATAATCAATTTGCAGTATGGCCTATATCTCTAGTGACATACTTAACCAACTATGCACTTGTAGTAGGCAGAAAACTAAAGGTCCAGGGTCTTTCCTTATTTGAATTTTTTTTAAAAGGATGTAGTTCATTTTTTATTTACTCTTCTACTTGTCACATCCAGACCAGCTTATATTGCCATGCAAAATTATTATTGTCAAAAAAATTGAAAACTACAACTATACTTTTTACACCACACCAACCTTGAAATATTTTAAAATCTTTTAAATTCAACAACTATTAATATTTTAAAATATTTTAAACTACAACAACTATACTATTATAGCCCCTCCGTATGTTAAATTCTGGTTTGTCTGTGGCCCGTGGGCCTCTAAGAAACATGTAAAAGAAACATGTAGTAATAATAACTCACCATAATTTGAATTCACTAATTAAAAAATCTCCTGCTCTCGCTATCCTTGTTTGTTAGGGATCTGTAGAAGTCTTTCTCAATAAATAATTCTCACTCCGTTTCTTTTTAAGTGTGTAGCTTCATAATTTCAACTTATTAAGAAAGCATCAGTATTACAACTTTTATAACAACTAAACTTTATCCTTTAACTTATCAAAAAAGAACCTACTTTTAAGAGAAAAATAGGAAATATACTAACTTTTTAACACTACACTAGCTTATTTAAGAACACAAAATAGAATACAATCCTCATTTTAAGGAATGGAAGGAGTAGTATTTTTTACACCACTGTAGTTATGGTACGTGACAAACCATGTGATGTGACGAAGATTAGGCTGGAACAACTTGTGGAGGATGACAGCAGCACCACTACATACTAGGGACACAGGGGCAAGGGGGATCATGTGCCCCCCTCCATTCAGGTCTTTTTTTTTTCAAATAACGAAAATCAAATTGATAGGCGCGTGGAAAGGTTGCTTTTGAGCGCCTAATTACGGTGGTTTAGCATGTTAGACGTGCGATTTAAGCTTTATTTTCCATTTGATATGTGCACGTGGTGTTTTTGCGTGTTGAGCGTAATTTGCAGGTAATAGAGGGATGTGGGCGCGAATTTCGAGATATTGGGCATGCATGCACGTAGGTTGAGGAAGCTGAGTAAGAATGAAGTGGATTTCGCGTGGAAGTGATCATAATCCGTCGGGAGCGCTACACTAATTCTTTGGAGCGCTCAAGTTTGGCACAAAAGGGCTCAGAAATGAACAGAAGGATTAGGAGCGCTACACCAAAAGTGGTGTAGCGCTACCGGTTTGCTAAGGGTCAACGGTCAACGCGAGGAGCAACGGTCAACGCGCAGAGTTAGCAAAGCGGTAGCGCTACACTAAAAGTGTAGTAGCGCTACCGAGGCCTTCAGCTTGGCCTGTGAACGTCGTCGTCTTGGTCTTCGCGCGGAGGATTTTCGTTTTTTCGTTCGTTTCTTAGTAGGATTACGAATTAGAATAAATACTCTTGTTGAAACCCAGATTAGGGTTCCACGAATTTTGATCTAGTTTTACTTTTCGAAGTTTCGGCTACAGTTTTTCAGAGCTTTCAGTATTCAGCAGTTACATTCAAGTTTATTTCTCGGATTTCCGGCTACCGGATTGGTGTTTTTCAAGCGGTATTCAAGTTCGTTCTTTATTGCAATCATCGGTATCGTTCTCTATTTTTGTTTAATTTGCAAGCATGTCTAGATCTAGGTTAAACATAATTTCTGTCATTATTAGCATTATGAGTGAGTAGTCGTATAGAGTGCGGCTGCGGGGCGAAGGCGTGCCGTAGCTAGGCTAATTGATGTTTCACCTCGGGGCCGAATTAACTTAATTTTCGGGCAATTTTAGGAAACAGAAACTTTTCTAGCAAACAAAACACAGGCATTGCCGGAATTCGAATGCGCGCGGAATCTGGTGACAGGTGGTGCGCATTTGTTAGGAAGCCTATCTTTTGTTCTAAAATCAGTAAAAGGAGGAATTGTGGCCCGAG
Source organism: Vaccinium darrowii (assembly GCA_020921065.1). Taxonomy (NCBI): domain Eukaryota; kingdom Viridiplantae; phylum Streptophyta; class Magnoliopsida; order Ericales; family Ericaceae; genus Vaccinium; species Vaccinium darrowii. Next base: position 38,319,419 of record CM037154.1, read on the forward strand.
TAAATGTCGATTAGACTAGTCGCGGACGCTGGGTTCCCTCAGCTGTGCTCTCTTTATTAATCTGCATCCAGTTAAATTAGCTTAGTAATTTAGTTAATTAATCTCATCAAATCAAGGGGTGGCTACCTAAGAGCCAGGTTAAACTACAATTCCACATTTTTTAGTCAACACCGTTAGTCGTCTCTGTGGTTCGACTCCGGTACTTCCGGATATTGTGCTGCACTGGTCAAGAGTCCTACGCTTGGGACGCGTCTTTATTTTTAGTCTCCTGGTCGGTCAAGCATTTTTGGCGCCGTTGCCGGGGACGGCAGCGAGTGTTCAAAGGTGTAGAGTCGTAGTTTATTTGTGTCTTTTAGTTGAGTCATCATAGGTAGAGGTAAGAAGGGTTCTCCTAAGCAGGACCCTCTTTATTTTCGTGACCCTACGCATCGGTTAGTTGGAAGAGAACTGGGGTCGAGTCAACCTTTGTCTTCTGGTGCTTCATCTTCTAGTTCGGAGTCAGACTTAGATCAGTCAAAGTCCATTCCCATTAGTGGTCTTTATATAGAATTACCTTTCGAGTCAGTAAGCATCAGTAATCCACTTTACCAGTCAGAGTTAGAGTCGGAGATAGGTGAAATGGCAGACCAGCGAGTAACTCCACAGCTGTCTTTGAGGCAACACCTGTATCCCGAGAGGTCCACCCCTGAAGGACCCATTGTGTTTCCCCGCGAGACACAAGAGGCACGCAATGCCTCTACTGTTAAACCCGGTGTCCTGAATAGCCTCCCGAATTTCTATGGGAGGGAGTGCGATGACCCATACGAGCATGTGCGGACATTCGAGGGATTGGTGCGCAACCTTGCGTCTAATACCCAATATGAGAATGCATGTCTCAAGCTGTTTGAGGCAACACTAAAGGATGGCGCACTAATGTGGTTTAGGATGCAGAAGTTTCAATCTCTCACCACTTGGGCGCAAGTGCGCGACGCTTTCTATAGGAAGTACTTCTCTGAGGCCAAGACTACGAGTTTTAGGCATCAAATCCAGGGCTTTAGACAGGAGAGAGGTGAGTCATTTCTCAAGGCCTGGGAGCGCTTTAAGGAATTGATCCTCAGACTGACACACCATGGCTTTGAGAGGATTCAACTAGTCGAGTTTTTCCACCTTGGTCTCAATGCAAAGACTGTCCAGCACATAGAGTATTCTTGTAAAGGGGACAATTTCTTGTCCAAAACAGCTGATGAGGGGTGGGATTTCTTAGATGACCTAGCTGATAGGCAGAGGGCCCTAGAACCATCTGAGTTTGAGCGAGCCGGACCTTCTGGGTCCAATATTGTCCCTGTCACCATTCGTGACCAGCGACTCCAGGCTCAGGTTGAGAAAATGGCTCAGCGATTGGAGGAATTAGAGGTGAGGCAAACACGTCCAATCAATGAGGTGAGCGTAGAGGAAGTCTGTGTGTGGTGTGAATGTAAAGGGCACACCGCGACCGCTTGCCCTGGGTTTCTAGCTGCTAACGGGGCAAGTCAGTTCAATCAGGAAGAGGTCAATGTAGTTAGGGTTTGGGATCCTTTTTCGAACACGTACAATCCAGGATGGAGGAATCACCCTAACTTTGGGTGGTCAGATTCCAGACCTGTCGGTGGAGGTCAAGCTCAACCCCTTGCGCTACCTCCGCCGCAGCAATTTCCACAGTCCCAATCGTTCAGGCCCCCGCAGAGCCAAGTCATTCCATACCACTACCAGCAACAGCCTGGTAGGGGGCAGGTCCATCCACCCGTGGTCCTCCCCCAGGTTATTCACAGATGGTTGCACGTGACCATAAGTTAGAGGAGAATGTCAATTCCATGATGCAGTCACAGATGACATTTCAGACTGAAACGAGGCAGCAAATAGGAGCCCTTACCACTCAGATGTCACAACTCACTGCGGTTCTTAGCCAAATGCAGCAGGAGAAGGGTAGGTTTCCAGCGCAGGGTAGTACAGCGGGAGCCCATTATTTGGGAAATACTCCAGGTCCTAATGTTCAGAGTCTGAATCAGGAGGAGGCTAAGTCGGTCACCATTCTCAGAAATGGGAAGGAGATCGATAAGTCCATTCCGCCAAAGTAGAAATCAGCCCCACCCCCGGAGCCGGTTGATGCACCAAGAGCAACTCCTGAGGTTGTTAAGGAGTCACCTGAGGTGGTGGTGCCTGTTGTTGCGGTCCCCACGACTCAAACGCCGCCAGCAACACCATTAGCTCCATTTCCCCAAAGGCTGGCGGTGAAGCCTAAGCAGAACATGAACCATAAGATGTTAGAATTTTTTAAGAGGGTGCAATTCCCAATTACTTTGATGGAGGCAATTGAGTCTTTTCCCCAGTGTGCGAAGGTTCTGAAGGACCTATGCACGATTAAGCGCAAGAATCAGAACAACGAAGTTCTGACAGAGCAAGTGAGCTCCATCCTTCAGACTGAGATTCCTGCCAAGTGCAAGGATCTAGGATGCCCCACCATACCCATAGCAATTGCAGGTCAGACTTTCGATAAGGCATTGTTGGATTTGGGAGCAAGTGTTAATTTGCTCCCTTATTCGGCATTTTTGAGACTGGGCCTTAGGAATCTTAGAGAGACCCCTGTCACGCTCCAGTTGGCAGACCGGAGTGTCAGAGTACTAAAGGGAGTGGTAGAAGATGTGTTGATTCGGGTAGGCGAGTTCCAATTTCCTGCGGATTTCATTGTCCTAGATATTAGCCCAGGTTCCGAGGTTCTAGAAAAGACTCCCATTATTCTAGGTCGCTCGTTCTTAGCCGCCTCCAACGCTGTCATGAACTGTAAAACTGGCAAAGTCCAGTTATCTGTTGGCGAGGAGAGAATGGAGGTGGATGTTTACAGTGTTAGTACTCTAGGCGAGGATGATGATGAGTCAGAAGAGCTGTGTTTGATAGACACACTCATTCAGGAGCACATCGATACAGTTCTGTATAAGGACCCTCTAGAGATGGCTCTTAACACTGAGGAGGTATCATTCTTAGAGTCAGCAGAGGGAGGAACCTTCCGTGATATGTTAGAGGTCGAGGATGAGTGCGAGGATGTATGTGGGGTCGCTCATGACCTAATGTTCGAGCCTCTGGGCAACCCCTCGCCCAAGGTTCTTTCGTCTTTAGTCCAGCCGCCCAAACCAGAGTTAAAGCCTCTCCTGGACACACTCAAGTATGCCTTTTTAAAGGGCAATGATACCTATCCGGTGGTGATCTCCTCAACCCTTGAGGAGGATCAAGAGAGGAAGTTGCTTGATTTACTGAGAGAGCACATAGGCGCACTAGGTTGGACCATAGCTGATTTGCATGGTATAAGCCCCACGGTGTGTACACACCGAATTATTTTAGAGGATAGTGTGAGACCTTCTAGGCAACCTCAGAGACGTTTGAATCCCAACATGAAAGAGGTGGTGCGAGCTGAGGTTCTTAAGCTTTTAGATGCGGGTATTATATACCCAATTGCCCATAACGAGTGGGTAAGTCCAGTTCAGGTTGTGCCTAAGAAGGCTGGGGTCACTGTGGTGACCAATGAGCAAGGTGAATTAGTGCCGACCCGGACCCCTACAGGTTGGAGAGTTTGCATCGATTATCGGAAGCTCAATGCGAGCACCCGGAAAGACCACTTCCCTCTCCCTTTCATTGATCAAATTTTGGAGAGGGTAGCTGGTCGAGCCTTCTATTGTTTCTTGGATGGGTATTCGGGGTACAACCAGATAGAGGTCGCGTTAGAGGACCAGGAAAAGACCACTTTCACGTGTCCGTATGGTACCTATGCCTACCGTCGCATGCCCTTTGGGTTGTGCAATGCACCTGGTACCTTTTCCAGGTGTATGATGGGGATTTTTAGCGACGTGGTTGAGAGGATTGTAGAGGTCTTTATGGATGATTTCTCGGTCTTCGGGGACTCATTTGAAGGTGCCTCGAGAATTTAGGCAAAGTCTTACAGAGGTGTGAGGAGAAGCACTTAGTGCTAAATTGGGAAAAGTGCCACTTCATGGTGACCCAAGGGATTGTGTTAGGGCACATTGTGTCCTCCAAGGGATATTGAGGTGGATAAGGCTAAGATAGACGTAATCCGTAATCTTTCTAGTCCTAAGTCTGTCAAGGATGTGCGTTCATTTCTCGGACACGCTGGTTTTTACCGGCGGTTCATTAAAGATTTTAGTGCTATCTCCCGTCCATTGTGTCAATTGTTGGCGAAGGACGCACCCTTTGTGTGGTCCGAGGCATGTGAGGAGTCATTTCTTAAGTTGAAGTGGAGTCTCACTACTTCGCCTATTGTGCAGTCTCCTGATTGGAGTCTTCGCTTTGAGTTGATGTGTGATGCTTCTGACTACGCAATCGGAGCTGTTTTAGGGCAGAGACGAGGGAAAGACCCATTTGTGATTTACTATGCAAGCAAGATGCTCAATGAGGCACAGATGAATTACACCACTACTGAGAAAGAGTTGCTAGCGGTGGTGTTTGCCTTAGATAAGTTTCGATCCTATCTGGTGGGTTCGCAAATCACGGTTTTTACCGATCATGCGGCCCTAAAGTACTTGATGACCAAACAGGATGCGAAAGCTCGCCTCATTCGGTGGATTCTGCTTCTGCAAGAATTCCATCTCATTGTTAAGGATTAGAAAGGGGTAGAGAACGTAGTGGCTGATCATCTGTCTCGTCTGGAGTTCGAGGACCCCACCTCAGATCTTCCCATTAGAGATTCCTTCCCAGACGAGCAGTTGTTCGCTGCTAATGAGTGCCCATGGTATGCTGATATTGCCAACTATTTGGTGACTGGGCAGATTCCTTCTCATTGGTCTACCCAGTAGAAGCAGCGATTTTTGAGGAGTGTCTGGCAGTATATTTTCGATGACCCTTATTTGTTCAAATACCGTGCGGACCAAATTGTGCGTAGATGTGTCCCCGAGTCTGACCAGCAGGGGGTTATAGAATTTTGTCATAGTGAGGCGTGTGGGGGTTCACTTCTCTGTGAAGAAGACCACCGCCAAGATTCTGCAGTGCGGGTTCTGGTGGCCCGATATGTTTAAGGGTGTGCATATGTTCTGTAGGTCATGTGACCGTTGCCAAAAGCTTGGCAAGTTGTCTGCACATCATGAGATGCCCTTCCGGCCTATTCTTGTGCTTGAGGTGTTTGATTGCTGGGGCATCGATTTTATGGGTCCATTTCCTATGTCTCATGGTTATGAGTACATCCTATTGGCGGTGGATTATGTGTCGAAGTGGGTGGAGGCGATTCCCACTAAGTCGATGGAGTCCAAAGTCGTGCTAGAGTTTCTTAAGGCTAATATTTTGTCGAGGTTTGGCGTGCCACGCGCCATTATCTCAGACCAAGGCACGCAGTTCACGAGTCGGTCGTTTGAAAGATTAGTGGGGAAGTTTAGAGTTACTCATAAGATATCCACTTCATACCATCCCCAGACTAATGGGCGGGCCGAGTTAGCAAATAGGGAAATCAAGCGAATTTTGGAAAAGATTGTAGGTGTGACTAGGAAGGATTGGTCCACCAGGCTGAACAATGCGTTGTGGGCCTACCGCACTGCTTATAAGACCGTGTTAGGTGCTTCACCCTATCGGCTTGTTTACGGTAAGGCCTGCCACCTGCCTGTTGAGTTAGAGAAGAAGGCCTATTGGGCCATTCAGAAAGTCAACTCTAGTTTGAGTGAGGCGGGTGAGCATAGGAAGTTGCAATTGTGTGAGCTTGAGGAGCTTAGGAATGACGCGTATGAGAACGCTAGTATTTATAAGGCTAAGGTTAAGGCGTATCATGATAGGAACATTCAGCGCAAGACTTTAGGGTTGGTTAGAAAGTGTTACTCTATAATTCGCGTCTACATCTGTTTCCAGGAAAGTTGAGGTCCCGTTGAGATGGTTCTTACATAGTAGTCAATGTGTATCCAAATGGTTCAGTCGATGTCCGTGACCCGAAAGTTGATCATGTGTTTAAAGTTAATGGGCAGCGTCTCAAACGTTATTTGGAATTTTTAGAGGTCGGTCAACCTGATGAGGAGTTGGTCGATCCTGTTTATTCAGACGACCCAGTTGAGTAGGCTTTTTCAGCCTTGTTTTGACGGGTAGCTCATGCGTACCATGCGCTTCATTGAGTGTGGACCCGATCCCTAGCAATAGGGGTTCCCATCATTGACTTGGGTTTTATAGCTTCGCACGCCGCTATTAAAAGAAGGATCGTGTGCCCAGCTCCGGTTAGTAAGGGCAATTTTTGTATAGTCGTGTTTGTTTTTTTCAGTTTTTCAAAAAAAAAAAACATTTCTGATGGTCTTGTATAGCCACCCACTCCTCACTTCCAGTTGGGGGATGGGGAGAAAAGTATGACATGTGAGGCTGCGTGAACGCATGGGGGAGTTCGTTATTTACTTTATTTTATTTGTTGTGGCCCGGCTTTCACCAGCGGGCGGTACTGACGTCATTTGTTGCCTAGTAGGTAGTTGGTTCTTCAGTCTTTTGCAGGAAAGGAGCGGATCCTGGGAGCAGTTCTGATGACGAACCGCAACAGTGATGGCAAATTTTCCATATATTGGTCGGGGTCATGATGGTTGGCTGCCATCCGACGGTCCATCTCTTTCCCTTATCCTTCTATTTTTATGTTTTGTTTTCATGCTCTGAGGACAGAGCAAATTTTAAGTTGGGGGAAGGGGTGTACTTTGTACACGTTATGTTTGTTTTGAGCGTTGTTAGTAGGTTAGGGGTAGTTTTTAAATTTTTGGTGAATTTTTGAATGTGGGGGATACGATTGTTATGCTTGTTTGTATGAGTTAGGTGAGCATGCTAGATTTTTGTCTCATTGTTTGTTGCCTGTTTAACTTGTTCACGTGTACATATCTGGCATCCCTATTTGAGTATTTTCCTGCACCATAAGCAAGTTGAGTAGATGTTGTCACGTTGTGCACAGTATGTCCTTAAAGCATCCCATGCTTCATTGTTCTTCACTTTCCGCATTCGCATAAAATAGTAGGTGTTTGTACCACACATCATAGTTTAAATGTTTTACATGCATGCGGGAGAGTTGATGACGTGTTTAAGAGATGAAACAAGGCCATCTTTGCATGATTAGACCACTATATGTGTCCCTTTGATCCCATGTTTAACCAGTCTGTGTCGGTTCTTGTGTCAAACTTAGGAAACCGGTGCTTGGGTGGTGTGTCAGTGTGGTGGTCCAACTCTGTGCAAGTTTTTAGAGACCTAAATCAAGGGGCATTGTGTTGAGGAGGAATTTAAATTTTTGCTTGTGGATGCTATGATCTTGAAAAAACCTTAAACCTTAATCCTAGCTAAAACCCCAACCCTCATAAAAACCAATTTTCCCCACCAACAAATTCCTTTTCAAAAGAGAGAGAGTAAATTTTCGGAGTTCTTCTTTTATTGGCCAAAAAAAAAAAATTTGCTCGGTAGCACTACACCAAAAGTGGTGTAGCACTACCCTATGTTCTGCCAAAAAGAAAAAAATCTGGTCTTAACGCGAATCTCTCTCTCTCTTCCCCACTTTTCTTCTTCCCTTCGTCCAAACTCCCATAACCACCCAAACCCTAAACTTTAAACCTCCATAACTCCTTCAAACCTTCACCAAAATTTACAAACACACTCTTTTCACTCCCCTCTACTATAATATCCAACCCAAATTTCTTCTAACCCACCGAAATTTCCAGATCAGAAAACCCAAAAACCCAAACTTTTTAAACCAAAAACCCTTCGAGTCATGGCATCTAAAAGGCAACACATTGGTAGAGGGAAAACAGTAGCAGGGTCTTCTAGTGGTGTGCAGGAGATTCAACCGGTTCGGGCCAAACGTATGGACCGTGATCAGATAGATAGGGATAATCAGGCCAAATGGGAGACCTCGATGAAGCAAAGGGGTGTGAAGAACGAGAGGCACATCATAGATGATGGTCTGTGGCCCGAGAACTTCCAGCCATTCCAAGCCATCCGGGACCAAGGTATGAGTTTCTGGTTTGAGCCCAATCCTGGTTATAATGCTTCTTTGGTTGAGGAGTTTTACAAGAACATGACTGTGCCGGAGCCGGGTACCTTTTTGGCTCCAGAGGCGCGACTTCTCTCTAAAATAGGCAATACCCTGTGTTCGTTAATGCTACGGAGATAGCCCTTGCATGGGGATATGTGAGGCCTACGAGGCCCACAAATTACCCTAGGCCAGAGTCGGCTTTCAATGATGATAAGGTGAACGGTTATTTATATGATGACCATAGGAATGCTAGGACTCCCCACTGGCCTAGTCGCTTCACAGAGGATTATCGGTTTATGAACCAGGTGGTGTGTTACAATTTATATCCTAGGGGTAAGGAGGGCGCGCCCCAGAAATATGTGGGGAATCTGATGTTTGCATTCATGGGGGAGGATACCATGTGTGATTGGGCCCTGTATGTATTTGGGCAGATGTGTGATTTTAGAGATGCCCCTACCTCGCTGAGAATGCCTTTTCCGTGCTTGGTGAGTAAGATTTTGAGAAGTAAGAATGTCCTGGCTCGGAGATACCATAGCAATGATCCAATGAGCCCTAAGGACATGGATTCTTCCATCCTCACTCGGAGTAGAGCACAAGTGAGAGTTGCTGAGGGGTCGATGCTTACTCCGTTGCCACCTAGTGCTAGCACCAAGACTTGGCTTGAAAAGATATTTAGGTGTGTAACGTGTTTGGCGAAGAGCCACCGGAAGCTGAAGAGAGGGCAAGCGCAGTTGACTAGGAATCAGATGGACATACTTGATAGGCAGCGCCACTTGGAGGCGCAAATTTCTGGTCAGAATCCGGGACCTTTCCAACCCAGACAGTGGCCAGAGTTGGAGGTGAGTGATGACTTCGCAGATGCACCGGCTGAGGAGGAGCATTCAGATGCCGAGTTTGGTGAAGAGGATTGAGCATGGAGTTGGACATGGGTCTGCTGGTGGTGTTAGCTTTATGAGTTGTTATTTCATGTGTTGTTTAGGTTAAAAACTTTGGTATTTATGTGTTTGTTTTATGTTGGTGGTATGACCGGAGTATGTGGTCGGTGGTTTGTGTTGAACTTAATTCATGATATTTTGTGTAGTATGGTGTTATGGTATTTGTTGGTATTATGTGTTGTTCGTAATTGTGTTATCTGTGTTGGTGACGGCCAGTCTGGGTAGACTGTCCATGCGCTTCTATAGGCCGTCACCCTTTGCATGTTTCCCTTTTATCTTGTTGACCATGGTCGTTATAAGCCTAACTGAAGCCCTTAGTTGACCCGATGCACGTCGTTTGACTCTCCTGCATGCCTGCGTTATATTTGATTGTGAATGTGTGGTATCTTGACTTGTGAGCTTTCTTTGCATATTTTGGCATTATTTTGACTGGCACGTGGTGATTTGGTTCAATCCACGTTGTTCGCCAGGCGCCTCACGTGGGATGTAGAGTGTTCTGGCTAGTATGAGTGATATTGTGTCACGTGGGAGCATTTTATCTTAAACCTTGTTGAGGAATGGAGCTATTCGGATTATTGCTAGGGCATGCATGTGGTCGAGTTGGGGGTGATCAAGAGATGATATGTAAATTGCTCATTTGATTTTGTACAAGTTGCACAATCCTCATATCCCTTATTGAGTCATTGTATTGTTTTTATTATTTTTGTTTCGTTCGTTACTAGGGACTAGCAACGCTCAAGTTGGGGGATGTGATAGGCGCGTGGAAAGGTTGCTTTTGAGCGCCTAATTACGGTGGTTTAGCATGTTAGACATGCGATTTAAGCTTTATTTTCCATTTGATATGTGCACGTGGTGTTTTTGCGTGTTGAGCGTAATTTGCAGGTAATATAGGGATGTGGGCGTGAATTTCGAGATATTGGGCATGCATGCACGTAGGTTGAGGAAGCTGAGTAAGAATGAAGTGGATTTCGCGTGGAAGTGATCATAATCCGTCGGGAGCGCTACACTAATTCTTTGGAGCGCTCAAGTTTGGCACAAAAGGGCTCAGAAATGAACAGAAGGATTAGGAGCGCTACACCAAAAGTGGTGTAGCGCTACCGGTTTGCTAAGGGTCAACGGTCAACGCGCGGAGCAACGGTCAACGCGCAAAGTTAGCAAAGCGGTAGCGCTACACTAAAAGTGTAGTAGCGCTACCGAGGCCTTCAGCTTGGCCTGTGAACGTCGTCGTCTTGGTCTTCGCACGGAGGATTTTCGGTTTGTCGTTCGTTTCTTAGTAGGATTACGAATTAGAATAAATACTCTTGTTGAAACCCAGATTAGGGTTCCACGAATTTTGATCTAGTTTTACTTTTCGAAGTTTCGGCTACAGTTTTTCAGAGCTTTCAGTATTCAGCAGTTACATTCAAGTTTATTTCTCGGATTTCCTGCTACCGGATTGGTGTTTTTCAAGCGGTATTCAAGTTCGTTCTTTATTGCAATCATCGGTATCGTTCCCTATTTCTGTTTAATTTACAAGCATGTCTAGATCTAGGTTAAACATAATTTCTGTCATTATTAGCATTATGAGTGAGTAGTCGTATAGAGTGCGGCTGCGGGGCGAAGGCGTGCCGTAGCTAGGCTAATTGATGTTTCACCTCGGGGCCGAATTAACTTAATTTTCGGGCAATTTTAGGAAACAGAAACTTTTCTAGCAAACAAAACCCAGGCATCGCCGGAATTCGAATGCGCGCGGAATCTGGTGACAGGTGGTGCGCATTTGTTAGGAAGCCTATCTTTTGTTCTAAAATCAGTAAAAGGAGGAATTGTGGCCCGAGTAAATGTCGATTAGACTAGTCGCGGACGCTGAGTTCCCTCAGCTGTGCTCTCTTTATTAATCTGCATCCAGTTAAATTAGCTTAGTAATTTAGTTAATTAATCTCATCAAATCAAGGGGTGGCTACCTAAGAGCCAGGTTAAACTACAATTCCACATTTTTTAGTCAACGCCGTTAGTCGTCTCTGTGGTTCGACTCCGATACTTCCGGATATTGTGCTGCACTGGTCAAGAGTCCTACGCTTGGGACGCGTCTTTATTTTTAGTCACGTGGTCGGTCAAGCACAAATCTAAACAAAAAATAGAGGAGAAGGCTGTCGTCTAAACAAAAAATATTAATATATGAATAAAATATTTGGATGTCGGTTTCTTCAATTCCAGGTTCCCACATTTGCTACTTTGAATGTTAAGTTGGGGTTTGTGACTTTTGTCACATTCTATATTGTTTAATACCGAAAATTACTTGTAGACATTTTGGAAATCTAATTTCGCTGGGTCTAGGGTTGAAATTTAATTCCTACTAGGGTTTAGGCACTTTGAAAGAGAAAAAAAAAAAAAAAAAACCCAAAATGGCCAGGTGGGAATTATTTTCTCAAAAGTGGACTTAGTGGTAATTGTCCCTTGTTTATATACAACCAAAGTCCCTTCAAAGATTCTTCCAAATTCCAAGTAGTTAAAATCATTTATTTGAATGACAGTTTGGGCTTTTTTATTAGTGCTTTTTTATTAGGGTTTTAATTAGTGTTTTTTTATTGAGAGTTTAGGGTTTTTCAGATACATATGCTGATATACAATATGCTAATATTGCCTAAGGTGAAATATTACATAAGTTGAAAACTAGTTTTGTATTGTTGTGTTACGCTTTAAATTTTTGTTAAGCTTAGTAGAAATTTGTGCCCCCACTATGGGGAATTTCTAGATCCGTCCCTGCTGGATACTCCTAAAAAAATACTCAGAATTCGAAAATCAATGACCCAGATTCACTTGGGCCACTGATTATCACTTTCGGGATACATTCTAGGTAATTTTTCTTGGTATTTAGACTAACTGGGTGGATGATGGCCACTTTCTTTTTGGTACTCGTTTTCCTTCTCGTTTTGGGTTTGACAGCAGCGCAATTCAAGATCATTCCGGGACAAATTGTGGAGGCTGATGGCCGCTTTCTTTTTGCAGCGTAATCTTTTTCGTCAAAAATATCTTTTAGTGACATTTTTTTCCTGACTCTAGAAAACAATTTTCTTACAGGAGTATTGAGGATAGTAGGATACTCCCTCGAGGAATCCTCTGCTGGTTAAAATCACATTTCTCCTCGAGGAATCCAAGGTCACTATGGAGATAGTGTCATGGAATATATAGTATACCAAAAATCTAATCTGCTGCGTATATAGGATATCCTGGAATTGGAAAGAATCTGTGGTAGATGTGATTTCTGGGTTGAGCAGCTGGGGTTGAGTCTGGGATAATGTTAGTTCTTTGGGTATGGGTTTTGGGATATATCTTGAGGTTTGTTCAAGTCATAAGTGTTTCTGGTCCTTTATTATGTTGGGTTTGTCTCTTGGTACTCATGCGTCACTGTTGCTTGTTGGATGATATTGCTACTGGTGGTGTTTCTCTATGAGGATGCTAAAGGAATTAATGGCTTTTTGGTGGAAGCTTCAAGCTGATCGAGCTACAAATGGTACTCAATTGTTTAATATGTTCTTCTGATGGGTGGGTGTATTTGGCTGTCTTGAACTCATATCTTGACAAACTATTGTATTTCTTTCTCATTTTCTTTTTTGGCTTTGCATTTAGTTTCTCACTAGATGTATTGCCTAGCCATATCCTTGCTCTTGTGCTTGGGTATGGTTCCTCATTCTCGATGTACCCATTGTCGAGTTTCAATAAATTTTTGCCGTTTCAAAAAGAGATAGTAGGATACTCCCTCACTTTTTATAGTGTTTTGTTCTGTAAATTTAACTTATTAAAAAATATCATCGTTGCAGCTTTCAAATCAATTTTTACCCCCATTTTATACCTTTCACATCAATTTTTACCTTCATTTCGAAAATTGTACTCCACTTTTGCCCATTAACTTTTAAAAAGGGCTAACCAATACTTGTACAAATTTTACCTATTAATTTTTCGTAACACACTTATTAAGTGGCAGCCAAAATAGAACACTCAACAATTAAAAAGGGACAGAGAGCTAGAGTATTTTAACTTCCTGCAAAACAATCAACACAATCGGTTATCGTAAATTACTTGATAAAATCTCCCAATTTTCAAGTTGATGAAAATCAAGAAAATTGAGTGTGACGGGATGTGATGTGGTAGTAATAATATAACTTTTTGCCAAAACAAAAATTGCCGATGCAAATAAGTTGATGAAAATAGCATTTTTTCTTGTGGTGCTGGGGGATTAATTAATAGTCCAATCCCGCCTCTATTCCCCAAACAAACACGCCCTTAGTGAATACCAAAATTTTAAAAAGATTGAGAGCGCAAATAGTAATGATCCAATATATAATAACACTTCCTCCATTTCAAAATAAGTGTCTCACTCTCTCTATCTCTTGCCATTTTTCAAATAAAAAAAATTAAGTACTTCCGTGCAGGTATCGTGTTTAGAATTTTTTGCACCGAATTAAAGTACTCAATTACTTTAATTCTGTGCGAAAAAATTCAAAACACAATACATGGAAGTACTTAATTACGGAGTATTTTATTTGAAAAATGACACGACTTTTCGTAGCAAACACTTATTTTGGAACAGAGGGAATAATAAAAAAACACAAACGACGAAAGGGCAAACTTTTTTTTTTGGCTGAAAGGGCAAACTTGTGATGTAAGAAAAAGTAGATTGCCAATTAGGAGGTAGCTCATTCTTGGCAGGATTAAATAATTACCTATTTTACTTTCAATCAAGTTTAAGTTCTGCCAATTAGGAGGTACAATAAAGCATTACAAATTGCACGCATGTTTAAGTTATGCCAATTAGGTGGTAGATCGCTCGTGGCAGGATTAAATAATAAAAGTAGTATTACTTGCATGAAAGTTTAAGCTATGCCTTTTAAGTGGTCAATAAACCTATTAGGCGGTCGAGATATCTTGTAAGACTCTTTGTCCCAAAATGGATGTCCAAAAGTTTTATTCACACTCCTCGAAAAATATCTATATATTGCAATATATACTAATATTTTTTTTTCAGTTTTAAAGACTTTATCTAATAAAACTAAAACTAATTAAAATCTATCAAGAAAGATTCATATTGCATATATAATTCTTTATAATTTAAAAAATATAAATGATTTTTCAAGAGCTGTGAATAGTGTTTTGGGACATCCTATTTTGAGATGGAGAGAGTAAATAGTAAGGCATTACTTGCAAGAAAGTTTAAGTAAGTGTATTAGTGGTAGATCTCATGAAATTTTAAGCTAAGCCTGATAAGTGGTCGATATTTCTTCGCCTGATTAAATAATAAAAGTATCACTAGCACGAAAGTTTAAACTATGCCTATTAGGTCGTCTATCTATCTCTGCAATATTAAATATTATAGCATAATGCAGTGGCCGGGTCTAAAATCGTCGGGCCAAAAGCGAACTTGCAAAACTGAGCCTTATGTTTTTTTTTTTTTTTAAAAAAAAAAAAAAAAGTTAAACTAACCTCAAAATGATAGTTACTTGCTTCCTTATTTTGTTTCTTTCATGATTCATTTCGTTGTTTCGAATAAAATTAGTTTTTGGTCAAAAATAAAAATAGTTCATGATTCATTCTATAACTTTTGCACGCAAGAATTCTAATTAACTTGTAAAACCTTAATGACAGCCCAGTAGGCTAAACGAAGAATTTTCCTTAAAAAAAAAACTTTACTAACATTCGATGAGGCCAATACTCATTGAGGACACAGTTTACACATAATTGCCCACCTATAAGTCTGACTTTTAATTAATTCATCCAAGAAAATTTCATACCCATACAATTTACTCCCTTCATCCCACAAAGTTGGGGCCTTACGAAACTACGTGCTTTTCAAACTAAAAAGTAATGCATTTGTCAAAATAATTTTTATTTTTTTTCACCATATAAAAGTTCTCAATCAGATCTATTAAACAATATCCATATTAGCTAAAAAATTATTTTTGTAAGTACATTATTTTTTATTTTGAAAATTGCACGTAGTTTCGTAAAGCCCCAACTTTACGGCACGTACCGAGGGAGTATTATATATAGTTAAAGAAAAAATAAACCTTGAAATTTATTTTTAGAAAACAGGAAAAAAAATTCTGGTCAGTAAAAAAGAGCAAAAACCTAAATATTAAAGAACCGGGAAAAAAATTTTGGTCAGTAAATGAACAAAAGCTTAAAAGCATTCCGTTTCCATTTGACAAGAAAATACTTAGAAACAACGGTAGATTTGAAACACAAAATATTTGATACTACTACATAAAAACAATTCCTTGTTTACAGACGGTCATGTGTTTAGGAGTACCACTTATCTATATCATCCAACAATCTATTCACGTTAAGGAGAGCTACCCTTTTATTGGTGCAGTAAGTCTGTGTGCCCCAAAAGGGGACCCAAAATTGACCCCGAAAGTGTAAATCAACGGCCCATATTCACTCCAATTGAATCTGGGTTATTAATTTTCAAATTCTGAGTAAATTATGGGTGTATTTTCTGTGTATGTAGCAGTGTTGTTATTGGTGTGTAATGATCAAGTCAGTGGCACAAAAATAGAGTGCCACATAGAGAGAGAAACTTTCACCTTTTTATCGCCTTTTGTTACATTGGTTTCTTTTATGTGCCACAAGTACGAGACACTGTATGAATGTACATTACTTTTAAAGAAGAACATATGAACAGAAAGAGTAGTTCATACGAATAGCTTTCTCTAATTTTCATGACATACGTAGGAAACAGTTTAAAAGTAGCATTAAATCATCCTTCAAAAGAATCAAAACATTTAGCGTAAAATATGCATTTGAGAATCACCTTTTTTCAGTATTTCAAAACAAGAACATGTTCTCAAAATATTTGATACCAAGAAATGTGGCCGAGGTATTTACTCAATTTTAGCGTAGGACTCGTTATACTGTTACTTACACACCTAGACATGGAAGAATGCGTGTAAACTTATCCATTGGGAACATAATAATATTAACCTAAAATTGGAGCATGAGATATGGGTCCTAAGCTAATGGTCATTTTAGGGCTGACTCTTAGGATACTTATGGAACTAGGGATTGTGTGGTCGAGTTCAAAATGTCCTGAGCTAATCTGTTATCGTAAGTAGTTCACCTTAGGGGTCAATCTGGGAGTCACAAAAGCCCTGGGTTAAACTGTATCTTCTCCAAACGTCAAGGGTGGTTCATAGGCTTCACTGTAATCTAGCCAAAAAAACCTAAATTCAAAACAATGGGTTTGTTAATTTACTGGGTTTGATCGTGGGCTCGCCGGCAGTCCTTATGGTTTCCCACGCCCATGAGCCCACATTCTCGGGCCCTCGAGGTCTCTAAAAGGTGGTTCCGGTGTCCGGGTGACAGCGGCACTCGGCATTTGATTTGCCAATATGGAGGGCCGGCTTATGGCATAAGTCATTGAAGCCACCATTTCGGGCCCCAAAAATGTAAACAAAAGAGGGCTCCCAAATATGTAAGTCTCCTGTATATTGTAATGGTTGATTATTTTTTAATGACTAAATGATTAAATTTGTAAATATTTTGTGATGGTTTTTTACGAAGATATGTGTTGAAAATTTTTATTATGAAAATACAAGTCCGTTTCAGGCCTCTAAAATTAATGTGCCAGCATTGCCAATATGAGAGGAGGAGAGAAGAGAACTAGAGAGAGGGAGGGAAATCCCAGAGAGAAAAAGATTTCGGACGGGGTGGGTTGGTCGCCGGCAACCACGGCTGCCGGTTTGGTATAGTGGGGTGTGTGTGTCGTATATGTTTGTTGTAGACGTTTGTGTATCGATCGGTATTTGTATATGCATATAAACATGTGTATGCATATTGCACAGCAAAGGGAAGGAGAGAGATGTTGGAAAGAGAGAGAGAGAGAGAGAGAGAGAGAGAGATTCTTACCAAGGGGAGAGAGATCAGCCTGGAGAAAGAAAGGGGTTCCTGTTCTTCTTTTTTTTTCCTTTCTATTTCCGGTAAGTCCAATAACTCAGCATATTTATAGATTTTTTAAAGAATGAAGAGTCATTAGCAATGGGTCGCTCCAGTCCACATCTGCGCGCCACAAGATACGTCTTGTGCACGACTGCACGTAATTCAAGGTATATTCGTCCGAGCTCCAGCCTCTGAAAATTCTCAAAAATTAGCAATTGATAAATTTGGATGCGAGGATCATCATGGTTACGTCGAATTCTTTAGAAAACATCCCAATTGCTACCTGAATATTCTCCATGTGTTGATCTTGTCCTCTCTTTAACGTGCAACATACATTCGACCGTCGTTTTTAGCTCAAAGATATAGTGCCTATTTAGTAATTTTCACAAGACAAATTTAATCATACTATCATTGCTGCCTAAAAATGTAATATAAGTGACATGGACTATTACGCCTCTAAGGCTTCTCTAATTATCTTATCTCAACGAGGTACTTAAATAAGGGCGAGGGTTAACACATAAACATTCTTATTACGTTTAGGGTTAAATAGGAAGGTCGGTTTTTTAATCCAGACATAAATCAAAGGGTTCAGAACTATTTTGTCCAAAACTAATGGCTGGGATTTATTATGATATTCAAAGATTAAGGGTTCAAATTGATTATGTATTCAAACCGTGTTGGAAGAGGACATGCTTGGAATTTTAGCCAGTGATGTTTGGTGCCTTAACAATTGTCTCATTCGAACTTAGACAACATAAACGAAACTTATTTCCTTAGTGATGTTGGCCTTAGATTAGCCTTGATTTTTAATTGGTGAAAGAAGAAATTAAGAACAAAGTAGCAAATGAATTGCCGAAGTGGAGTTGGTGGCACTCGGTGGAAACAGGGGTAGCTCTCTGATAATCTGTTTCACGAAATGGGTAGCCACCCTTGACAGCATTACAAATCCCTTTTATACATAGGGCAAGACAAAACTAAAGAAAAGACACTTGAGCTTTAACATAACATTTAGCCCAAAAACAGAAAATGCCCAAATACAAAAATAAAACATCATAAGTCCAAACAAAATTAAATCCAATGCTCAAAGCATTAATTTTAACACTCCCCCTTAATGTTTTGTTGTAACACTCAACATTTCTCTAAAATATTGGAACTTCTCTTTTGAAAGAGCCTTGGTGAAGATATCCGCCTGGTCTTCAGTTGCACAATAATTGACACTACAACAAAATTGTGGTATCCCGACGAAAAAATTTCGTCGCCAAAGTAGCATTTTTCGTCGCTAAAGCTTTTGGCGAGGAAACTTTTCCTCGCCCACTTTCCTCGCCTATACTGTGTCGCAAAAGCCTAATGCGAGGGAAAAATGTTTTCCTCGCCAAATTTGGATAATTAGCGAGGAAAATTGTCCTCGCCAAATCTATACAATTTGCGAGGAAAATTTTCCTCGCCGAAATTGGTGCTATTAGCGAGGAAATATTTCCTCGCCAAAATTAGGACTATTTGCGAGGAACTTTTTCCTCGCTAATTTAAGATATTTTTCCTCGCTAATTTGAGATATTTTGTCGCCAAAACAGTGCTTGGTGGTTTAATGAAGCCCATAGGCGAGGAAAATTTATTAGGGGCAAAACTTTCAAAGACAAAAAATTTCCTCGTTAATGATACATATAGTCAGCAAAATAATTTTTCTGCTACAGGTTTTCTTCCCCAAATTCCCTGCTAATTTATATAGAACTCATTGACAACCAAAAAGTATATAGCATACATCCACCTGTTTTCTACTTGAACAAAATGTCAACACAATACAACACTGCCAATGCAGGGTTCAAGCCATCAAAACTAATCTGTCAAAGTAAAATTTAGGCCCTAAAAACAAAAGATAAAGTTTACAACTTATGCTATAGCATTCTCAAAAAGCATCATGGCCCTAATCAAAATACTGCACCACCCGCGTGCCAAATTTGCATTGTACCCTTTTTGCCACATCATCTCTTGCAAGTCCACGAGCTCCAAAAAGTGATCACTTCTTACACACTGCCAAGGAAAAAAAAAACAACAACATTTGAATGAGCAAAATACATGTTCTAAGTACATTCCATTTAATAAACTCACTTTCTTGTCGGTGTGGAACAAGTGCATGGATTAGGGCCCTAATCCAGTAAATTTATAGTTTAGTAGAGTTGGGTGAACACTTCTTACACACTGGCAAGGCAAAAAAACAACATTTGAATATACATGTTTCTAAGTACAACTCTCAAATGAAAGACAAAGGAAGTGTGAATTTATGCAAATAAGAGCAACATTAATTATTGTCCACCTGAGTTAGGGAAATGGCACCACCCTAACTGCGCTAAAATTTAGGGCAGTGTGTAAAAGTCCTAAATTTGGGCTATAATCAAATATATATCCGCACTAAAGCCCTCTAACTCAGGGCATACGAATGGGCTAGTATCAATAAAGGGGGGATCCGTCGATCTCAAATAGGCGGTCCTACAACTCTCTTCTAAGCATCTTAAGTTTGCTTGAGCCATGAATTGCCGGCCCTCCGTGCGAAAATGTCACTTTAAACACGAGACTGACGAGTGTATTTCGTTGGACATTCACACGGACTACTAGGACAGATTATATCTCTCCCCTCTAACCAACGGAGGGATGAATCATTGATCATAGCGAGGTAGTATAGAATGGCGATATCAGATCGGTCATTGGTGATGCGCACGCAAGAAGAGAATGTAGTGTTAATCCTTGTGTTCAGTAACATCCAATCCACTACGGGAAACATATGCTATAAGTCGTCAGGGGTAAGGGGAACCCTCTCCTTCAACTGTTGAGTAACTATCGATTGTCCCGCTGAGAACCTATGCCATAAAATTCTTCATCCTATTCCAAGGCTGGAGTGAAGAGCCACAAAAGCACCTATCAGGAACAGTATCAAAAGGACCAAGAACTACTACATAAGGTCTGAGACTCACTTCCTTGAAAAGAGGGAGATGGGTTATGTAGGCTGTGGCCATGAAAGAAATGTAGCGGTTGCTCGACCAAAGCCCGTCAAAGAATCGATTATATGCCTGATATTGCGAGAAGAACGATGAGACTTGCATATTTTGAATAAAAAACTTAAGATGTTCATCTCCAAGCCTAGCCTACTCTACATTATCATATGGTTTCGCGGGCACGTCCAACCGTACCTTGCCACTTGCCAGTTCAAAGTCTAAAAGTCGGTCAATAGAACAGATCCGGAATCTAGTGCTTTCGAGATGGTTCGATCGCAAACAAAGACAAGCATGGGAAACAACAGACTCCCAACAAGCAAACAAGCAACTCCAAGAGCTCAAGCCTAAAGCCTTAGTAACGCGCATCTTCATTGCTCACGTAAAGCAAGCAAAGGCTCATTTAAGTCTCATTTTGGGTCTGATTTTTCCTTGACAGAGCACCTGAAGCAAACATAGCATCTAAACCAGGTATACTCTTGTGAGTGCGAGTCCATTCAGACCAAATTAACCCAACATTCATATAATGGTTTTGAGTATAGAATGACTCAATTCTCCCGTTAAGAAAAGTTGCCATATAACTATATATACTTTTACAAAAAAGCAAGAAAGGCATTATGCATTAATTGTCCTTCATCCAATCAAATATACTGAGTTGTCCTCGTGTGAATTCCATGAGACATGAACCTTAATTAAAAACCCTTGTTGTGGTTTTCAGGTGTACCAAAAGCCTGCAAGTATCCCACTAAGAGAAATGCTATGGCCATGTAAAATCACGTCATCTCGTTCTTGTAGTACCAAGTAGATCCATTCTAATGCGACTGGGATCTCTCAAATAGATGATTTTGAGTCATTTTTTCTTAGTTAGTCAAGAATATCAATCACGTTATAAATTTATAGTTGTTGGATATATATTTATATGTTTTCAGAACTCGTTTCAAGAATAAAATAAGAAAATTTGAACCGGAACCCAATGTTTTTAACAGCATAACTGTGTTCCATACGATATCCACTGGAAATAGTTTTTGAGGTTGTTGGTGTTGTCAGTGCATTTTAAAAACAAAAGAGTTCTGATTTTATCTTCATTTGTGCAAAATGCAACATATTAATTGGGCTCGTTGTATTCTGGAGGTAGATTCGCGAGTAACTCAGTGCACAACTATGGAACGTGACTGCAAATATTATGCAAGATCGAGAGGAATCGATCCATGCAAACAGGGAAAGCAAGACAACAGAAATAAAATACAAAATCTGTACTTGGTCAGGTTTCAAGAGAATGCAGGTAGCAATCAAGATCACATCAGCTCTCAATTAAGAACACATTCAGCTCCTCAACAATCCCAAATAATACCGATAGCAAACACAATCAGATCTACATCCCAATCAGCAACAAAGAAAGTCTTCAAAGAAAATCATGTAGCGACAATATAAGTCGGACCTAATTACTAAAGCCATAGTCCCTAAAAGATAAAAAGAAGAAGACATACTAGAGCAAATAGAAGAAAGTGAAAGATCTAACTTTAGTTTCAACAAGAGCAATAAGGTCCACATAATTCTTAGCTATATCAATAGCAAAAGTGTATGAAAAGGATAAAAGAATTCAACTAACCAGTCAATCATTGGATGATAATCCAGCATTCCCAAGATGTCCAGTGTATCCTTTTTCAATGAGAAACTCCAAACTGCTGGCATTAATCAACTGTTGCTGCCTATTTGTCTCTACAAGCTTCTCTATTTTCTCGTCTCGTGCCTCTATCTTCTTCTTGAGGCGTGCCACATAGGTTTCACTATAATCCGGAGGAAAACCGTGATCTTGTGTTACACACTCACACTCTCAACTCACAATAATGAAAACCTCACAAAGTCTCTCGTGTATCTCTCTCTCCGGGGAGCCACAACCGGCCCCCGTCTCACACACTCTCTGCCTCTCTCTCTACATTGTGCTACCACACTAAATAGTACAAGACATGAGAAGTATTTATAGAGTACACATTAAAACCCTAACCCACTCCCTCTGGGCCTAAGCCCAACAGGCCCACACGGGGTGGAATCCCAACAATCACCCCCTCCACACCGAGTGGGCAATGTCGTCTGCAACACTCCCATGCCGCCTCCTCCAATCAGCTAACTCTGGCAAGCGCCTGTGTCACTAACCAGTCGAGCATCCATGCACCACCAAACAGAGTACACAAATCCCGAAAGAGTGTATCCTTGCAAAACCAGACTCCGCAGCCAATCAGAAAATCCGAGTATCGCACCCCCTCAACTAGGATGTCCTCCACTCGCACACCTCAAACCCGAGGTGTATGCGCTCACCAACAGAAGCGCCCGCGCTCTCCAACAGAAGCGCCTGCACCCCCTCAACTAGGGTGCCCGCACCCCCTCATCGAGTGCCCGCAGCTTCATCGCCGCGCTTCGCCACTCTAGCATCTTGTCCTGTCAAAATGAATACAGCAACTCTCTGCCCACACCAGAGGCTCACTCCTCCAAATGATCTCACACACCATCTGTGATGAGGCTAACTCCTTCTCTGACACTACATCCCCCACCGAGCACCTCCGCACCCCCTAAAACGGGATGCACCTCTCGTGAATCCGGGATGTGAACAAATCCTGCTAGATCTCCGTGGCTCAAACTAATCTACCGCTCTGACAGGCGTCTGTGTCATTCCCAAACGAGTTACACCGCACCCCAACCGGGTACTCACTCGAATGAATGTATCCCTGCAAGCCAGATCTTCCGCGGTTGATCACAATCCTGCACCCCCTATCCAGAGTGCCCGCATCCGGGCATCCAAAACTCAAATGCTCATGCCCAATCACAGGACATAATCCGTGACTCCATCTCTCCACACCAACATGAGCTCATAACTGGAAAGATAATCCGCCACAAAAAACACAGAAGAAAGAGAATACCAGTATGCATCATCTGATCTCCATCTCAATCCCTCTGTCTGGAGCTCCCGTGAACATATCCTGAACAACCAATTGCATCCCCATTGCTAGCTAGCATCTTGCACACTCCTGATTCGATTCTCAGCGCATCCAGTACCATCCCGGTCGCGACACCTCGGTACAATCCCGCGCCTATCCTGTGTGCAACCGCAACAGTCGCCATCCCTGCTCACGTCACAACACCCATACTGCCTGACCATGCCTGACATCAGCTCCATTTGTCACTGCACTCCCACAAGCCTGTATGGTGACCCATCATCCAATTCAATGCAGCTCGAATCACAACTGCAAATCCTGATGATAGGTCTTCAAATTCGATTGAACCAGACTGCCTCCGATCACTGCTGACCAACTCCGACCTGTCACTCTAGTAAGCGCCTGTGTCATTACCAAACAAGTGTATCCGCGCCCATCAACAAAGATGCAACACCTGAGAGAATGTATCCCTGCTCACTAGCTTCTCCGACTGATCACCACGGCTCAAACGCCGCGAATCCGCAATCACCCAATTGCTCCAGTCAACCTCCGATCTCTGCAAAGTCTGTCCAATACTCCTAGTGTGTAGCTATCCAACTCTGCTCGCCTCTTTAGTCACCAATCTGTCACCTATCTGCCACTCCTGCCACTATCCTGGTCTTTCACCACTCTTCGTCAGCTCTCCCGGGTCTCATCCTGCCCCCTGGTCCATCCATGTTCCATTCCCAGCTCTCCCAGCACCCCCTGGACTCCCATCGGATCTCCCATGGTCTGCCTCCGACTCAACATCCTCCCATCTGATTGACCTGACTGCGTCGGATCATCCTCAATCTCTCTAGATGTGTCTAGGACCGCAAAATCTGACTCGAATCACTGAAATCCAAGCCCACCAGTGAATCCGGAACCGTCCAATTAGCTAGAAACAGCCTCCTCACAACCCAAAACGCCTCCGAACACCCAAATTCGGCTCAATCCAGCAATAACACCTACTCTCGAGCCTCCAAATGAAAAACAGAGCACATGGTTGGATCCGAAACGTCGAGACAGTCAAAATCGACTACTCATACGCGAAAAACGGAGCTGTATAGCCTCCGAAAATGCGAAAAAAATCAATGAATCATCTTCAAAAGTCAAACTGGACCCTTTGACCAGCCTCTTGAACCCTTTTGACCAGTTTTTGACCCTTTTGACCTGCGGCATCCTGACCCCTTTGACCCTTATGATCCCTTTGACCCCTGACTCGGTCCAAAAAGGTCAAAAGGTTCAATCCTCTGAACCCTTGATGATGTGGCGCCACGTCATCATTGACCGGATGACGTGGCAGTTGACCGACCCATGTGGCATCCTCCGTGGCTTTGCTATTGACCGGTCAATGATGATGTCACGCTGACATCACCATCTTCTTCCTCTGGAAATTACAGCCGCGCGTGAAACAAAATATCTAGATCGCGTCAGATCTACTCCACGTTTGACCAAACTTTGACCGGCGCGTGTCGGGCTACCCCGACATCTTCTGGTGACAAATTTTATATCCCCGCGATCGTCTCGAAACAAGGAACAAAACCCTATCCTCCAAAAAAATTTCCGATCACGTTTTCCGAGACCGATCTGAACCAAACTAGTCCGGCTCCGTCCGCCGCCATTCAAACTGCCCGTACGCCCTTTTCTGGTGACGAAAAAATACCCCGAGCACTCCGTTGAACTCGTCTCCGAGAGTAGCACCTTACCTACTGATCAAAAACAAGTTTCGTCACTTGTTTTGTCCGACCAGAACTTCAAACAGTGCTCCAATGGCCTCCGAGTGATTTTCCGACTGCTCTGCGCTTCTCCGGTGCTTCAACCCAAGCTTTGATACCAGTTGTTAGGATTTCCAACAACGCACCACACGCAACAGAAGCAGTAAAACAAGAGAAACACAACACACAAATATACGTGGTTCGGCCAAATCAGACCTACATCCACGGGGAGGGGGGTTTCACTATAATCCTGGAGGAAAACCGTGATCTTGTGTTACACACTCACACTCTCAACTCACAATAATGAAAACCTCACAAAGTCTCTCGTGTATCTCTCTCTCCGGGGAGCCACAACCGGCCCCCGTCGCACACACTCTCTGCCTCTCTCTCTACATTGTGCTGCCACACTAAATAGTACAAGACATGAGAAGTATTTATAGAGTACACATTAAAACCCTAACCCACTCCCTCTGGGCCTAAGCCCAACAGGCCCACACGGGGTGGAATCCCAACAATTCTTTGGTTGTGGCAAATTCACATGTGGTCCTAATAGAGGAAGAAGGCCT
The DNA here is from genome assembly GCA_020921065.1 of Vaccinium darrowii. Taxonomy (NCBI): domain Eukaryota; kingdom Viridiplantae; phylum Streptophyta; class Magnoliopsida; order Ericales; family Ericaceae; genus Vaccinium; species Vaccinium darrowii. Next base: position 38,344,465 of record CM037154.1, read on the forward strand.
CAAGCCGAGTCCTTTCACGTAACCTGGTCTCTTTTTCAGCTCCATAATGGATAACTCCTCCTGTGTTAACGGGGTACCAGCTTCTTTATGTTCAGCCTCAATTTGCTTCATTTTCTCCTGCCATTTTTAATAAATCGAAGCAAGATTAGTATTATTATGAAACGTATATTAATTTGTTATCCACAAAAATTACTGGATATGCGTACATAATTAGTCTGGCATTCTGGAGCAATCCACTTATCCGTGTCACCATTGTAGTGAGTGGATTTATAGAAGTCTGGTAAGTTTGGCAGTTCACCCCCATTTAGTTGAGCCTGGTTTGGTAGTTTCACATTCAAGAAGTTAATTTATTATGCCAATGAGCTTATCAAACTTAAAAAGAGAAATGAAAAACGCACGTATTCATTTACTCTAACAGGTAGAGACTTTGACCCGCATCTGTGCTTTGTCTTATTATTGGATCTGTTAGTTTGGTTTGCCAATGATCGCTTCTACAAGCACAAACAACAATGAAGAAAGAGAGCAACTCAATTACCTAATATTTGATTCAAGTCTCAAAGAGAGGTCTTTAACTATTATGATGGCCCAAAACATTGAAATAACAAGTCTCATATAGAACGGAAAAAGGTTTGGTTACCATCCAATCTGTGTTTGTCCACTTCTTCTCAATCAAACTAGACCACTGCTCCATGCCAATTTTAGGAGGTGGGTGACTTCTTGCATACCCTTCTCCCTTGGTCTTCTTAAGCTTTTTGAATTTTGTATACAACCTGTGGGTGTGATCACTCAATCTCCGCCCACACTTTGTTGCTACTGCCTTATGAACGTCAATTGGATCTCCTTCCAAGTCAAACTGATCCTGCAAAAAAAAATATAGCAGTGAAGTACTAAATAATTACAGCTACCAAGTAATCAGTAATAATCATCATTTGATGGTTCAATGTGGGAATAGTTAAACATTAAGTTATGAGAATTCTAGTTACATCAAATGAAGAATTCTCTACTATTGGAGAATACCACTGTTGTGGCTGCTGCTCTTATATTGCTCAAATCAATACCATGAATGGCCTAGAGGAATCCTCTTCTCAAGCAAAATATCCAAGTCATAGCAGAAGGTAAATGCAGTAAATCGCATTAGGCTTTTGCACCAGCTTAGAAAATCTAGTAGTAGATAGTTAAGATAATCCAGGAATCACCACATATGACAATGCAACAATGGACCAAGAAGATAAATACAGCAACATTGGTAATCAGCAACACAAGCAGTAGAAACAAATCATAGAATCCAGAAAACAGCAGTGAATAACAACTCAGGGAATCCAGCTGCACAAAATTGAGGTAATCATTCACAAAAGCAGCGGACCAAGAAGATAAATTAAGTAGCAATGAAAGTTCAGATGTAGCAATAATCCAGAGGCAGGAACAAATCGTTGTTGCTTTTCAAAAAGAAAAAAAAGTACTAAATACAAAAGGAAAAGAAAGTGCTCAAGTACCTTTAGGTGTTGAAACAAAGGTGCCTTGATACTCTCATCCACAGCCTTCCAACTTGTAACACTCAGATCTTTTACATTTTCACGAACCTCAACACCAATCTTCGACGCCAATTTAGAAGCATAAAGCCCCACTGGAGCACGGTGCTCTTGCGGGATGGGAACAAGTAGCTTACCCCCATTTTTGTAAATAAGTCCTTGGATTTCGAGTCCACGTGTTGGGCCACGGCCGCGTGCATGTTTCTCAGGAGCTACTTAAGTGCCACAATAGTATTTTTTTAAATAGTTAGAGTCCAAACTTAAAGTTCAAATATTCCCAATAATGTAACTTAACCATCTTACCAGCACTACAAGATGCAGCTACCTCACTTCGCAACTCTATACGGGGAGGCGGTGAGGATTGGGTCTCAACCATAGGATGTGGCATTGAACGAGTCACCCTCTCATGGGCAATAATTGATTCATACTGGGGCTCAGCTTGTGATCTTGTGAATCCACCTGGTGGCATATCTCGGACCTAAAAAACACATCACATGGAAGCATAAAGACTACATAAACCAAAATGGAGATAATGTACAGATTATAATTGATTTTTCTAAGTTGCATTTGAAGAAATATGGCACTTTAATTGATCTTTCTCACTACAATATTTTTTAAACAATGCTAGTATTATCTTATGACAACTGTGGTTCTTAAAAAACAAGTACAAGCATATTCATACCTAACATAAAATTAAAAATAATATGGACGGATAATGCTAGTACACACACGGAAACATTTATTAAATCATGCATATTGTACCTCATGTTCAAAAGAATCAAAGGACTCATTGTCACTCTCATCTTCATCACTTGGTAGCCTATAGTCAGGATCATCTACCTCATTTCCAGTACCCCCTCCTTTCTCCTTTGTACAATTTGGCAGAGACGAACCCCTCAATGAAGCTAGTGTATGATTTACCCCACAAGCCAGCAATCTCGCACGGATCTCCTTGATTCTCCTATCTCTTCTCCTCTCATATTTGGTTTTCTTCTGAGTTGCTAGAGAGCCTGGTTTGATGAAGTTTTTTCCACTCTTTCCCATTTTGTTTGCCATTGTTTTATAACTAAGGCATAAAGTCATATACAACATAATGACAAATAAAACAGCAGATTAAATTAAGTTCTACTATAACCACACAAAAGAAAATATTACAATGTAAACAAACAATTCATGACTTCAAGGACATTTATACCGATACAAAAAAACATAACTACATATCATAATCCATATCAGAATCCATATCAACATCAGGTATTTCACCATCTTCGTCATCCGTGTTCTCCTCTATTATTTCATCTGATAATCCAACCCCCAACATTTCCTCATCTTCAAAACCAGCCCTATGACAACGAAAATCTGCATCAACATCGATTGGAACAAATGATGTGATGCTTTCTTGTTGGAATGCTTCATCACATCCAATGGGATCCGAGAGTTCCTCATGATCAACCTCTGATACATCAAACACACCCCTGTGTTGGACTTGTTGCACAACTTGCCAAGGCTTACCCCATTTAGTATCGTTTAGGTAAAAGACTTGCTTCGCTTGGCTAGGTAGAACAAAAGGGTCAGATTGATACCATCGACTCGTGACATCAATGCTCGTACAATGTGCATCTGATCGTATTGTTCTGGTTCTACCAGTGTTGCCCGTGTTATACCATTCACATTGAAATAAAACAACTTTCTTACAACACATGTACTCAAACTCCCAAACATTGCTTAAGTGACCATAAAAGTCGTGCATCACACCCTCGTGATCGCCACCTACAAGGACACCACTATTTTGGCTCGTTCGACGGTTGTCTAGTTCTCTTGTGTGGAACCTTACACCATTGATTATGCAACCAGAATACTCCTTCACTAAGGAATTAGGACCATTTGCTAATGACCATAATTCATCTGTTGCCTCTGGTGACTCCTCAACTCTCAATCTATTCATCTACAATCAAATACGACATAAACAATATGATTATGTTAGCACCAATCACATTGTTTAAATTCATAATAGTGTCAACGGAATGGATATCTAATCTAGTCTTACGCAATCTTTGAACCATTTGGGAAATTCTTTCCGCTGCTTGTCAATTATGTTTTCTCCAACTCGAATAAATAACATAGCCTTGTGTTCCCTACTCCAAAGAAGGTGGTTAATATGTTAAAATACTATTAATTTGAATGTCTATCAATATATAATGAAAACTATAAAAAAAAAAAAGATTGAAAGAAGCACATACTCTAAATACTTCTCCAACTCAGGACTATTGTACAACAAGAACCAATGAGCAATGTCTCGAAGTTCTTGTGACATCTCACCATCTCTACTTATTAGGCCAATAGGACGTGCTATTTCTGTAAATATTGTCAATCCTTCGCGACGTTCACCAAGATCTGCATTTCGTTCGGGTTGATTGTGCACTGTTTCAACTCCATCCAAATACATTGAACAAAAAGTTATGCACTCCTTGACAATGTAAGCCTCTACGATTGAACCTTCTGGTTGAGCTCTATTAGAAACAAACCTCTTCAATTTCCCTAGAAACCTAGAAGCAAAACATGAGCTAGGAGTAAGATTAATTTTTAAATTTGAAAAACGACAAAAGAGAGAGTATGGGACACTTGTTTTGGAATAGGAGTATGGATTAGCAATATAAAGTATCTTTCGATTGGATACATCCACCGATAATGCACTGGTCCTCCAAGAATAGCCTCACGTGGCAAATGAACGGCCAAGTGCACTATCACATCAAAGAAGGCCGGAGGAAATATCTTTTCTAGCTTGCATAGTATTTGCACTATACGTTCCTCCAATTTCTCTAGTTCACACCGCTTAAGTTTTTTGGAGCACAAGTCTTGAAAAAAGCTACCTAACTCAAACAATGTTGTGCTAATCTCTTTGTCCACAAAACCCCGCATCCCAATTGGAAGAATTCATTGTATGAGAACATGATAGTCGTGGCTTTTCAAACCTGTTAATCTACCATTTCTCACATTCACCGACTTTGATATATTTGCTGCATAGCCATCTAGATACTTGACTGTTTTCAAGAATTCAAAGAACCCTTCCTTTTGTTGAGGTGTCAATGAAAAACTAGCTCGAGGCTTGACATATTAACCATTTGGAAGTTGTGTCAGCCATAACTCTTTTCGAATGCCCCTATCTTCCATGTCCTCCCGAGCCTTGTCTGTATCCTTGTTCTTCCCTTCAAGGCCCAACATGGTACCGCATATTGCCTCACTAAATTTTTTTATCACATGCATGGCATCAATGTAATGTCGAAGCTTCTGTTTCTTCCAGTATGGCATATCATACAAGAGGCTTACCTTTGTCCAATTTGGGTCAAAGCGAGGTCTTTTTTTGTTGTTTGGATACTTTCCGAATGAGATATCTGGTACACGGTTCAATTGCTCCAGTATCTTGTTCATCGGCAACTCCAAAGATCTCTTTCGAGTTTCAGACATACCATTGTAGGCCCCCTTCTTTCGTCGTTCAGGATCGTTTTCAGGCAAATAGCATCGATGGTAAAGGTATGCAGTCTTACTTCTCAAAGATTCATAATAAGGTTCGTTGTTGCAAGTGTAACAAGCATAGTGACCCTTTGTTCTCCACCCAGATACGTCACCAAATGCAGGCCAATCATGTATTGTCCACATTAAAGCTGCACGCATCTGAAAAGTCTCGCCACTTGAGGCATCATATGTTAATGCCCCATTATTCCACAACTCCTTCAACTCGTCAACCAATGGTTGCATGTAAATTTTTCAACCTCGGAGTCACAGGAAGGTAACGTAAGGTCTTACAAGGGATTTTTTTGCCCCTCCCACGATTGATTTTGTACCTAGATGCGTTACACTTTGGACATTTATCCAACTTTGCATTCTCTTTCCGAAAAAGAACACAATTATTTATACGAGCATCAATGAGCTCATACGATAAACCCAAGTCACGTAGTATTTTTCTAGTTTCATAGATGGACTTGAGAACTAAGTTACCCTGTGGTAAAAGTCTTCTCAAGAAATGCAACCACATGTCAATTGCTTTATTGGTCATGTGGTTTGTTACCTTCAAATTGAGCAACTCAATAACAAAACTCAATAAAGTAAAACTTGAGAAGTTTGGGTACACCTCACGCCTACCATCATTTAATAGCTTGTCAAACCTTTTTACTTCCTCTCCCTGGTTTGTATTTGTCAAATCCCCTCTTATTTGGTCTTCTACCAATGCATCAATACCACCCCAATCCCTATCCTCATTGCCAGCCATTTCATAGTGATGATGAACCTCATTTGACATACGAGGTTCTCCGTGCATATGCCAAATAGTGTAGCTTTGCATAATACCATACTGGAGCAAATGTATTTGAACATGTTTAGTCAATAGCCGACAATAGTTTACACATTTCGTGCAGGACACATAATATACCCTTGAGGGTCCGCAACTTTCAAAGCAAAATGAAGAAATGACATTACACCATCACGATACGGCTGACTCATTCTCCCATCAGCAGTCCTAGCTAATGCCATCTAGCTCTTGTCCATGTCTAATGACAGACATAATTTATTAATGATAGCTTACAAGTGAGAAATTCAAGCTTACAATTCTTCAAAAGGAGCTGAATAAAAAAAAATCATGATCTAGAAATCTAGATGTAATTTTTAAGAATCTCAACGCTACAAATAAAATCTCAACAAATTTACCTTTTCTCCCACCCATCCATTTGTCTTAACCTAAATGTCATTCTATCCATACATATGAATATGTGCGCATATACAAAGCTTACAACATGAAAGGGGAGATAGAGCTAGAGAGAGCTTACTCAAAGTATCAAACTTGGTATTGGAGGGCGAAGGCACGGTAGTTGACGACGAAGCCTACTGATGTGTCCTAATCTCTGTAAAAATATAAATGATTTCAACATGTTTGCAGATACAAAATATATAAGCTAATTATCCGCTTGAAACATATCTACTCATATTGTAGCTAAATATTTTTCCAAAAAGTATACTTGTAGGGTATTGTTTTGGGCCTAAAAAAGGAACAAATTACGTACCATGGAGTGAAAATTTAACTCAATGATAAACTACAAAAGTAATAAAAGTCAGATATGGCCAATTGTTCTTCATTAAAAATAAAGGAGCATCATTTTTTATTGCACCCCAAAAGTCAGATAGTGGTCCTCCCTTTGAAGATTTCTTAGCCACATATTGGTGAGAATGACAAAAAAATGGAAAATGATATGGGTACATTATTTATGCACCCCAAATGCACACCACCCGGACATAGCAAATGAGGAGAAGCCCATTTTTGGCGCGAGCCCCACATTGGGCTTCTCCTCATTTGCCATATTAGGCTGGTGTGCATCAGGGGTGGACAAGTGGTGTACCTATAACATTGTTCCAAAAAAACTAACAAACATGCAAACAATAGAACAAACACGTATAAGAATATGTTCAGTTGGATGCCACTCCGACCCCATTTTTGGGGATTAGCTTAAAAATTGTTTTATCATTACCAATTTGTTTTGCAATTAGTCTTTCGAGTCTCACGGGAACAACAAAGAGCTTAAAATACAAAAAGTTTCATACAAGTTCCAGACTTTTACATCAACCAATTAGATGAAACATTTTCTCAAAAAAAATCCACTTTGGCTTACAAATCGAGAGATAGACAGATTTGGCTTACAAATCGTGAGATGAGTGGAGATAAACCTTGATTTATGAGATGGTTCAGCAGACGAAGCTCTTGTTGTAGCCCACATCGTTAACTTCGGAAGTTAGGGTTTGGGCTACGGCAGTGGATGTTTGATCAAAGAAAGAGAGGGCTTGGAGGGAAATTGTTGAAGAAGAGAGGGACGGACAGATGTGCACAGCAAAGAGGGAGAGATTGTTGGATTTTTATTGCATTGAGATGTAGAGCAGTTCACGTACAGGAAGCACAAAAGGAGTGAAATCCTCTGTAATGACGAAGAAGAGATGGCCTAGGACTTGCTTTTTTGCTGAAGTTCAGTCCCCTCTAATGACGTCATTTAACCCTTGTAATTTTAGCGAGGAATAGTTTCTTCGCCAATAAATTTAAAATCCCGCCAATTCCCTAGATTTTTTTGTAAACCGCAACAAATAACACTGAGAAAATTTGGGAAATTAAAGGGCGACAAAAGAAATCCTCACCTATAATAAGAAAAATTAGCGAGGAAAGTTTTCCTCCCCTTTGTGTCCAAAAAAATTGGCGGCACCGAATTCTTTTCGCGGAATTATTTTTTGTGAGGAAAAATATAATTTCCTCGCCGTAAAGGGACTTTGGGCGAGGAAAAATAATTTCCTCGCCTATTTAATCACCTTATTTCAATTCTGCGACAAATTCTATTTTTCCTCGCCATTGATCGGGATTTAGCGAGGAAATTTGTTTTCCTCACTATTTTTCCTCGCGACAGACTAAATTTGTTGTAGTGTGAGTTGAATCTCTTCATCTTCCACGGCCTCCCGAATGAAGTGATGCTTGATGGCAATGTGCTTAGTTCGGCTGTGGTGAATGGGGTTCTTTGTCATTGCAATTATGGATTTGTTGTCACACAAAATAGGAGTAGCTTCTCCTTACTTTTTACCAACATCCTCCAAAATCCTCCTTAGCAAAATAGCTTGAGAAGTTGCCAATGATACCAACACAAACTCGGCCTCGGCGGTAGATTGTGCCACGGTTTGTTGCTTCTTAGATGCCCATGAGAAAACACCTGAGCCAAGAAAAAAAGCATATCTGGAAGTACTCTTCTTATCATCAACACATCCGGCCCAATCACTATCACAAAATCCAAGCAACTTTGCATCCACATTTTTCTCATACAAAATACCAAAATCAAGCTTACCTTATAGATATCGCAAAACCCTCTTAGCCACTCCAAGATGAGTTTGACTTGCATTATGCATGAATCGACATAACATGCATGTAGCATACATGATATCTGGCCTTATAATGGTCAAGTATAACAAGCTTCCAACCAAACTTCTATAAAGAGACTCATCCACCTTTTTCCTTCCATCTTCTTTTGACAATTTCTCATTCACAATCAAAGGGGTTGCAACCGGCTTACAATCCCTCATCTTGAACTTCTCAAGAAGAGTCCTTGCATACTTTCTTTGACAAATGAAAATATCTTCTTTGTTTTGATAAATTTCAATGACCAAAAAGTAATGCAAGATGCCAAAATCACTCATTTCATATTTCTTCATCATATCTCTTTTGAAATCTTCAATCATTTTCACATTGCTATCGGTAAAAACCAAATCATCAACATAGAGAGAAACAATAAGAATACCAATGTCACCTTGCTTCTTAACGTATAAGGTATGCTCGCTTTTGCTTCTTTGAAATCCCTTTTCATTGACGTAAGAGTCAATCTCACTATACCATGCTCGAGGTGCTTGCTTTAGCCCATACAAAGCCTTCTTCAATTTGTACACTTTTTGCTCCTTGCCCTTGACAATGAAACCTTGAGGTTGATCAACAAATACTCCTTCCTCTAAGGTTCCATTCAAGAATGCTGATTTCACATCAAGTTGATACAAGAACCATCCCTTCGATGCCGCAAAGGCAACAAGAGATCGAATTGTGTCATGGCGAGCCACCAGTGCAAATGTCTCTTGAAAATCAATTCCGGGTTATTGAGAGTACCCTTTTGCTACAAGTCTTGCCTTGTGCTTTTGAATGGAATCATCCGGGTTGAGTTTTGTCTTGAAAATCCACTCGACACCAATAACTTCTTTGCCCTTTGGCCTCTCCACCAACTCCTAAGTCTTATTTTTCTCAATTACACGAATTTCTTCTTCCATAGCCTTCTTCCAAGCTTCCTCCTTAATTGCTTCTTCAAAACTCTCCGGTTCTACAATACAAAAATTACAACTTGCATACACATCATTGAGGCTTCTTATTCTTCTAAGAGTTGAACTTGGAGATGAGGAACTTGAGCTTGATGGAGAAGTTGGAGTTGGTTGGTTTGGAGCTTCAAGATCATCATAGGCTTCATCTTCTTGACTTTCCGATTCTTCATAATTGATTGGGACTTGATTTTTCTCCACATTGCCATTCCAATCCCAATGAGCCTTCTCATCAAAGAGAACATTTCTACATATGATGACTTTGTTTGTCTTCAAATTGTAGAGTCTATAGCCCTTTTATTGGGAGCTTTAACCCACAAAGATACACTTTTGACTATTTTCATCAAGCTTGCGCCTACTTTCTTTTGGAACATGAGCATAGCAAATGGAACCAAACACTTTCAAGTGATTCACAGATGGCTTTCTCCCACTCCAAGCTTGAAATGGGTTATGTTTTTCCAAGGATTTTGCTGGACACCGATTCATCAAATAGACAGCCGTATACACGGCTTCACCCCAAAAAGTCTTGGGCAATCTCTTCTCATGTAACATTGATTTTGCCATTTCTTCTATGGTTCTATTCTTCCTCTCAGCCACTCCATTTTGTTGTGGAGTGTACCCAACCGTTAGTTGCATTTCCATGCCAATGTCTTCACAAAATTTGTCAAATTCATTTGAGTTGTACTCTCCATTCCTATCACTCTCAAAACTTTCATTAGTAGACCACTTTGCCTTTTCACAAGGCTTTGAAACTTTTTGAAATTTGAGAAAATATCGGACTTTTGCCTCATGAAATAAACTCAAGTCATTCTTGTAAAATCATCAATAAAAATGATAAAATACTTGTTACCTCCATGAGTTGGCATATCCATAGGCCCACACACGTTAGTATGAACAAACTCCAATGGTGCTCTAGCCCTCCCACTACAAGAATTAATGCTTTTTACAACGGGGAAAAGTAGTCGCAAATAGTGTATTCCCGTCGCAAAAAAGCTTTTGCGACGGTGTTGCGACGGGAATGGGGCCGTGGCAGAAGGGGGGGTGGCAAAAGCTTTTTGCGACGAGCAAATCCCGTCGCAAATAATCGCACACTATTTGCAACGGGAAATGAAGCATTTGAAATGGGATATTCCCGTCGCCAAAAAACCAAAGTTTATTTTTTAAAAAGCATTTGCAACGGGATATCCCGTCGCAAATGAACTATTTTTTTTTTTTTAAAAAATATTCCAATCCCCAGTCATTTGAACCATATTATCAAAACAAACCAAAACTTTTGAATTGAGATACAGACAAAATGTTCTTCCCATGAATAGAAGTAACAATTCTCACTTTCACAATACAAAGTCATGTTCATAGGCTACCAAACTCAAAAATTAGATCAAGTATAAAAAAATAAAAAATGAACAACTCAAGAGAAACATATTCAACTGCGTCCCAAAATGAAAAAAGACTACGCAATCAACTGCTTTCTTCCGCCGATCTTTTTCCTGAGCATCTACAAAATATAGAAGCAATTTTAGTTGAAACCAAGAAAATAATATGCTTGCAGCAAAGAATGAAAGATTTGCTCCCTTCCATCTAATGGACAATCAAAGCACTCCACAAGAATTAGAAATGCATGCAAAGAAAGAGTAAATACTCGTGGCGGAACTAAAGGCAAATGAGCAAGAATTACATTTCTACTTGGTGGGAAAACAAACTTGATTTGCCAAGGAAAATGATGAAGAAGATAGTATTGAAAATAGAACCTGTCTATTTGTTGTCAATCCTCTATCCAACTTGAACAACTTGGAATATTCACACATTCTGCAAATTCAAATCAAACCCATCAGATAACCTCGTTTAGGTTCAAAATCAATTCAAATGTGGTTAGAAGGTAATCACTATTAACACTAGTTTCTGGGCCTGGGGATCATCACGAGTTTTATGCTTGTGTCGTTGAATTCGTGATGAGGGAAAAAACGATAAGGAAAAACATATGAGTACGAAAAATGCCGGTCTTCATCTGAGGCAATGCCAATGGTTGCCAAGTTGTTCCATTATCTGTACTTCTTGCAATTCCAATGTCTCCTTGCATGGTGATTGAATTTTTGGTTTCGGAAAATAGGTAAATTATATCTCCCTGCAACACATTGCCAAATACAGGTGAGACTAATGCCATGCTAAACAGATCTGAAGTGATTTAGGAAACACAGATCATTATATTTCAAAGGTCACACAATCAGAGATAACTACAAATGCCACTTGACGGAATGAGGCACGAACTCCAGCAAACATAAAGATTCTATGAAAATCCCAAGCTGTGTATAGTTTCATTTGAAAAAAATCAGGTGTCAAAAATGAAGTAGTGAACAAAAACAACAACCATACGGTTGGAGATTCTGAATTATAGCATCCAAGACCAGGTAGCCACTTGCCCGAGCAATTAAATCCCTTGAAAGACTAGAGAGACTTAAATCACATGACGATGGAAGCAAAGTTTAATACATGGCCAACAAACATAGGACCACTCATAACATTACAGCCACGAAGCCTAAATGGTAATAGGAAAGTTATTCACATAGGAAAAACAAGTGTACCATTTTTTCCCCCAACATTTGGCATTCAATAACAGAGCATCAAAAGTCATATATAACCACCGGAGCAGATTAAGATTTCACAATTGCCACAAAGAGATACCTAGAATAACTCCTATCCAAAAGCACTTGGCCGTGCTCCAGAATTTGATTGATTTTCCAACTTCTACATCCTAAAATCACATAAACAAATCTAAACAATCCCCACTCTTATGTGCAATCTATAGAAATTACTGTAGGTAAAATAGGAACACATTTGGTTTATCTAACAAAAATATGACGAATTCCATTTCGCGCAAGCAAACATCACTTGAATATGACACAATAATTGATCTATTTCCTTCAAAGGCTTTGTCTTTATTCAAAAAAAAAAAAAAAATTTGCATTTGTTAGTTTTGCGTCAAACTTTTTAAGTGCCGTGGTTCGTCTCGACGAGAGGAATCGGAAAAGTATAAAATTATGACTGAAACTCGAACCAATATAAAATCCTAAAAGTGCAAAAATTCATACAAACAACATTTGGATAACGGGCAACAAGACCACTCATATTGAACACAATCCACCAACACCCATCAACTGAAATCAACAAATTAAGCGAACAGAGTAACGGAGGTTTTTTTTTAATCAAATTTTCAAGCGCTCTATTTGCAGTTAATCAGCAACAAAAGCTCTATATCTACGATGGCATGTTGCTGCAAAACATTAAGCACAGGACCAAAGCTACTCTTAAAAGTAAACTTGATCTTTATGACTAAGTAAACAAATTCAAAACCCAACTTTATCCCATGGCTCTTTCTCTTTTCGCCCATACTAATAAATTTCTAGTCTTACCATGTATTGGAATTAGAATTCATAATCAAGTGCAAGCCCTACGTGTATCCACAATCAGACCATTTTCAAAAGTGATTGGAAGATACACTTACTTGAAACCAAATGCCGCCCCATTTCAGAACATTGGGATTTTACCTTTCAAATCTGGGGTTTCTTTGATGCGCCTTCAACCTCTTTGACACAAGAATGGAGAGGCGTTCTGCGTGCAAGACCGGCACACAGTGTTGACTCATCAGATCTAGGTTTTCAGGGCTAAGTTTTGGAGATCATCATCTGCTAGACAGGAACTACAGGCCATGATGGCAGATGGAGTACAGAGAGAGAGAGAGAGAGAGAGACGACAGTTTAGAGAGAGAGAGAGAGAGAGTCGGTTCAAGGTTCATGGAGAGAGATCGAAATCATGGGGAAAGAGAAGCCGCCGAACGTGGCATAAGAAAGGGTTTTTTTTTCTCATTTAGTCAGGGGAGGGAAAAAATACCCGCGAACGCTTTTTCTCTTTTGGTTTGTGTATTTGCCACGGGCTTAACGATACCATCGCAAGAAAATATTTTTTCCTTAGCTTTTGCCACAGGAAATGTACCCGTCGCAAATATTGCTAGCCAAAAACTTAAAATTTTGACGCCAAAATTTCCGGACACATAAAGTAGCCTTTTGCGACGGCAAAACCCCCCGATGCAAATACATTGGTAGTTTATAGTATACTTTATTGTAGTGCGCCTTGTCTTTTGGAAACGACTCCCGGTGATGTTTTCCAAGTGCACAACCTTCACACACTTACTTGACTTCATGAATAGTTGGCAACCTACACATCATGTTCTTTTGTTGTAGATTCCTTAAACTTTGGAAAGTCAAATGCCCAAATCTCCTATGCCAAAACCATGAGTCATCAACCACATCCATCTTCAATGCAACATCCTTTGTGTAGCAAATAGTGAGAGGGAAGCTTTTATTCTTCTCCATCTTAACATTTGCTATAGCTTGATTTCTCCCCCCTTTGTCATAAATCTTGCAAAAACCTTCTTCAAAGTGCATATAGTACCCATGCTCGACAAGTTGCCCAATACTCAACAAGTTTTGCTCCAAGTCTGGAACAACTAGCACATCTGAAATCCTTCTTGTACCCTTGCTTGTCTCCACGGCAATAGTACCATTCCCTTTGCTTGGACCAAGGCACCATTCCCCATTTTGACTTGAGAATTGGAGGAAGTATCAATCTTCACAAAAATACTCTCATCTCGGGTCATGTGAAACCACTATCAAGAAACCACACATCATTGTTTTGCTCCGAAGCCGCTTGACAAGCATAAAACATGTTCCCTTCAAATTCTTGCTCTTCAGTGTAATTGGCTTGTTGATTGTTTGTGATTCGGTGTAGACACCCCAAAATGAAACTCCCGTACATATTTTTGTCCCCGATGATGAAAAGAAACGCTCAGAAGACCTTTCGGAATGGAATTCTCCAAGTCAACTTAGTCAACAATACCACGCGGCATTCACCTCTCACGTACAGTTTCTGTATCGCACGGTATAGTTTCAGTGCCGCACGGCAATGTCAAGCATCAGAATCACTTTTGCAGAACACCCAGCAACTCGAATTGTAGCTAAGTCTTTTGCAATAGCTGAATGTACAGTAGCCACACAATGCTGCATAATCACGACGATCAAGATTGTTGATTTTGCGGTGCGTGCTGATTAAGTCTTTCACGTAAATTTTTGGCTCAGTCAGATTTAGAAAGCCCTTTCATCAGGACGCAATTAATAGTAAAGTGTCAGATTTAGAAAGCCCTTTCATCAGGACGCAATTAATAGTAAAGTAAGTCTTGGGCAATAACCGAATGTAAAGTAGCCATGCGATCGCGACACAATCATGACGATCTAGATTGCTGATTTTGTTGTGTTTGTTGATTAAACCCTTCATGTAAAATTTTGACTGTCATAACTGCTTATAATTATGTAATATAATTGAATTTTTCTGTATAATATGATATCATTTGCATACATATTATGAGGGCCTAAATAGGAGGGTATTTAGTAACAGTTAGAGGATATTTAGTAACGGTTGGTTTGGAGCCATTACTAGAGGAGAGTATTTAGTAATGGTTGATTTTGAGCCGTTACTAGAGGAGAGTATTTAGTAACGGTTAGCTTTGAACTGTTACTAGAGTATATTAATATACTAACGGTTCTATAAAAACTGTCACTAAAGTCCTGTTTCTAGTAACATTTTTAAAATTGTTACTATAACCAATTTCTACCAACGGTTTATCCAACTGTTACTAGATCTTCATTTTCTTGTAGTGACACACCATTTGAGTGCGTTGGAGCCATGTTGGATACTAATTGTTGTATCTTTATCATTTTAGGGGAGTATATGGTAGAACCAGGGGCCTATCCACCCCCGGCCCCCTCGGATTTCATATTTTGGAGTATATTTTACATATTTTTTAGTTATTCTTTTAAAAAAATTATACAATTACATAAATTATTAAAGTAAAAATATTTTATATTTCAAGAACACTAAATTATGAGAAATGATACCGTGCGATAATGATACTGAGTCCGTCGAGTGATATGATAACAAAAATCCTTGAGATTAATTTTTTAATTTCTCAAAATCATCCCTTTAAAACTTGATTTAGTTTTAGAAATATCATCGTAGGAAGATTTCTTTTATAATCCGGCCCCCTCCGACTTCAATTTCTGGCTCCGCCACTGGGTAGAACTATGAGAAAGAAAAAATGCTACTAAATACGAAAGTCGTAAAACAAGCAAACAGAAAGTAACACTTGAGATCGTCGCATATAACTAGCAATAGTTTAATTAACAGAATCATTAATGAACACACATTCATTCGTCGTTTTTAGCTCAGAGATAGAGTGCCTATTGAGTAGTTTTTACAAGACGAATTTAATTATACCATCTTTGCTGCCTAAAAATGTCATATAAGTGACACGGACTATTACGCCCCTAAGGCTCCTTCAATTATCTTATCTCCATGAGGTACTTAAATAAGGGTGAGAGTTTTTTTCTCAGCAAAGAAGAATAAGGGTGAGAGTTAACACATAAACATTCTAATTATGTTTAGGGTTAAATAGGAAGGACAGTTTCTAAATCCAGACAGAAATCAAAAGGTTCAGAACTATTTTGTCCAACATTAATGGCTGGGATTTATTATGATATTCAAAGATTAAGGTTCAAATTGATTATATATTCAAACCGTGTTGAAAGAGGACATACTTGAAATTTTAGCCACTGATGTTTGGTGCCATAACAATTGTCTTATTCGAACTTAGACAACATGAACGAAGCTTATTTCCTTAGTGAGAAGTCGAGTAAAAATAGAAGATGAACAGAGAAGTGAGTTCTTTGCATGCAATGGTGAGCTTTATATACCAATACCAACTTTTAGTTTTAGTCCACAAATGAAAAGCAACTCTAGATTACAAGTTTTTTTTTTTTTGGAAAGTTTCAAGATTGCAAGTTTGGCTTGAGAAGACTATACTTTCAGTACTGGTGTTTAATTTTTGTTCATTGGATTGAGTGGAACTTGCTGCCGTTGTAGCCTCATCTCGAATTCATTTGATGGGTACCCATTAGTTGTGATATATATATATATATATATATATTTTTTGATTGGCAACAGAAATTTTATTAGAACTTGACAAATAGTACATCGAGGAAAAGCCAAATACTGAGCATGAAGCCGAGTATAGGCAGAGAAAGAAATTTCAGCGATATGCCGAAAGAGAAAAGATTACAAGGAAAAAACAAAATCAAAATCACAGCTAAAATCACCATCAAATGGGGCTCTCAAAAATAGAACAGAGGATGGGCAGCCACATCCACATCAGCAGCAGCAGCAAAGACAGCCCCACAGATAGAGAATTGGCACCATTTAATTGTTTGCCACACTGGATTTTGCGATAAAAAATCCCAAAACAAGACTACACTTGTTGTAATAGAATATCGTAAGAAGCTTTTAAAATGGGACAGAGGGAGTAATTTCAATAAAAAAAAAAAAAAGTTCAAATCACAAAGCCTATTACAACTTAATTGTACCACAAGAGAAAAAGTAAGCACAAAAGTTAAAAATAAAATCTTCCAAGAAATAGGAAGTACGATAAACTTTTTAGACTTAGAGGAGATCCTAAAAGACGAGTAAAGTCTCATAAAGATTTACAGAAATGATACCCACAAACATCGTTGTCCTAACCAATCAATAGTAAACTCTACTGACCA
The DNA here is from genome assembly GCA_020921065.1 of Vaccinium darrowii. NCBI lineage: Eukaryota > Viridiplantae > Streptophyta > Magnoliopsida > Ericales > Ericaceae > Vaccinium > Vaccinium darrowii. Next base: position 38,361,512 of record CM037154.1, read on the forward strand.
AGCACCATGGATACCACTACTTCAAATCACAGAGGCTATTACAGCTTTATTGAACCACAAAAGGAAAATTAAGCATAAAAGATGAAAATAAACGCTGCAGAAATAGGATCGCATTAACACATTTGGGTCTTCTACCATGCCCTTACTTGCCGGCCTTTTCTTTTTGAGCAGTCGGCCTTACTTTTTTTTCTGATCGGCAACTGCCTGCCTTAGTTTTTTTTTGTTGGAGTTCCCTATAGATACACCACCTCCGATAGTCACGTTCCCAATCTTTGGAATACCTCCAATCCGCGTACCAGATCCAACATACAGGTGCCCAATCGATGCACCTCCAGTATTCGGGTTAGCAACTGATACTTCACCTCCAATCTTAATGTTCCCCATCAATACCTCGTCTCTTGTACTCTCGTTCCCAATTGATACACGATCTCCGAGAGTCATTTTCCCAATTGATACAGCACGGTCCTCCGCCTGTTCGGGTGGCAACGATTCCAAATCTGATATGATGAAGTCCTCCGGGGAAGAGTTGGTTTGACCAGCTACTAAACATCCATTACCAACACAAATGGGACGCCATAACCCCCTGTATCCATATTGTAAATTGACAACAGGAGCACCATCCTTGGTGTTGCGGGAGTGCTTGAACAACGTACAAGCTTCTTTAGCCGTGTCTTCTTCTGGTTGGTTAGCCTGTGCAACAATAATATTGTTCTGCGCACCCCATCCCCTCCAGTATTTGCCAGTCGCACAGCATCTTATGTGGACCAGTCCACTGTCCGACTCTGCCTTTACAATTTCGAGCTTCACGCCTTCGCTATCAGCCTCCATTGCATCGAATTTCATGTTGTTGTTTGGCCCGCTTGGGCGCAAGTACTTAATGTTCGTGAGTGAGTTGAACGCCACAAACTTTGGCAACTCCATTTCCTCTCTTTCGCTCTCTCTATGCATGTATGTGTATATTAACTATGGCCTGGCTTTTGAGGAGTGGTTTCTCAATATATATAGTCCAAAAACGCCGTCTATTGTTTAACTATCACAAATTTTGTGAGTGATTGATTTAAATCATTTGTCAACTTTCCATTAGCCAATCATCCTTTAAAGTGTGCTTTTCAAGAGAGCAAACTTCGGCGGTGCTGAAGTTGAAAAAAAAGACAAAAAAAAAAAAGCTTATTATTATTTATTTCCGATCATATACTTACTCGATCCTATTTTGTTTGTCAATTTTAGACGATCGTGCCAATGTTTAATTGCTTACATGATTTTGAAAACTTTGTATTTTAGAATTAATCGAGAACTATAAAACAAGATCCATAATGCATATTCTTGAAAATTAATGTTAGAAGATATAGACCGATGAGACAATCTTCGAAAATTGACAAACAAAATGGGACGGAAGGAGTAAATCTCACTCTCTCTCTCTCTTTAATACAAATATGGAACTTGAAGTCAACTTTAAACTTAAACAAAGACTTCTGCTAGCTAGCTAGCAAGTTACTTGTCCTGTTCAATTGTTCAATAAAATAAAAACAAGAGCCTTACTTGCTCAAGCTATAAAGACAGGGTGCAATAGATAATGTATACTATGTTTCAAGACATAGGATCCCAAGCCCATAGGGAGTACCTTTGAAAAGATCGGGCCTGATTCTTAAAATATGATACTCCCTCGTTCTTTAATAATAGTACCTTACTCTGTTTTGGAATTTTTTAAAATGCTAGTCTCATTCAAAAAGTCAAACAAAAAAGAATGATGATTTTCAAAAGTTCTCTCTCAAAAATAATGAAAAATAATTTTAAAAGTATTATTTAAGAGATAATATTTGAAATTAAATTTCATTTTGAAATGAAATTTATGTATTTAATGCATGTCCCCTTAAAAAGTTGAAACTCCCAAAATGTTTCATATTATGGAACGGAGGAAGTATACAAAAGTGATAGGTATATAACAATTGTTTTCAACATGACTCCAACATACTCACATAGTGTATGGAGCCCACACACACTTGCATGAAAAAAATTCCCAGTTCAACTCGGCACAATTACACCTTAAACTACCATTTGGATTGGTCTCAAGATTATTGTTTTTTTTTTTCTTTTTTTTTTCTTTTTTTGTTATCGGAATTAATGGTCTCACAATCATTGTTCCACCAATGCAATCGTAACAAAATTTCAGACTTACATATCTCTCTTTGTAAACTTTTTTTTTTAAAAATTCAAAAAAAAAGGAACGTGATGTATATTTAAAAAATTTAAAACTAAAACGCTCATCACGACAACAATAAATACACAGTTACATGCGTACCACGTAGCGTAACACTAGTGAATAATAATGCATTACTACTTTGCAAGAAAGTTCTGGAGGTAGCACTCTCTTGGAAGGATTAAATAATAAAAAGTTACATGCACGACAGTTTAAGTTATGCCTATTAGGTGGTATTACTCAACAAGATTTTGCACTAAAGTTTAAACTACTCCTATTAGGCGGCCGATCTCTCTCGGCAAAGTATTATTTGCGCGAAAGTTTTATGCCTATTAGTGGTAGATCTCATGCAAGTTTAAGATATGCCTATTACTTAAGGGGTGATTTGACAAAATAAATCTTCTTTTTTTTTTTTTTGTCTTTATTTCAAAAAAAATTGCATTTGTTAATTTTGCGTTGATTTTTTATGGATTATTGGTTCGTCTCGATTAGATCGAGCAATCTAATGATCAAAAAATTATTAAGTAAACTAAAATTTGTGTGAATAAGACAAAAATAATCCAATAATTCACAAAATTTTTTATTGTTTTTGTCTTTAGGGAACTTTTTACATATTTTTATACTTTTTAGGCTCTCTTGTAGTGACAAACCAATAAGCTAAAAAAAAATTGACGCAAAAAGAGAGGGCTTTTTTGTTTGGTACGGCGATTAAAAAAATTTGAAACAAAAAAATAATAAAATACTACTTGCACGAAAGTGTAAATTATGCCTATTAGGTGGTCGATTTATCTCGGCACGATTCCCTACTATACATATAGAGAGGGCCTTTGTGTGGCACAATTTTTTAAATTTTTTTACATAAAATTAAAGATCTAGATCTTTGATTTTATGTAAAAAAATTATAAAATTGTGCACAAAAGTATTTCACATTGCTGAATTGTTAGGTTTACATTGGTGGTTTGTTAGCTCCCCAATTTTCTTCGGATAAAAAAAAGTACTTCTGTGCATATTATTATCCTTTTGCACCAAAATAAGCTACTAATTAATTAATAGTGGAAATTTGTAGGAAAGTATTTTAGATTTCTAGCTTGTTAGGTTTACAATTTTTCAGGCAAAAAATAAAATACAATTGCTCATAATTTTTTGACTTTTTGACCAAGCACCATGGATACAACTAAGTTCAAATCACAGAGGCTATTACAGCTTTATTGAACCACGAAAGGAAAATTAAGCATAAAAGATGAAAATAAACTCTGGCAGGAAATACAATTGCATTTAGCACATTTTGGTCTCCTATCATGGCCATACTTGCCGTCCTCATTCTTCGTTAGGAGAGGGGTTTCCCACAGATATATCACCTTCAATAGTCGTTTCCCCAATCGATGAACTTCCTCGAACCCGCACATCATGTCCGATAGTCGTGTTCGCAATCGATACAACTCCAGTATTCTTGTTATTAACTGATACATTACCTCCAATCTTAGTATTCCCAATCGATAGCCTGCCTCGTCTTTTCGTGTCCCCAATTACTGCACCATGTCCGATAGTCGTGTTCCCAATTAATACACTTCCCTGCGGCTGTTTCGGTTGTTTGGCTGTCAACTTTTCCCAATCTGATATGATGAAGTCCTCTGCGGTTCCACCCGCTACTAAATATCCATTGAAACCACAAATGGATTGCCATGACCCACCGTATCGACACCGTAAATTGACGACAGTATCACCATCCTTGGTGTTGAGGGAGGGCTTGATCAAAGTACAATTTTCTTTAGTTGTGTCTTCTTGTGGTTCGTTTGCCTGTGCAACAATAATATTGTTCTGCTTACCCCCACAGCTCCAGTATTTGCTGGTGTCACAGCATTTTATGTGGACCAATCCACTGTCTGATTTTGCCTTCACAATTTCGTGCTTCACACCTTTGCTAGCAACCACCTTTGCATCGAATTTCATGGTGCTATCTGGCCCAGTTGGGTACAAGTACTTATTGTTCGAGTGTGAGTTGAACGCCACAAACTTTGAAAACTCCATTTCCTCTCTCTCTCTCTCTCTCTCTCTCTCTGTGTTTAATAACAAAGAGTGGTTTCTCAATATGGTATTTCAAAAACGCCTTCTATTGTTTTTTTTTTTTTTGAAAATGCCTTCTATTGTTTCACTATCACAAAATTTGTGAGGGCATGAATGCCTGGGGCGGCACCTACCGAGGGATTGATTTAAATCATTTGTCAACTTTCCATTAGCCAATCACTCTTTATAATGTGTTTTTTAAGAGAGCTAACTTCGCTGTTCAAAGGGCAAAAAAAAATCCAATTTTTAATATATTCTCAATCTTATAAAACTCTCTCTCTCTCTCTCTCTCTCTCTCTCTCTCCCTCCCCTAAATTCAACTTAGGCATGTGATCATTACTGTGCAATGGTTTTTGAGAGAACACTTAATAACTAACATTACCGAAAAATTGATCTTTAGTGACAACAATTTTATCACTAGGTTGTCACTAAAAGTATATTGTTAAAGTATTTAGTGTCAATTTTTTAGTGAGTTGTCAATAATCCTGTAATTAGTGGCAGCCTAACTGTTACTGAATACTCCCTCCGTCCCTTTTTAAGTGATCCACTTGGGAAACGTGTATTTTTGCGCACGTTTAAAAATATACTTTTGTATAACGCTTTTAAATTTTTTTTTGCACCAAATTAAAGTACTCAATGAGCACTTTAATTTGGTATAAAACAAGTTAAAAAGCTTTATAGAGAAATATGGTTTATAGGTGTTTGAAATTGCACGTATTCCCATATGGATCATTTAAAAAGGGACGGAGAAAGTACTTTTTAGCAACACATTTTTAGGGACACGTTGTTGTCACTAAAACTCAATTTACCTTGTAGTGTAGCTTCAATAATAAATAAAATATGCAACTTGCATTCAGCTTTAAACTTAATAGAAATCAAAGACTTTTGCTTGCTAGCAGGTTGCTTGTCATGATCAATTTTTCAATAAAATAAAAACAAGAGCCTTACTTGCTCACATTGCTAGGCTATAATAAACTACGTTTCTTAAAAGATCGGGCCTATCCATGGCATTCTTAAACAAGATATGTGGCCGGTAGAACTAACTGTTCATGAAAGAGCAAGAAAAATAATGCTACTAAATACAAAAGTATAGTAAAATAAGTAACCAGAAAGTATACTGAGATCATTGTATACTTAAGCAAGCAATAAGTGAATTACCATCATTATTAATCGCAACTACATAGTTCGAATGCAAATTTTATAAACTCAAATAAGGGAACTTTTTTAATAAAGTTGACTTGTAGTCGACGGAAATTGAGAGATTTCCGACGGGAGGTGATGTGGTCGTAATAAAAACAGCTTTTCGCGACGGCAAAAAACTGCCAATGCAAATTAGTTGAGGAAAATTGCATTTTTTTTTTCTTGTACCGTGGGGGGATTAATAATCGAATCCCATCTCCAGTCCCCGAAACAAACACACCCTAATTAATTGCATACCAAAAGTTTAAAACAGAGAGAGCGCAAATGTAAGAGAGAGTAGATTGAATAATAAAGCTTGCAAGAAAGTTTAAGTTACGCCAATTAGGAGCTGGCCTCTGTAACTCTGTTGGCAGGATTAGACAATAAAATTTTGTTTGCACGACAGTTTTAAATTATGCCTATTTATGTGGATCTTGGCAGGATTAAATAATAAAGTACTATTACTTGCATTAAAGTTTGTTAGAACTTGTGCTTATATGGAGAGGTACCGAGAAATTCTACTTGAGTACTTTGTGCACAGAATGCAACTCCCCAGGCGGGGAGATTAAGTTTTTTAGGGGGAATTTTTTTTTTTTTATAGACTCGAGGGTAATAGTTTAATATAGTAAAGTTTGGATAGAGAGTTGGATTTTTTTAGTTGTTGATAAAGTGGCTTGCTAAATTGTAAAAGCTGTTTTTGTGGTTAAATTTGGTGTTTTTTTTTTTTGTGTGAGGCTGATAAGGATGCTCTAAAACGTGTTCTTAAGGTCCAACGCGAGTCGCCAAAAAAAAATACCTGGAAGGACTTGATCAGAGCAGCTTTCGATAAAATGTGTATATGTAAATTTTTATTGAAAACTGCTCGGATCAAGCCCTTTTGAGAATTTTTTATTTTGACGAATCCTCGCGGTATACCTTAAAAACACGTTTTAAACACATCTAACGGTTCAGATTGTCGAAATTCATTCCTAAACAAAAAATCTCGCATAAGGAAGCCCTTATTAGATATTTGCTGTGTATATATATATATATATATATATCCCACCCCCTCAGAGTTTTGGCCATTGGTGGTGCTCTGCCTTCTTAGCCCAGCACCGAGAAATGGCAAGCCAAAAAGTGCAGTTGAGCTCTGCTCTGCCCGACCTAAGCTCGGTCTTGCTTCGAATATATTGTGATGCTATGTATTTTTATCCAACATAACATATTAATCCCTTCGTCCATTTTTTAGTGTTGACATTTCCATTTTTGGATCGATGACTCTTAATAAGTGTGTCGTTTGAATAGGTTAAAGTTTACACAATTATTATTTTGTCCTTTTGAAAAGTTAGTGTGTAAAGAGTTGATGGATACAAATGGAGGATAATTTTGGAAAGTGGATGTAAAAGTTGATTGAGAGGTGTAATGATGATATTTATTTAACAAATTTGATTTATGAAAACTGCAAACAAATGTGGTCGACCCAACATCTATGTTGTCCCTCCAGGGCGACAGCACCTTCCCCGTTTCAAGTCCCCTTGTTTTCTCTAAAACATACACATAAATGGTCGCATGGCTTGTTGAATTTTGAAACCACCATCATAGACGAGGTTGCGGGGGTGGGGTGGTGATATTGTGAATATATTATTGGATACGATCTGTAATGATAACAAAGTAAGTTGATCAAGTCGCTTGGTATTTTCGAATATTACTGATTAACCACTTTCACGCCAAAAGTCATTGATTGCTACCATTTTAATAAATTTCAATACATGTTGTATAAGTTATTTGTGAATTATTTATTTTCTACGAAACATATCTGAATCATTGGTCACATAGCTTTTTGCCTTTTTCAAATTTGGATTATTGCACGAAATAGAGCGTGAGAAAGATAAAGGCGCGTGCAAATTTCATATTATCAGCTATACCATGCATTAAACAGTAAATAATTAGTCGCTCATATTATTTACTTGGACCATCGATCGAATAGATTAGCTGCTTTGAGACTTTTTACAACTTTTTTGAACCAACCGCTAGGTATTCCAAGAAAAGCTCAGAAATAGTTGTCGGCCTAGGTATACCATTACACAGGTGTAGCCCTTATTTTTTTGGAGATGTTTTATCATACAGAGTCCAGCGTGGCAACGCAAATAATTATTGAACAATTAAACATGACTAGCAACTTGCTAGCTAGCAAGTCTTTGATTGCTATTAATAATTTTAAAGTTGAATGAAAGGTACAAATGTTTCTTAATGATCGAAGTTATTTAATGAGTAATTGTTCTCACTAAAAACATTGCATTGGTGGTCACACGCCTCTGTTGAATTGAAAACCTAACAAAGAGACACCTCTTTGATAGTCACCGAGAGACTACCTTCGAGGGACTCTTCGGATGTTTGATTCAACGTATGAAAAAGACTTAGTAGGGCTTCGGTCCATCGTCTCGGATATTGCCGAGACCTATCATATACTTGATTCATTAGTAAGTTTTCAGAGTTAATATGGAAAGACCTTGGGGCATACCCGAGGGGTGACATAAACTGACTTTGTAATGCAAGAATATGCCGAAAGACTGGATGCTGAGTCAACAGAGCAGTTAATGCTGCATGTGCCCATAACAAACCGTGATCATGACAAGTGACGTCATCCGAACAGTTATAACACGCGTAACCATTTCACTGGAAACATGTGCTCGCAGTATATTCATTCGGCACGTCATCGTGACGTCAGCCGAGCGGTTAAGTCACGTGACAAGCACAGCTATGCTTGGAAATCAAGCCAAGGCTCACCTATAAAAGGTAAACTTCATCGTCTAAAAGGTACGCACCACTCTCCTCTAAAAACCCTAAATCTACTTTTTGTTTCTTTCATCTACTTACTTGGCCGTCGAGCGCTGTTCTGGACTCTACGGTTCAGTCCGGTGCTAACGGTGTGCTAAGTGTGCAGCTCTAGGTTCAGCTCGAGAAGGAGGGCATTGTCTTCCTCATCAATCGTTGTAAGGGAGGGCTACCAGAGAAAGAGGGCTCCACAAGGACATAACAGTATGGTCACATGCCTTAGTTGAATTTAGAACCTAGTAGTGATGGTCACATGCCTCATTTGAATATAACTGGTTTTGAGTACTCATCAAAGGGTAGTGATAATGTTAAAATTGTCCTTGTTGGTGCCAAAACTAATTTTGTCCGTGCCAAAACTCCAGTGCGTAAAAAGCTTGTACTCTGCACATAGTATAAGCCTATTATAGTACTATGCGCACTAGAGTTTTGAAACTAACAAAAATAGTCTTTGGCATTATCAGTGTTTTGAAGTTTTTATATTTTAAGCCGTTGGATTTAAAACAACGGTTGTAATTCCTTTTCCCCGGAGCTCTCATGGATCAAGCTTGGAGATGGCTCTAATCCACAGTCAAGAACCATTGTACCCCATCAGCTAATTTTCCATCCCAAAGTCAATGCTTGCTACTGCAGCTGATTTTGGGAACCAAATACACTAATTGGTAACAAAAAAACACGCCTCATCCCTCTGAGATCCCATGCACAAACTATACCGCATGTCTCTCTCTCTCTCTCTCTCTCTCTCTCTCTCTCCACTACGAATGGGTAAACTTACCGATAACCATAAACAAAGACCTGTCAATTTACTACTCATAGTACCGTAAACAAAGACCTGTCAATTACTCATAGTCCCATAAACAAAGACCTGTCAATTTACTACTCATGGTCCCATCTGTAGGAGTAGGTAGCTTTTGAAGGGTAAAACTTACTAGTATATAGGAAGAGAGTCGGCGAATGTCATTGTTTAGTGTGTGAACCGGCAAGATGAGTGAGTACACACAATATATATTTATGGAGTAGGTGGCTTTTGGGACATGATTAGAAGGCAGATTCATGCCCCATCATTTTCTCCATTTTCTGTAATATATTATGCGATTGCATGTGTAGCAAAGTCAAATTACAACTCATAGTACCAAATTTTAAGGGTCCAAACCAATAGGTATACGATATGATCGCTTAGAAAATTCAGTTTTGTATTGTTTTTTCACTCCCTTCTCAACTACCGAGGTCAGAGGTGCATGCAGTTTTCTCGGCAAATACAGAGAAGCCCCCTCATACATGGAATCCTAGTTTCGTTCCTGTCATCTATACTTCTTACACATCTGCTACAAAATAGATAAATAAACCTGTCTTTTACGACGCAATTTCCTATTACATGCCTCAGTTTGAATTTAGAACCTAACAATGATGATTGGTAACATGACTCAGTTTTTTTTTTGGGTCAGTTGAATGTAACTGACTTTTACTTTTAGTATTAATCAAAAGCCATCTTTATTATCTTACAAAAAAGCAGATCATTATTTTAAATTTTTTAGGGTAATTATCAGTAACCTCCCCTGAGGTTTCTGACACAAACACATACCTCCCCTGAGGTTTCTGAAATGACACTGACCTCCCATGCTTTTGCTAAAAATATCGAGATATCCCCTTGCCGTTACTTTTCCATTGGTGGCGTTAACTTTAGCAAGAAAACTATTAAAATACTCTTCTAACTTTCCCAAAATAAATAAATTCTACCAACTTATTTTTTCAAAAACAAAAACCTAATCTCTTTTTCTTTTGTGAAATTTTTTTGGATAATGAACTTAACTTTTCTAGATAATGGACATTAGTGGAAAAAGAATTGATTTTTTCACTTGAAAATGATTAGGTTAATTATTATTTTGGCAATTTTTTTTAATATTTTTTGGTTTGTCTCAAACAAAATGATCAATGAAATTAAATAAATAGACTCATGTTTTAAGCCAAAACTATGTAGCTAAAAAAAAATCCATTACTTGGCTTGTTGGGCTTTATAACTTTTTGAAATATTATAATAAAAAAAAAGGTTATTGTTTTTCAATTTTTTATTATAATGTTATTTTGTTTTTCGGTTTGTCTCAACCAAAATGATCAATAAAACTAAAATAAATAAACTCGTGTCAATAAAATTCATATTAAGCCTAGGGCTGCACAACGGCCGACCCGACCCGACCTGACCAGTGATCGAATTTAGGAAACTGGATCCGACTCCGACCGAAAGATCTATCGGGCTCCGACTGAATGCCAATCGGGTTGGTCGGATCGGGCCAAACGGGTTGGCCGGATTGATAATCCCAAACAGTTCCTCCATTCCCGGGAAAAAAAAGAAGAAAAGTAGGCTTTTGTGGAGCCCTGTGCCCACTTCCCACTGACTTGTCCCCCAATTTCTTTCTTTTTCCTACTTTTTCTCTTCTTTTTTTCTTCTTCTTTCATTGGAAACATCACCAAATGGGCTGTCATCAAAACCCAATAAATTCTTCTTCTTTCCTACGTATATTGTTTATATATATATATATATATATAGAGAGAGAGAGAGAGAGAGAGAGAGAGAGATAAGAAAATAGGGAGAAAATTATGTAAATGACAGACTAATAAGGGAGAAATTTTTTTTGGTAAAGATAATTAGTTTGGTAGTAGCAGTATTAAATGAGAGAAATTTTAACTTTAAATTCTTTCTTATGTGACATCATCAATTTCCGTTAGTTCTTTAATGGAATGCTAACGGAAAAAGGTCTAGGGGGAAATCTTGATATAGTCAGCAAAAGAAGGGGAGGTCAGTGTCATTTCAAAAACCTCAGGGGAGGTATGTGTCAGAAACCTCAAGGGAGGCTACCGATAATTACCCAATTTTTTACATTTCCAATAGTTGGATCTAAATCAACGGCTGTGATTGCTTTTAGCTTTTTGTCAAACTGGGAGATGTCTTTAATTTCAGGCCAGTTTACACTCTCTCTCTCTCTCTCTCTCCACACTACAAATGGGTTCAATATTCAACTGGCACCTCTTTAAACACATTCTGAATTTCGGAAGCGATCTTGGCATTTTCTGAACATCAGGTAAGTCTCCTCCCATCATCTCTTTCCTTCTGGTCGCTGTACTATTTCACCTAGCTCTTGTCCTTGGGGAATGAGTTCATAGCGTGCTTTGCCGTTTTAATTTCCATGTGATTATGTTCTACCTGGGTTTTTTAACTTGATGTTTGTTTCCAAATTACAAAATGAATCATACCTTTACGCTTTTTGGTCCACTGATACTCTCTCTCTCTCTTGCTGCGCGCGCGCGTGTGTGATGTTTCAAGTTGAAATCAATTAAACTCTGGTTTTGGGTGGTTATGCCTTCAACCCCGAATCCATAATGACGGTAAACCACAAAAAGTAGAGGAAGAAAAATTTCTATGTTGTTCTTTCTATCTTTCTTTTTTTCTTTTTCCCCTGTTTTAGGTCTCTTCCTTTTGTCGTGCAGTGGGCCCCCAAACACTCTAACGCACCCAAATAAATATTAATTTGAAGAACAAAAGCTAAGTGCGAAGTAAATTAACCAAAACCATGGAAACCAAACGAGAGAGAGAATGAGAGAAAAATGGAAACCAAACAAAAGGAGAGAGACACACAGATTGATGTGGTTCGGCATTACTTTGGGGTGTAAGTCTAATCCACGGGCAGTCGATTATGGCTTCACTAAAACAAATAAGAATTCTTAGAGAGCTAGAAAGAAGAATCTGCAAAATTCTTCTATGAAAGCCAAAGCAAAGTGGCAAAGCTCTCAAACCCTAACCCAATGCCTAATATTTGTCTCTCACACCAGGTAAGAGGCATAATACTAGTATTTGTAGCAGAAGATAAGTTGTCTACCAAAAAGAGAAAATCCAAAGAACCAGGAAGAACTATACAAAGCCTAGAACAAAACCTATGCTCTAATGCCAGTTTATTATGCGGTGGGACCCCAAAGACTTAAATGCACCCAATGAGATAGATGTGGTTATTAAATATTGATTCGAAGAACAAAAGCTAAGTGCAAGGTAAACCAAACGCGAGAGAATGGGCTAGAGAAACAAAACAAAACGAGAAAGAGACACAAAGATTTACGTGGTTTGGCCTTACTAAACAAATATGAATGCTAAAATAGCTAGATAGAAGAATTTGCAAAACTCTTCCACCAGAAACCAAAACAAAGATGCAAGTCTCTCTCAAACCTTAACCAAATGTCGAATATTTTGCTCTCAAACCAAATAAGAGGCATGATACATAGCAAAAGACGAGTTTTACCAAAAAAGAAAACAGTTAAATTGGGTTAAGCAAACCCCAAAAAACCTTAAAATCCAAAGTTCTACATGTTTCTGCATTGCCGACCAACTGGATGGACTTGACCACCATCCGAACCAAAATTTCAAAGAATTCCCAAAACTCAAAACCTACTAGGACAGTCCGGACAGACGTTTCTTTAGTCCAGATTGTTACTTAGGAAAACAATAATTGAGCCGAATTTCGACACCTTTCACATTTTTTTTATCATATTTATCACTAACAAAACATAACCCAGAAATTACATACTTAAGAATTTACTAACTTTTATCCATGCTAATAAGCAAGATAATAAATACAAGCATAATAGAAGAGCAATCTTTTGGGAACAAAAGGTTTCTCTACGCTGACCCTTAAGTCTTTAGAATTCAGGCCAACTTATCCAGTCTGCCTTGAAATTTTTTTATGGGAAGGAAGAGGACCTCCTCCTCATAAAACATGAGTTTCATCCACTACTAGAATAATTGATAAAGATCACGCTAAGAAAATTTGAAAGATTACGGTTTTGATGAAACCGTGATAAAGATTTGCAAGGTGAGTTTTTAATGTCACTTTGCTAATAAAACCGTAGTGATTAATCATAATTATCACAGGTTTAAAAGAACTGTGATTATAATTGCTTAATTTAATCACATTTTCCTACAAGTGTGATAAAATGTGTTTATTTTTACTACGCTTTGTTACAAGTGTGATAAAATCTGTTTATTTTCAACCACGCTTTATTACAAGCGTGATAAGATGTGTTTATTTTTATCACGCTTTGTTACAACCATGATAGAATGTGTTTATTATTACCACGCTTTGTTACAACTGTGATAAAATGTGTTTATTTTAACTACGCTGTGTTACAACTGTGATAAAAAAAAAATTTATCACATTTTCCCAATCGTGATAAATGTGTTTCCCATATTTTAACCACACTTCGATTACAAGTGTGATAAAATGTGTTTATTTTTATCACGCTTTATTACAAACTGTGATAAAATGTGTTTATTTTAATCACGCTTGCTACAACCGTGATAAAAAAAAATTATTTTATCACAGTTTTTCCAACCTTGATAAAATGTGTTAGCATATTTTAATCATACTATGATTACAAGTTTGATGGACTAGTAACTACTTTATTGTTTATTTTAGGTTTTTTTAATTTTGTTGCCTTATGCATCACTTTTGGTGACGAAGCAAATGTTTGTCGCCTCATGCAATGACTTTATCGACCAAAATATGAGCTTAGTCGCCAAAGTAGAATCTGGCAGAGGCATAGTGGCGACAAAAAATGTTAGTCTCGAAAGAGAAAACATGTCACTAACTAATTTTTTATTAGTGTCTACTAGTAAATTACTAGGCGTCGCCAAAGGTTAATCTACGGCTACCAAATTTACGTCGTCGATTGTATAATTTCTATAAATTAAAATATCATAATGTAATGTAACATAATATATAATATAATATAATATAACATATATTTTATGTAAAATATATTACATATTTGTTGTAATATAAAAAGGGAATAAATGAAAAATAATACATATACATAATTTTTGGGAAATGTGACAGAAAGACTTGGGTAGCCTAGTAGTTGAGTGTTAGGATAAGAATTGAGAAGTTGGAGGTTCAATTCTTAGCAAATGCATATTGGGATAAGAATTGGGAGGTTGTGGAGATGATTCCACGAGACACGTCACATTAAATACATATAACACGTTTTTATGTCCAAACCGTGATGGTATAATTAATCCAATCACGGTTTTTTGTCCAAACCGTGATGATATAATTAATTTAAATAACAGTTTTTTGAGAATACCGTGATTGTATAGTATTTTTAATCACGCTATCTGTCCAAACCGTGATCTTAAAACTAATTTCATTACAGTTTTATCTTCAAACCGTGATAATATTGTTGATTTAATTACGGTTTGCCATGTAAACCGTAATTGTATAATGTTTTTAAACACGCTTTTTTGTTCAAATCGTGATCTTTTACGATCTTTAACCACGGTTTGTTGTCCAAACCGTGGTCTTATCTTGTTTATCATCACGCCTTGTGTGTTTGCATATCAGTTTGGACTTACAATTAATTACAGACATAAACCGTGATTGAATTTTGAAGACTTTTAATAACGGCTCCATCAACCACGGTTTTAAAACCGTGATTAAATTATAAAGATCACGGTTTTTACCCGTGATCTTTTAAGTTTATTGTAGTAGTGATCTACCATCATAATGATGAGGATTGGATAATTATCGGGTCAATTCATATTCATATAAAGGACACCCAGCATTATTAGTTTCCATAATGACATGTATGGTCACTTTCTAAATAATTCGAGCAATTTTTAGGCGATGAAAGAAGAAGAGGTGAAATTCATTGACTGGTCAAGATGTGATATGAAGAGTGTTGGAGCTATAATTGTAACTCTAACAATCGACTACTGAGAATTTTTTTGCAGCTCCAATAATTACGAGTTGATTACAACATATTTAGTCAGTTAAGTATTTATCAAATCAATTATGTATACGAATCTGCGCATGAGTTATGCAAATAATGTTGTGTTTGATCATGTAGGAGTTGAGAAGTGGTGAAACTATGACACAGACAAGTTTCAACAACAAACGTAAGGTCTACAATTTTCCCCGGCTTTACATATCATCTTTCAATTCAGAAATTGGCCTTCAGGCACGGGCAATAGCTACATGAAATTCAAGGCAGTGGATGTCATAAGCAGGGGTGTGAAGCACGAAGTTCAGAAGGCAAAGTTTGGAGGTGGGTTGGTCCAAATAAGATACTGTGACGAATACTTAAAAAGCTTTATTGTTGCATAGGCTAACCAACAAGGGGAAAACACAACTACAAGAGTTTGTACCTTGATCATGCCATCCCAATACACCAATGAGGGTGTTAGTATCGTCCATTGATAGGTTATCCATGAGGGGACATGGTGGTCCATAGGTGGAAGCAGTGGGTGATATTTAGTAACCGACGGCAAGGACTTCATCACATCAGACAAGGAATTGCTGCCCACCAAACAACCTAAGGGACTATCTGTTGGTGACAAAATATTGGATGTGGAGCATCAATTGGGAGCGAGGAAATGGACTTACCAAAGTTTGTTGTGTTCAATTCACTCTCGAACAAAAACTATTTACGCCCAGGTGGGATAAATAGCTACATGAAATTCGAGGCAGTGGAAATTGTAAGATGGGGTGTGAAGCACGAAGTTCAGAAAGCAAAGTATGGAGGTGGACTGGTCCACATAAAATGCTGTGACACCGGCAAATACTGGACTTGGGGTCTTACTGAAGACTCAGTTGACTTTATTACTGCACAGGCTGACCAACCAGAGGAAGATACAGCTAAAAGAGGTTGCACGTTGATCAAGCTTTCCTACGGAACCAACAACGATGTTAATGTTGTTAATTTACAAGTTATGTACCGGGATAAGTGGTATCCCATAGGCTTAAACAATGGGGGATATTTAGTATCTGGACACGAGGACTTTATCGTATCAAATTGGGAATTACTAGCACCCAAACAGCCGCAGGGACCATCCGTCGGTGAAAAAAATGTGAATACCGGAGGTACTGGTGTATCAATTAGGAGTGAAGAAATGGTCTTGCCAAAGTTTGTGGTGTTCAATTCACTTTTAAACAAAAAATACTTGCGCCCGGTACGAGAAAATAGCTACATCAAATTCGAGGCAGTGGATGTGATAAGCTGGGGCGTGAAGCACGAAATTCAAAAGGCAAAGTCTGGAGGTGGACTGCTTCACATAAGATGTTGTGACACCGGCAAATACTGGAGTTGGGGTCTGACTGATTACTCAAAAAAATATATTGTTGCACAAGCTAACCAATCAGGAGAAGACACAACTACAAGAGCTTGTACGTTAATCAAGCCCTCCCAATACACCAAGGATGGTGTTACTGTTATCAATTTACAGGTTATGTACGAGGGGACATGGTGGTCCATAGGTGGAGACGGTGAGGGATATTTACTAAAAGGAGGCGAGGACTTCGTCATATCAGATTGGGAATCGCTACCACCCAAACAACTGCAGGGACCATCTGTTAGTGACATAAATATGAATACTGGAGGTGATGCGTCAATTAGGAACGAGGAAATCAGTGCCAACCCTGTTGGGATGTATCATTCGCGTTCTGATGCCATTCAGGTTTTCCCCCCTCTTTTGTACTCACTTCTTCCCCTACTAATAATATTCTTCTTCGTTTTTCAAAAAAATAGAAAAACGAAAAAAGAAAGGAACGAGGAACTAGACTTGCCAAATATTGAAAATGAATTAGACTCACGAGGAAATGGCCAAGACGAGGACTTGCTGCTGCCCACACAGCCGAATGGACCATCCGATGGTGACGAAAACCCGAATAATGGAGTTGGTTCATCAATTGGGATCACGACTCTGGGAGGTGATTTTTCTATGGAGAATTCAAATGTTAGGGATGTAATGTTTGGCGTCACGATAATTAATAATTATATGTGTCCACCGAGCACACAACGAATACCGGATTTGGCGGAACAATTATCGGCTGTGGTGCAATGACTGGGAATATGATTACCGGAGGTGGTGGATCAATTGGCAACACAAAAACTGGAGGTGATGCATCGATTGGGATCACGTATATCGGAGCTGCTATGCACGCTGGAGGTGGTTTATTGATCGAGAACAAAACCATCCGTTGGGATCTCGGCTCCTGACGTCAAGGACAACGCCGACAAGTAAAGCCGTGATAGAAGAACCGAATGTGCTAAATACGATCATATTTCCAGCCTGCATTTAATTTTATGTTTTGGTGCTTAATTTTCCATTTGTTGCTCCATAAAGCTGTAATGGAAGCTTTGTTACATGAGCTAATGGTATCCGTGGTGGTTAGTAGGTAAAGTAACTATCGTATTTTTTTTTTTTTTAACTGCAAAATAGATTTTATTGATCAAATATCAGAGATACAAGATGAAAATGGACAAGAGAAAATCATCAAAAATTGTGACACCCAGTTCAGCAAAGTTTAAATCTGATTATTCAGTCAAGCAAAGTAAATTTTATAACTTACATGTGCACCTTAACCTCTGAAATCAGAATCTATATCGTAGCTTGGAGTGGTATTCTTTGCAGCACTATTTGTTGAACTTATTAATGAACTGTCCTTTTTCCGCATCCACCGCGGTTGATAATTAAGCTGTACTGCACCGGTTATGTACAAGGTGACATAATGGACTCCAATAAAATCAAATGATCCTTTTACATTGTAAAGTGAGGTTTCAAAGCTGGGTAGTCCGTCTTTAACACTGTCTCGCATACTCTGCGAACAATCTCCGTGTATGAGTGGATTCATGAACCTGTAAAACATGGAAGAATTCGTAATTTTACACCCACATACGCACGGGCATTTGAAAAGTCGATATGTTGTTTAGCATGCAGTTCATTTGGTGCAAATGATTTGGTGAGAAATGATAAAAACTGAACAAAAAACGAACTTCGCCACATGTCATTTCGGGATTTCAATGACATAAGGGATAGAACGACACTTGAGCACACAAACTAAAATGAATATTGAAACTACCCCAATGAATTGGAGCCATAAACTTTACATCATGGGGGAGTTATAGTCGTGTGCAGCATTAATCCCACGTGACCAGAATTGATAGCCACGGCTGAGGCTCTCTGGTTGCCTCGAGAGACCCTCCGAAGTCAGTTCCATCCATCTGAAATTTCGTAAATTTCCGATACCATTAAAGAATTTTGCATAAAACCTTGAAGCTTACATATCACTACAAGAAATTTGGTCTTTGGAGACGAATGAAATCGTCACGAAAAGCATGATTTTTGTCTCTGATAGTGTTAGTGACGAAAAATAATTTTGTCACCTATAGGTTGTCTCCGAAAGTCACCTGGTGACGAAATTATTGTTTCGTCACCTATAGTATATTCTGGTGACGAAATTTTTCGTCACTAACTGTGGCAAATTGGGTGACGAAATTATTGTTTCGTCACCTATACTAAATTTGGGTGACGAAATTTTTCGTCACTAACCGGGACAGAAATGAAGAAGTGGCACTGACGTGGCGTGCCGATGGCCGCTGACGTGGCCGCTGGCGCTGGCGTGGCGCTGCTGACGTGGCATGGCCGCTGGCGCTGACGTGGGCGCTGGCGTGGCGCGCCCGCGTGGCAGCTGGAAATTGAGAAGTTGCTCCTCCTGGGAATCGAACCAGGGACCTCGCGTGTGCGCGCGCGCGCGCGCGAACCAGCTGAGCTAGCCAAGCACTTGTGCCATTTGGGAACCTTTTTAATATTTATACTATAATACCGGATTAATTCATTTATATTATTTTAATTCATTTAATTACTTTATTTACTTTATTTATATTACTTTAATTCCTTTAATTACTTTATTATTTATATTAATTCATTTATATTACTTTGTTTATATTACTTTAATTCCTTTAATTAATTTAATTTATTTATTTATATTACTTTAATTCCTATAATTACTTTATTTATATTACTTTATTTCCTTTAATTACCTTATTTACTTTATTTATATCATTTCATTTCTTTATATAAATTAAATTAATTATTTAATTCAATTAATTATTTATTTAATTCAATTCTTTAATTATTTATTTATCTCTTTCATTAATATCTTTTTTATCTTTTAATTTATTTATTTATTTATATTACTTTAACTCCTATAATTACTTTATTTCCTTTAATTACCGTATTTACTTTATTTATATCATTTCATTTCTTTATATAAATTAAATTAATTATTTAATTCATTTAATTATTTATTTAATTCAATTCTTTAATTTAATTTAATTATTTATTTATCTCTTCCATTAATATCTTTTTTATCTTTTAATTTATTTATTTATTTATATTTTTTATTTTTTATTTATTTAATATTTTGTATTTACATCTTTTTCTTAATTATTTAATCTTTTTCTTAATATTTTGCACGCACTTGTGATCCTGCAACTTGTGATCTTGTGATCTTGCAACTTGTGATCTTGCAACTTGTCCTGCAACTTGTGATCCTGCAACTTGTCTTGCAACTTGTGATTGTAATATTGTCAACGTGATTGTAATATTTAGACACTTTAAAACGTGATTGTAATATGATTGCCTTTCCTTCCCTCTTTTAATTACCCTCTAATATATTATTTATATTAATTATATTAATTCCTTTATTTACTTTATTTATATTACTTTAATTCCTTTAATTAATTTTTTTATTTACTTACTTTTAAACATGATTGTAATATTATTCACTTTTAGAAGCTTTTTTTTTATATTATTCATTGTTAAGACAAATTAATAAATAAAGTTAAAAGAATAAAGAAAAAACAGAAAAAGAAAAAAAAATAATTTACTTGCAAATGTAAATAAATAAAGTTAAAAGCAAAAAGAAAAAAGAAAAAACAGAAAAATAAAAAAGAAAAAGAAAGTTCAGCCGAAATGGGGAAGGGTATTGGGGGAATGGGGGGTGGGGCCGGTTGGGGAGCTATCGCTACACAATTGATCAGACAAAAAAAAAAAATTTGTGTTAATGAAATTGTGTCTTGATAATTAAGAAGCTTTTTAAACCCGATCGAGGCAAATTTTTACGAGAAAATGATTAAATAAATAAGGAAAATTAGTTTTGGTGGAGTAAATGGAGGGAACACATTAGTGACGAAAAAATATTTTTGTCACCAAAAAGATGTGGAGGGAACACATTAGTGACGAAAAAAATATTTTCGTCACCAAAAAGATGTGGAGGGAGCATATTAGTGACGAAAAAAATATTTTCGTCACCAAAAATATGTAGAGGGAACATATTAGTGACAAAAATAGTCATATAGGAGACAAAAATTAATTTCGTCACTAGAATTTCGTCACCATTTATCATTTTTGTTGTAGTGTATTTTGGTGGAGACAACCATTAATTACATTCATAGTCATATATAATAAGAATAAAGATTGGAATTAGTAAAAAATCATCTTGCTTATAGATGTAGGGTAGATCTATATTGAGAAACCACCCATCAAAAGCCAGAGATCTGAGAAAGAATAGAGAGGAAATCGTACCGCCACTTCCAAAGTTTGTGGTGATCAGTTCATCCCATCAGCATGAGTATGGGCCAAATGGAAACGTGAAAGCCGAGGGTAGCTGTGAAACTTCTTGGCACGGATAACCTGAAGCACGAAGTTGCGAATTCAACGTCTCACCCTGAAATGTGTTGGAATTGTGCCTTGAATTTTCCTTTTTTTTGGAGAATTCCAATTGTGTTTAGGATTTCTTTTTGTGTTTAGGATTTCCCACTGCGTTTAGGATTTCCTATTGATTGTGCTTCTTATAAATAGAGGCTTTCAGGATCCGTTTGACTATCACTCATATTGTGGCATCTCCAGAGTTACGGATCATAGCCGGCTCTTTGTATCTCTTCTTCACCATTGATAGTGAACTCTCTCTCTCTCCTCGCCCGTGGACGCAACTCAATCTTGGGGGAACCACGTAAATCTTTTGTCTCGTGTGATTGCTTGTTTTGTTTGCTTTCTCTTAACTTAGTCGCATTCATAACGTGCGTTTTACAACAAACTGGTAACAGAGCTTCTGGTTGAAAAAACTAGGGTTTAATTTTCGACTGTGGTTATGGCGGCTAAGTTTGAGGTTGCGAAGTTTGATGGGTAGGGCAGCAGTTTCAGTCTTTGGAGAGTAAAGATGAAGGCTCTGTTAACCCAACAGTGATTGCACAACCCAACAGTGATTGCACAAGGCTTTGCTAGGATTAGCGAAGTCCAGGGTTAGTTCGGAGAATTGGGAAGACATGGATGTCAAAGCTCTGAGTTCTATGCAGTTGAGTCTGGCAGACGATGTTCTTCGCGAGGTGGAAGAAGAAACTTCAGCATCAGGTATTTGGCTGAATTTAGAAGGCATATACATGACGAAGTCCCTCACGAACAGGTTGTATTTTAAATGTCTTTATACATTTTGAATGCGTGAAAGTACACCAGTTAAGGATCACTTAGAGGAGTTTAATCGTATTATTATGGATCTAGAAAACATTGATAGTAAAATTCAGGATGAGGACCAAGCCCTAATTTTGTTATGCTCTTTACCACCTTCATATGAGCATTTTGTTACCACCTCCTGTTGTATGGAAAAGACACAATTTCTATGGAAGATGTTAAATCCAGCCTCTATTCAAAAGAATTAAGGAAAAATGTGCTAGGTGAGGGTGATGTGCATGAGGAGGGTTTGATTGCTAGGGGATGAACAACAGAAAGGGAGGAGTCGAGTAATAGGGGTAGATCCAAGTTAGTGAAAAAGAAGAAGGGGAAGTTCAATTTTTACAAAAAACCTGGGCACTGGAAAGTTGACTGTTTAAAACTCAAATAGAAGGAAAAGGAGAACCAGAAAGGGGGGTAAAAATAATGCTGGAGTTGCTGAAAGCTCAGATGAGTCAAATATAGTGTTATCAGTTACCTGGGCACTGGTACAGTTTTGATGGGCAACAACATGGCCTATAAGACTGTTGGTGTTGGAACGATTCAGCTCGCTCAGGACGCATGATGGTGTTGTTAGGACTTTATCTGAGGTTCGGCATGTTCCGGATTTGAAGAAGAATCTTATCTCTCTGGGTGCTCTTGATTCTCTTGGTTGTAAATTCCTCGTTGAAGGTGGAGTTTTAAAGGTCTCGAAAAGTGCATTGGTATTGATGAAAGATCAGCAGCGTGGGAACCTCTACATACAACCTCTACAGGTGCTGCAGCAATGGTTGCCTCATCAAAGGTTTCAGATTCAGACTTGACTCGTTTGTGGCATATGTGCCTTAGGCATATGAGCGAGAAGGAGCAAACAGAGTTTGTTATGTGGCCAGAAAATTGAGAAGCTAGATTTTTGCGAGCATTGTGTCTACGGTAAGCAGTGCAAGGTCAAATTTAGTACAGCTGTTCATCACACCAAAGGCACGGTGGATTATTTTCACTCGAATCTTTGGGGTCCCGCAGTGATAACTTCTAAAGGTGGTTTGCGGTATTTTATGAGTATTATCGATGATTTCTCTCGCAAATTTTGGGTGTATATGCTAAAACAAAAAAGTGATGCTTTGATAGAGAATCAAACGGGTAAGAAAATAAAACGTTTGAGAACTGACAAAGGTATGGAGTTTTGTCTTGGCGAATTTGATAAGTTTTGCAGTGATGAGGGCATTGTGAGGCATCACACAGTGAGGAAAACCCCTCAGCAGAATGGTTTGGCTGAACGAATGAACAAGAATCTTTTGGAGAAGGACAGTTGTATGTTGTCCAATGCCGGATTGGGCAAAGAGTTTTGGGCTGAAGCCGTTTCCACAGTATGCTATTTGGTGAACAAGTCTCCGTCAACTGCTATTGAGTGTAAAACTCCATTTGAGGTATGCTCGGGTCATAAGGCTGATTACTCCATACTGCGTGTGGTTAGGTGTCCAGCTTATGCTCATGTGAATGAGGGTAAGTTGGAGCCACGTGCCAAAAAGTATATTTTCTTGGGTTATCAGGCATGTGTAAAATGGTACAGATTATGGTGTCCGAAAACCTCTAAGTTTTTAATTAGTAGAGATGTTACTTTTAATGAAAACTTTATGGTTAAGGGGTCCAAGTAGGTTGAAGATGCATTTGAGGAACCGAGGGTTCCAAAGCAGCTGGAGTTGTTATATAAATCTTCTAGCTCAGGGAAGAATGATAGTGATCAGCTAATTGAAGAGGAGTTCAAGAGTTTAGACACAGATGATGATGTACCAGCAGAGCAACCACGGACTATTGCTAAAGATAGGCCAAGGAGGGAGATTCGGCCTCCTGAAAGGTATTCGGCTTATTCTGAGATGGTGACTTATGCTTTATCAGTTGCTGAAACAGTGGAGTATGATGAGCCTTCTAGCTATATGGAAGCTGCTTCGAGCAATGTGTGTGCGCAGTGGTGTGTTGCTATGAGTGAGGAGATTGAGTCTCTTCAGAAGAACCAGACATAGGAGTTTGTGGAAACGCTGAAAAATAGGAGGATTATTGGGTTTAAGTGGGTCTTCGAGAGCAAGCCAAATATTTCAGAGGTTAAAGAGGCACAGTTCAAAGCTTGGTTAGTGGCGAAAAGCTTCAGTCAAAAAGAAGGTGTTGACTACAATGAGGTATTTTCACCAGTTGTAAAGCACAGTTCCATTCGCCCTTTACTTGCTATTGTTGCATGTTATGACCTTGAGTTAGAGCAACTTGATGTCAAAACGGCATTTTTGCATGGGGAGCTTGAGGAACAGATTTATATGCGTCAACTGGAGGGATTTGTTATTTTTGGTAAGGAAGATCATGTGTGCTTGCTTTATAAGTCTTTATATGGTTTAAAACAGTCTCCTAGGCAGTGGTATAAGCGGTTCGATACATTTATGATAAGCCAATCATATTCTAGGAGTGAATATGACAGTTGTATGTATTTTCGAAGACTTCCAGATGGCTCATTTATTTATTTACTGTTGTATGTTGATGATATGCTTATTGTTGCCAAAGGTGTATCAGAAATCAATAGGTTGAAAACAGCAGTTGGGTGGTGAATTCGAGATGAAGGATTTGGGTGTAGCAAAATAGATTTTGGGTATGGAGAGTAGCAGAAATCGAGTAGATAGCAAGTTGTTCTTTAATCAGAAGTCATATGTTCTCAAAGTGCTTGAGCGCTTTGCCATGTAGAACTCGAAGCCAATCAGTACCCCTTTGGCAGCACACTTTCGACTTTCAGCAGAATTGTCACCACAGTCGGACGATGAAGAGAAGTATATGTCTTAGGTTCGATATTCGAGTGTGGTTGGGAGCCTTATGTACGCCATGGCATATACTCGTCCTGATATTTCACATGCAATTAGTGTCGTTAGTCACTATATGGGGCGACCGGGAAAGGCACATTGGGAGGCTGTGAAGTGGATACTTCAGTATTTGAGAGTTACTATAGATATGGGTCTTTTGTATAGGGTTTCTAATCCGGGTAATCAAGTGGTTGGATATGTTGATTCGGATTTTGTCGGTGACCATGATAAAAGGAGGTCTTTGATAGGTTATGTGTTCACTTTATCCAGAAGTGTCATTAGTTGGAAAACAACTTTGCAGGCTAGGGTCGCGTTGTCTACAATGAAAGCGGAATATATGGCCATTGCTGAAGCTGTAAAGGAGACATTGTAGATGAGGGAAATTCTTTGCGAGCATGGTGTTACACATGGGATCATTTCAGTATTTTGTGCCTCGCAGAGTGCTATACACTTGACTAAAAATCTAATGTATATATCATGGATGAACCAAGCATATTGATGTCAGGTATCACTTTGTTCGAGAGATCATCTCACAAAAGCAAGTTGAAGCGAACAAAGTGGAAACAGTGGATAACCCAGCGGACATGTTGACTAAACCGGTTCTGGTTGCCAAGTTCAAGCATTGCTTGGGCTTGGTTGGTATTGCAATTGATCGCCCCTTGGGGGCAGTGTGGCGAGGTAGAGGCAGAAGAGGGTTGCTATAATTAGTGATTTGGGTTCAGTGGAATTCAAGTCAAGGTGGAGAATTGTTGGAATTGTGTCTTGAATTTTCCTTTTTTGGAGAATTTCAATTGTGTTTTGAATTTCCTTTTGGGTTTAGGATTTCCTATTGCGTTTAGGATTTCTTATTGATTGTGTTTCTTATAAATAAAGGCTTTGGGGATCCATTTGACTATCTCTCATATTGTGGCATCTCCAGAGTTACAAATTATAGCCGGCTCTTTGTATCTCTTCGTCACTATTGATAGTGAACCTTCTCTCTCTCTTCGCCCGTGGACATACCTCAATCTTGGGGAACCACGTAAATCTTTTGTCTCCTGTGATTGCTTGTTTTATTTGCTTTCTCCTAACTTAGTCACATTCATAACGTGTGTTTTACAACAGAATGATCCACCTAAATGCCTTGACACCAACAAATACTG
The DNA here is from genome assembly GCA_020921065.1 of Vaccinium darrowii. Taxonomy (NCBI): domain Eukaryota; kingdom Viridiplantae; phylum Streptophyta; class Magnoliopsida; order Ericales; family Ericaceae; genus Vaccinium; species Vaccinium darrowii. The sequence goes on from CM037154.1 coordinate 38,387,048, forward strand.
GAGTTGGGGTCAGAATCATGTCTCACAAGGCTATTTTTGTGCACAGCAAACGAGACCAGTAGCAGACCTGTCAAGCAACGCTTGCACATTGATCAGATACTCCAACCACACAATTAACAGTGCTAATGTCTTCAATTCACAATTTCAATGGGATTCGAAATGGCATTGTATAACAAAAGACACTGGGGGATTTTTAAAAAGTGGTGAAAGACAATGGCACCACTTCTTCATAGAAGAGTGGCACCAGGCGGAACGCGCATGCAACCATAAGAAGAATACCGGATGTGATGGTGGCGGCGCGGGGGGTTGTGGTGGTGGTCGTCGTCGTTGTCCTTGACGTCACGGACAAGGCCGACAAGTAAAGCAATGATAGGAGAACCAAATGTGCCAAGTCCAATCGTATTTCCTGCCGATTTTTAGCCGATATATACTATTTTTTTTATTTAGCCAAATATCCCTTTTCCCAAACTATTTTTTAAAATATACCATGCCGCATGTGGAACATGCAGCATTCCACATGCGGCATTATTCCGAGAAAAGTCAACAGTGCCATGTAAGCTCCACGTATTCTATGCCGCGTATCGGAAATGCGGCATAATATAGTAAACCGCATACAGAAGATGCGGCATAAATGACGATCGGGTGTTAGGTGGACGGAGTTGCCACATGAGGGATAGAATTGGTTTGCCATATGGGATGCCGCATGTGCCATGCATATGTGGCATGGTATAATTTTAAAATTAGTTTGAGAAAATGTATATATGGCTTAATTAAATGAGAAAATGGTATATATCAGCGAAATTCCTGCTGGCGTTTGTTTCCATCTCTTGTGGTTTTTTTTTTTTTTTTTTTTTTTTTTTGGAACAATAAAACTGTAAGAGTCTCTGTGATTTGAACTTTTATGGTGTATTGTGTGCTTTTTGTGTGGGTTTGGCTGATTCCTTATCATCCTCTCCATAGTTTTGAATGTCAGCTGGCAAATTCGTCTCGGGATTTGGAGGCTCTAGTACGAATACGAACCGTACCCTGTCGGCCGATACGCCCAAAAAATTTAAAAAATTATGAATGCTACACCCGATTTCTGCGACGAATCCTTCAATTCGCCGGTTCCCAATATTGCAATTTCAAACTATGATCCTCTCCCCTTTTTCTTTCTTTTGTTTGTATTTCTCTATTCCCTTTTAATAATACTCTGTGAGATTTGAGCTTTCATGGTATCTTTTATTTATTTATTTTTTTTGGAATTAACTTTTATGATAATAATGGTGCTTGGTTAATAAATTAAGGACAGTGATAGGAGTACCGGCCCTAATGGTATCTGAATGAAAATTACTCACTTGCTTAGTGATGGTGCTTGGTCATTAAATTATTAAATTAAGGACCAGCATATGTTAGCAATGTGAAAAATTAAAATAAGCAATGTGAGCAACTTAAGATCATTGCATAACTAAGCAATGTGAGTAACATGAGATCATTGCGAACATCTGCCAACTTGCTAGCTATAAATTTTCAAGTTGGATGCATGTAGCATGGTTATATTTATAATTGAAGCTAGGGGTGAGAAAAATAACCGTTGAATCGCAAATCTAGTCCAAATCAATGGAAATTGAGTGGTTTGGGGATTGGTTTTTATTAAAGTGGTTCGGTCTTGATTTTTAAAAATTAGAAATAGCGTTAAATGGTTTGGTCTGTGCATTTACGTGAATGGTTCTAATTCCAAACCGACCCGAACTATAAAATATATGTATATATACGGTTTAAATATTGAATGACCTTTTTTCCCTTATTGATTAATTTTCTAATCTGATGCTCCATCCCACCACTCTATTCCTTCACTTTCAAGGTTAACTCCCTAAACTTCTTTATATGGTAACCAATTCTTGCAATTTTAATACATTAAACATAAACGGCATGAACTTAGTCAATTGATTTCCTAATCTTTTTGTTTGCTAGCTAATTTCGATGTTCAATGGTTATATTCCTTTACTTATTACTAGTATTCTACTCTTCTTTAGTTGATTGATAGTAGCGCGTTTTGGTGATTTTAATACAATTGGTTATAATATAAGTTTTGGTTTAGTTTATCTATGAAATTTTAAATATTTAAATGGTTTATGTAGAAGAAATCTTAATTTCAAGCAAACCGTGGTTCAAAACCGAAACCAAACCGTGTTTTAATGGTTTGGATTAGTTTGGTTCTATGAATTTTATGAGATGGTTTGGTTTTCAAAATTCATAATCCGTAAATAGTGATTTGGTTCTTGGTTTACTACAAAATCGTACCAATCTAGTCCATGATCACCCCTAATTAAAGCTATTTATTAACTAATTATTGCTCTCTTTTAAAACATGCGCAGTAATGGTGACATGCCTCAGTTGAAATTGGAACTAAGCGGAGGTGAAGGTAGAGAGAGAGAGAGAGAGAGAAAGTGGTAGTTTTATACAGATAGAGCATATATATTAGAAATTCTAGGGTTTTCTTGGATTTCAGAAGTGGAATTCGCTCTCTTAGAAAACACAATTTAAAGATTGATTAGCTAATGGAATGTTGACGAATAACATAAAAATTATCTTGAAGTTCGTTAAGAAATTATCTTGAACTTAAAAACTTTCGACTTGCAGAAGGTCATCAAGATTTGTGATTATGATCAAAAGATCACCTAATATATTTATATATATATATTTGCTTTATAAGGGTTCGTATATATTCTTGGAGACAATCCTAAGATCCATCCTGAACAAAGAATAGCCAATAATGTTTGGTCTTGTCATAATTTTTTTGTTTCTGTATTTCTTTTTCTTTTTTTCTTTTTTTACATATACAATGGTTTAGATGGATCTTAACCAGATGATTATGTAATCATTTTAACGTTGACACAGGACTAGAAAATTAAGGAAATTACCAACAACAAAGAGTCCCCTTAAATGGTAAAACGGGCCGGGTCATTTATAAACAATTTTGATAAAAAAAAAAAAAGAGAGAGCGAGAACATCGCAAACTCTCTGAGAGCGAGTAGGAAAAAAGACACAATTTTGCCATGAATTGAAGAGAATTCTTTTTAATTTTACATTCTATATTATTCTATATTCGAATCCACTTGACAGCTAGAAAAAACAGATTTAGTATTTGCACTTTTCACTGATATAAAATTATAAAATAACAAAGAATATAGAGTCAATTTTTTTGCAGTTAACCTCTTTCATGGATTCTATTATTCAAAAAAAGATCCAGCGAGAAGAGAGGTATTTTTACCTATTTTTTAGACAAATTTGTAGAGTACAATTGTGAGGTGAAGCAGAGGGGTTGTATTATATTTATTAATACGTATGCAGATATAGTTATCGATGTAGATCTTTCTTTCTCCTTTTTGTCGTTTTATTTAGGGCAGCGTCGGTCATGCTCTACCTAAAAATTTTTATTTTTTATTCCAATTTATTTAATGAAAAATCGAAGCACTTCTTTCTCACCTCCCCAGGGAGGGAAGAAACGCAAGAATGACTAATCCCTCAATGGGAGTTTCCCAAGGTATTCATTCTGTCTCCAAATTGTGATAGCGAAACAATGAAAGTCGTATTTGGACTCCATTAATAATCCTAGAAGACATTAGGTATTAACTAACTTTTAATAATATTTTATTATTTTATGAAGATAATCATTCGTGTGGACGAGAGAAATTAAGAATGGGCAGAAGTGGAAAGAAGTTTAGATAAGATACAAAGATAAATAAACTGAAGAGATCTTGTTTCGAACTTTTCATTTCGGGTGAATTTTGCTTTTCACCATTTTTTGATAATTTCACACTTTTTAGATTTCTCTCAGTAATAATAAGATTGATTAATTTATAAAAAAATTAAACAAAAGGCCAAAGATATATAGGTTATTGTAGGTCTGACTTTGATATCATTAAAGAATTTTGCATACAACCTAGAAGCTTACATTCATAGACATATAATAAAAATAAAGATCAGAATTAGCGTACAATCATCTTGTTTGTAAATGTAGCGCAGATCTATATTGAGAAGAGAGAGAGAGAGAGTTGAGAGGAAATGGCACCGCCACTTCCAAAGTTCATGGCGATCAGCTCAACCTCGAAGAAAAAGTACTTTCGCCCGAGAGGGCCAAACGGAGTGCTGAAATCCAGGCAAGTGAACGTCGTTGGCGCAGAGAACGTGAAGCACGAAGTTGTGCCATCAACCTCCCAGCCTGGAATGATCCACCTAAAATGCGTCGACACCGGCAAATACTGGAGTTGGGGTCTGAATCGTGCCTCACTCAACTATATTTCTGCACAGCAAACGAAACGAGTATCAGACCTATCAAGTAACGCTTGCACGTTGATCAAATACTCCCACCACACCAAGAACGGTGCTAGTGTCTTCCATTTAGAATTTCTACGGAATTCGAAATGGCATGCCATAAAAAAAGACACTGAGGGATTCTTAAAAAGTGGTGAATCCAAAGGTGGACGTAGCTACACGAACTTCGTCGTAGAAGATTGGCATCAGGCGGCACGCGCTAGCAGAAATAAGGAGAATACCGGAGTTGAAACATCAAGTGAGAGCCAGAAAAAAACATCAAGTGTAGCAGCGAACCTGATGTAACGCCGTGACGAAAGAACCAAATGTGCTGAATGCAATCGTATTTCCTGCCGGTGTTTGTGTTCGTCTCTTGTGCTTAATTTTTCTTTTGTGGAACAATAAAACTGTAAGAATATCTGTGATTTGAACTGTTATGGTGTATTGTACTATTGTGCTCTTTGTCTCGGTTTGGTTGATTCCTTATCATCCTCTCCCCCTTTTTATGAAGGTTTGCTTACTAAACAAGCCTAATACTAGAGTTTGGCTCGATTATTAAACAAGCCGAGCCAAGAAGATCTTAACAAGTCAATAAATTATATATCCCCATTAGTAACTAAAGCTACTGGATTCGAACAATTCGTTTTTAGACCAAATAGTCATCAAATGTTTTAGCCGTCTGATCAAAAGTATAGATTACCAGTTCCTTTTACATGGCAATTCACTCAAATACTTTCATTAAAGTAATCAGATTAATCGTATTTAAAGAGGCAAAGAGTGATTAGCTAATGGAAATAAAAAAGCTCACAAATATATTAAAATTACTCCCTCCATCGCAATAGCAACTATTAGAAATAGTTGTCACCCAAGTATAGCTATTTTTATTTTTTTTGGGTACACTGTGGAAAAACAAATAATTTAGAGTATAATTGGTCTGACATGGACGTCACAAAAAGGATTTTACGTATAACGTAAATATTAAATTACTTGGGAGACGGGTCACACCAGTGGTGGCGGTACACTTGGAGTGGGTATGCAGACCCTGATCACCTAAAAATAAACTACAGAGATAGCACCTAATTTTGGGGTTCGTTTATTAGGTTTCTTCAAGGATTATAGGGAGTGGTGGAGTGTTTTTAAGGAGCATGGGAACCAGGGAAATACCGATATAAAGGAAGAGGTGCAGTGGTGGAGGACTTTTCAAGGAGCATGGAGAACCAGGGGAAGTACTGATTGAAAACGAAGAGGTGCATTGTGGTGTATACGAGGGGTGTTGCAGCCTTTGGTTTGTCAAGGAGTATTTAGGCATGCATTGCTGTGGATTTCAAGTTTTTTATTTTTCTTGTTTCTTGTTGGCACCATATCAACTCTATAAAGGAAAAAAAAAAAATCGAATGGCTTCGCGGTAAGTTGAGAATTAGCGAGTAGCAGTAGTAGGAAAGTATCATACACTTTCCGAGACTCTCTCAATGCTTTTCTTTTTTTATTGTACCAATTTCATTTTTTATTCTTGTGATTAATGAAATCTTTCTGTAAGCTCCGAAAAGCCGAGCTCCTAGTGTTTAATCTCTCTATTCCCTTTTAAGAGTACTCTCTGTGGTTTGAACTTTCATGGTATTTTTTCTTCTTTCTTTTTTCAAATTAACTTTTAATGAAGTTGGTTTTTTATTTATTTTTTTAAATAAATTATAAAATTTATTTATTAATACCCAATTTTCGGGACGTTACAACTTGGTATCAGAGACTAGGGTTGCGTTTACCTCAGACCATGGGTGTTGTGTTGACTGATTTCTGCTACGTGTTAAATATAAGTATTTTATCCTAAATAATACTACTTGTTAATTTTGTGTAAAAAGAAAAAACTCAAATATGTCCACTATATATATTTTCTTTTTATATATCTTATAAGTCTAGACTTGAGTTTTTATCGAATTACAACATGAAGATATTAGTTAAAAAGGTTGAGGGGACTGAAAGTAGCATATTCCGTTAGATTTAGTATCAGTCGAGGGCAATCATGAATGTCATTTCATCATTGGTGGGCAGATTTAGTTAGAGCTTACGCGTGACCCAGAGGTAGAAGTTTTCGATTTACTATCGCATCGGAATCTTCTCATGTCAACTGTGATTTCATAGAAAAGACAAGTTATTTTCCATAAGTAAGCCACCACCAATTTAAGGGGGGTAGATGGGTCGATAGTCACTATTCTAATTTAGTTAGCTTTCACATGATTAGTAACTTGTAGTACCTATTGATCACATTTAACCTCTTTGTAGACACCCCAAATCTGGACTCTTGAGATTCCGTGACTTCCCCTAGGATGAGAATGCCTAATATGGTGTATACGAGGCTTGATTGAGGACTTGAGGACTCACCAAAAATGTCCCATGAACCCACATAAACACCCATTGAACCCTAGAATAGCCCAAAACCCTAAAGCACATACACCTGGATTGCTCCACAGGCACCTGGATTGACCAGGTCCATGCGCCTGGAAGGAGTCTAGGCACCTGGATTCTCTATTCCAGGCGCCTGCATTGAATCCAGGCGTCTGGACTTGCACAATGCAGGCGCCTGGAATTCAACCCAGGTTGAGTGTGGTTTAAGTTCATAGTTGGCGCGAATGAGATCTTGAGGGAATTTTTTGCAGGATTCAATTAGCTGATGGTGGGAGAGATGATTGTCCCTATCAGTTGACCCCTAACTAATCCCTAAACCCTCCTAAGGGTTCAAATGGCCCCTTTTGAACTTTATGTTGCCTATTTATACTCCCATTTTCCTCCATTTGAGGGGATGCTGACACACACCCTCCTCTCCTGTTGTTATGCTGCTGAAACTTCCTCGGAAATTTCTGCAATTCATCCCTCACTCTCATATTCACTTTCCATCCCCAAGCCATCCCCTTTACTTCCAAAATACATGGTATTTCTCACCCTCCACCACTAAATCTTGGTAAAAACACTTAAACCAGTCTCTCACTCCTCCAGAAACCAAAATCCAGTCCATATAACCACTAAAATCTTTCAAAACCTTCTCTAAAGTCCAACAAATCAAGCCTTTGAAGGTAGATATCTACCAAAAATGCTTAAATAGGCCTCGAGAGGGATACCACCCAACCTTTACTGATCATCAATATCAGTTTGAGGTTTGGGAGGCTTGGTAAACATCACAAGTGGAAGCTCTTCACTCACACCTGCATCAGTTCCAAGAGCCTGGAATGGCCTAATCCAGGCGCCTGGAATCCATTTTCATGACCAGTGTTCTTTTCTCCTTTTGCACTTTTGCATGTCTATTTAATATCATCTCATATCATTCATAGTTTAATGTTTTCATTACATGGTTAAAAGGTTCATTAAACGAGTGCTAGATTTTGATGGCTTTTGAATCGTTTCCACTTCTACTATACTCGTTACCTATGCTGGCTTTACCACTCATATCCTCCTCATTCTTACATTTAAATAGAGATATTGAGACCAGATTCCTTAGCATAAATAAAAAACCTTTACATTCCTTTTGAACTTTAGTTTTGCAAATCAAATTTGAGCTCGGATTTATTTATGGAATTCTATTTAATTGACCTTTAAGAGGCTTCTCTTTCTTTGAATTGTCTAACTTCAACAATCATTTCATTTAAAACCTTTGTTGAGATAATAAGATCCTCCTTGAAATTTTGAATAGATGGTTCTATTACTGGAATGATCAGGGAGTCTTTATATACCTCCCTTATTGAAACCTTCCCCAAAAAATAGACTTGGATATTTTATTTGAAACATATTTGGCCAATGTGATTTCAATCCAACTATCTAGTTTGGCTTTTCATAACTTGAACTGCTAATGTTTTCTAGAACCTTCATGCAATTTATCCACTTATCTCGTGAAAACCTTTGCTATCACTGCAACAATTTTGCAACATCAGGTGTCCACTTGTCTACTTGATATGTTAAACCTTAAACAACCATTGTTGTAATAGCGTAACCCTTCAATAACCACGGTATCCATATACTCATCAGTTCTTGCGTTCGGTCACTATTTGATACTTAAGCATTTCACTCATTAATATCTGTCGCTTTTGTAAATTCTTTGGAGTAATAGATCGAACATTTAGCAAAATCCCTTAGTATAGCCTCACCTTTGGGAGGACATGTACCGATAGTATTAGCTTGTAAAGCTTGTGATTTGGAGGCGTTTGGGATACGTTTGACTTGTGACCTTCAGGTTTTTGACGTGGCCAATTTAGATGTATTATTCTAGGAATGGATTGGTTATCCACCCATCAAGCAGTGATCGATTGTTCCTACAAAAAAAGTGACTGGCCATTCTCGCAATGGTATAAGTTTCAACTTTATGGGAGATAGACGAGTGTTCACTAGGTTATCCAAATTCGAGATGGCACAGCAACCTAATGGGATTGCTAGCAAGCCTAATGCATGGATAAGATGATCGTATGGAGCTGGACCTACCACGAGTCACGTGTTAATATGTCAAAGTTTTTCTAGAGAAACTGCCCGAACTAGCGCCTCACCATGAGTTAGACTTCACCATTGAGTTACAGGTAGGGACCTCCCCTATCTCAATGGCTCCATACCGAAGGGCTCCAACCGAACTTTGAGATTTGAAGGTTCAACTACAAGAGTTGATTGATAAAGGATCTCTTTCAGCCAATACCTCACCGTGGCGAGCATCATCCCTCTTTGTTAAGAAGGAGGATGGGTCGCTCTGGCTATGTACTATTGTTAGCTCAAAAGGCGACTATCAAGAACCATTATCTGTTGTCGAGAATTGACGACCTTTTCGATTAGTTTCATGGATCACAATGCTTTTCGAATATCAATCTGTGTTCTGACTACCGTCACGAACATTCATTCCAGGAGTTGAACAAAAGGTTAACCAGAGTGTCTGTACTAATCATTCCAGCCAGAGATGTGGGTTACACAGTGTACTGCCATGCTTCGAGGGAACCCTTGGGAGGCGTGTTGATGCAAAATGGTAAAGTTGTTGCATATTCGTTTAGGCAATTGAACCCACATGAAAAGAGCTACCCGGCTCATGACCTAGATTTGGTAGCGGTGGTGTTTATGTTGAAGACATGATGTTATTATATGTATGAGGGAGAACTTTGAAGTTTTCATAAACCACAAGCACCTAAAATACTTGTTCACTCATAAGGACCTAAATATGAGAGAGAGACTATGGTTAGAGTACTTAGAGGACTACCCTTTCACCCTGTTTTATCATCTGGGTTAAGCGAATGTGGTGGCTGACACATTTAGCTGAAAGCCAAGGGAGATCGTAGCTGCTTAGCAGCCCGTGAATGGAAGATTTGGTTTTCTACCGATGACTAAAGGTCAAGGAGCGTCTTTGTTTTCTTTGGTAGCTACACCGACATTACATCGGGAGATTTTGATCATCAGGTGGATTTTTACAAGTATTGGTTGGCTTCGGGAATAGCCCTAGCTTGGTGGACTATCCACATTGATGGAAGTTTGAGGTTTCTCGATAGGATATCGTACCCGATTTTGGGACGTTGTAGGGGGTCTTAAAGGAGTTACATATGTCGAGTTTTGATGTTCATCTGGGAGGGAACAAGATGCATCAAGACTTGAAGCGATCGTATTGGTGAAATGGAATGACGGCGGATGCTGTGAGATTTGTGTCGACATGCCTTACTTGCCAGCTAGTTGAGACCGAGCACCAAAAACCAGGAGGATCACTTCAACCATTGCCTAGTTCAAGTTGGAAGTGGGGGCATATCACTAAGGATTTTGTGATTGGATTGTCAAAATAACCTAGGAAGAACGACGCAATTTGGGTTATTGTGAACCACCTGACCAAGAGTGCCACCGATTCAAGTTTCAGACACCATGGAGTCGTATAGCAGCCTCTACATCGACGAGATTGTTCGCTTACATAGAGTTCTGGTATTGAACGTGTCAGATCGAGATCCACGTTTTACTTCTAAGTTCTAGCAGAGTTTGCAAACCGCTTTAGGCACGAGTTTTTGTTTCAGCACCGCTTTTCACTCGCTGGCTGATGGACAGTCAAAGAGAACTATTTAGACTTTAGAGGACCTACTTTAAGTAACATTCATATAGAACTCGCTCTGATCCGAGGTTCGTATAGAAAGATATGAATTTTTAAAAAAACTGTTTAAAGCTGTTTTTGGGCAGCAAGACACTGCCTGCAAACCCGTTTTGACCACGTCTAGGGGTAAGCCCAGCAAACCTCTGGGCTTGGACAACCTCTGGACTAGAGCAACCAAAAAACCATATCCGGTTATAGATATACTTGGTTGTAAAGTTTGCATAACTAATGCAAAGAACCTGCTTGGTTCCGTTGTCTTTGTTGGTGCCCATCCCCATGGGGTTGGGAATTCAAATCCCAAGTTCCACTTCGTACCAAAGTTTCAATCTTATACTTCCCTTTTTTTCCCCCAATTTACTAAACTTTGCCTCTTTCAGTCTTTTATTCCCCTTTTTCTTTATTTACTAAACTTTGTCCTCTTTCAATCTTTTTTCCCCTCTATTTTTTTTATTTGCTCTTTTTCCCCCACCCAATCCACACTTTTACGAAAACCACATTTCACAATTACTTTATTAGAAATTTTGCCTTTAACAAACACAACAGTAATGTGGTTATATTTTCTTACACTAAATTAAAAAAAAAAAACTCTCGACTTCATAACAATAGTAATATAGTATTAAATACAATCTGTATTGATAACAAACCAAGTTGATCAAGTCAGTCGCCTGTTATTTTCGAATATTACCAACCGACTACTACTTCGAAGACTTTGATTGCTATCAATTTCACGAAATGGGGGTGATGTGCACCCTTCGGACGTCCAATCGTATTATGGACGGCTCGGATGTGCTTTGATTTTTTACTGGTAAAAATAAATCAAAATTAAATTAAAATTGGCATATGCATCCGGACGGTCCAAAACACGATCAGACAGCCGAGGGGGGAGCACAGCACATACCCAACTAGCAATGTGAGATACTTTGATAGTCAACTTTATCAACTTTTTTCTCTTATTTGAGTTAATAACATCTGCATTCGAACTATGTTGTTGAGGTCGATAATTCTATATTTTCATTCAATTATTACTTGCTTAGACATGCCATGTTCTCAAGTGTTAGTTTCTGGTTACTTATTTTACTACGTTTGGATTTAGAAGCAATGTATTTTTTTCTTTTTCATCATCTGTTAGTTCTACCTCGTATTTTCTTTAAGAATGCTATAGATAAGCCTGATCTTTTGAAGTAACATATGTAGATATGGGTTTGAGATTCTCAGTCTTCAAACGCAATACAATATAGCTTGGCAATGTGAGCAAGGCCGGCCTTATTTTAATTTTACTGTTGTATACCAACAAAATGATAAATACATACAAATTCGAGAAAGGGTACAAAGATGATAAAATAAAGGCAAAACTCAAGCTTCATGAAATAAAATGAGGCAAAGTGTTAGGTCAATACATAAAAAAGTTAAAAACCATCCAACAAAAAGTTAAATGATGAGGAACAAAATGAAAGTGATGCAGCAGCAGCATCCAGCTCGACATCATCAAGCCAGATGGCCATCCCCAAGGTCATCAGCAACAAATGGTTTACTCTCTTTTTTTTTTTTTCTTTTTCTATGGTTGTGCAATGGCGGGATCTCTTGGACTTTCTAGTTGACCCTTTTAATGAGCTTTAGGTTGGCCATTCCCAAGCCAGATGGTCTTAGGGTACCAGGTTTAAAAAGACCCCTCCGACTTAATTGCTCGAGTCAAAAAGGCTTTACAGAGAGACCAAGCCACAATGCATTCACAAGGTCTATCCATCTTAAAACACGAACAATACAGTGGGAGCAAACCCCGATTGCCCGATTACTCAATGAATGTCCGGATAAGCAATAACAATATAGCTGAGTTGCATGTGAAATATCTCGATATATGACTCTAGTAATCAACCCCTCACGAGGGCTCAAAGTGATAAAGGTGGACAAATTGTGGTACCCCATCCCACGTAGAAAGTCCAAGGGAAAGATTTTGGGAGTATAAGAAACCATGCATTTATAATTAGATAATACTATTAACTTAGACTTAAGCATTTTGGGCTATTTGTTTAGACTCCAACAAGTTACTGGGCAACCGAACTACATGAGTTGTTATAATATTTTCTAGAGATGGCAATTATCAACTCAACCCATGAACCCATTCAAATCCACCCACTCATAACCCAACCTAACCCTCCTATATTATATTATGGGTTGATATGGGTTGAACCCATACCAACCCATATTTACATGGGTTTATGTGGGTTCAACCTGGGTTGAAAATGGGTTGGACTGAAAACAGCGGTACCAACTAAAGTAATGAAATCGAAAATGAGAAATATTCAACTGTGTAATTGGACACAAGTGGAGATCGTGAAATGTTCTTATTACCCAGGTATGTCAAACGTGGCTTCTTTACATTGGGTAAATAGAATGGTGGGGAAACAGCTGCACAAACCCATTTGGTGGAAACGAAATCCGGCCGTCTGTTGCTCCATCTCTCTCTCTCTCTCTCAATTGAATCGCCACAGCACCATCTCCCTCAATCTCTCCGCTCAGTCTCTCTCTAAAATCCCGAACTGTAGATACATACAAGTCTAATTTTTAATTTTTAAAAAAAAAAACGGGTTGAGTCGGGTTGGGTTGGGTTTAACTACACCCATATTCAATCCACCCATATTCAACCTATCTATTATTGGCCCATATTCAACTCACCCATATTCAACCCATAACTCATATCAACCCACACGAACCCAACCCAACCCACCCCACCCATTTGCCACCTCTAATATTTTCTTTACACAGAAAATAAAAAATAAAAACCATCTAAGGAATAGATTGTTTTGACTATTTACTCTATAAATTAGCGGTCCCCGCTAAGTTCATAGTCTGCTCTATAATTTATATTATACTTTTAAGTACAACGAAGAGTGTATTTGGGAGGCAACTTATTACATTTTTATTTTGAGTTTTTAGTTTTGAGTGTTTGGCACACCACATTCAGAACACATTTTGCGAACATGAGATTTTGGTTTTGGGGTTTAGAGGACAGAACTCAGAAGTAGGGGGAGATGACCTTTTTGAATTCTCATTTTTTATTTTTCCTATTTTGACAAAAAGACCTAAGTAATGTATTATGCTCAAACACTAATCATGTTGCAACATAAATTATGCACATACTCTCTCCGTTCCTTAATAATTGTCCGCTATTTTATTTTGGGATGTTCCAAAATGATAGTTCCATTCAAAAAGTCAAACAAAAAGTATAATGATTTTCAAAAGTTATCCCACACAAAAATAATTTTAAAAATGGGACTTAAAGGGTCCATATTAAGGAATGGAGGGAGTTTCTCCTAACATTCTACAAACTTTTAATACATTCTGACCTTAATGGAAAAAGTCAAATATGTGAAAAACAAAATGTAAAAGTATAAAAATGAGACTCTCAAACAACCCACTTCTTCAGGTGGAAAAGATGTGACACCTCATTTCGATCCCACTTACACGTTAACTTCATGTTATATTAGAATAAGTCGAGTCTGTGAGGAATCACGACTGTCCATTTGGCAATCAACGGTCCTGATTAAATACAATTATCCTACATGTAAGACATTTATCTTTTATGTAAGATGATCTGGACCATTAATTGTTGAACGGACGGCCGTGATTGCTCACTACAGGGGTGTAGTGAACGTACTCACTACAGGCCCCCAATCCCTCTAATTTGATCTTAAATAATGTATGCTGTAGACTTCCGATCAAATGATTGTAATTGGTATCTACTTGAATTTTCCTTTTGGTAATTTAATTTAGCTGATGATTAATGATCGTGTCATATCGTATCAAAAATAGATTTATAATAACAAGAAATTAATCCTTATTCCAGAGAATAGTGGTCAAGTCTGAGGTCGATCCGCAGGGATAGATTGGCTAAATTACGCTAGCTTTGATTAATTTTTAAATTAATTCTAAGAGAACAATTGATTGAAGTTTAATTGTTGTGAAGATTATTAAACTAAAGAGAGCAATAATTAAAATAGTGAAACTATTTGGAAAAGGATCTAGTGTTTAGAATCCACCCCAACCACATAATCGTGCAATGTATATCGCTAGGGCTTGCAAACGCTTTCGATTATTATCAAGAGAATATAGAGACTGTTAAAAGGAATGGATTATTCCATAGCATAGACCGTCTCACTAGCGCAGGCCTGCCACTTAACGGCACGATCCGTCTTACAATCATAATCCATCCCAGAACTCCAACCACATCAGTGAAAATCATTATATGAACTGTATTTGAAAACATGTATAAAAATACTCAACAGATTGAAAGAAGTAAACGATTGTATTGAACTCCATAAAATTGAGTTCTGAACATATACTCTAATTCATGAAAAAACCCTATTCTATACAGAAACAAGGTAACTTAGTGTGGAGTTTCATCCTCCCCCTAGATTAGGGGTTTAGCTGGCCATGGAGCCTCTCTCCAACTTCAGAACTAACAATGATCTAGTATTTCCCTTTTGTAGTGCTCACAACTCTTTGGAGTCGAAGCAAAAGAATAAGTTTAGGAAGCCCAATCTCAACGATCTCCCTAACAACCCTGTTTTTGTCTTTTGTAGCCCGCTTCCAGCCCAATTTCGGCCTCAAAGAAGTTAGAATATGGAAAACTCAAAAATTGAAAAGTTGTAGGAAATTGAATTTTCTTTCCGGTGCCACAAATCTTGCCTCAATTGGATACTCAAGCTAAAAGTATAGCCAAAATACTAAAAACTGTCCAAATTCCTTTTCAATTCGGGATTGAATGATTTTATTTTCAAATTGTACTTTATTTGGCTCATTGATCGCCAAAGCCTACAAACACATTAGTTAATTAATCTGCACCAAACAACAACATAAAGGGACCCACAAGTATAAATTAGGGGCTTAATTAGGTACAAGCAAGCACCTATCAATTAATAATTGGTCTTAATTGACATTTTAACGGTTAACTTAGGAGAATAGTCAGCCTGATGTGGCATGTGTGTGTGAATCGGTTAGATGAATGAGTGCACGATATTTATGTACGATTAGGTGGCTGGAATTGGGAGGGATTAATGGCAGATTCATGCCCCCTTGTATCAGATCATAACGCCTGGAAGATTAATTATTGAGCATTGTTAGGTACTCAAAAAATTTATCCCGAAAGTAAAATCAGTAGTTCAAAAAATACCCATGTGAATTAGTGGTTCAAAGGGGGAGATGCTTTCATTTAAAGAAATTTGTTGAATTGGAGGAGGCCAATATAGCAGAAAGAATCGATGCTCTTGATGACCTTGAGGATATTGATTTCGTGGAGGAAGTTGATGATATGGAGGGAGATGCCTCACTCTCTTTGGAATTTTAACTCCGAGGTTTTGGTGGTTTTTGGTTTTTGGATTTTTATTTCCAAGGTTAATTTTGGTGGTTTCGCTTTGTTCTTTCAGTTATAGTTTGGTGTGGTTTGGTTAGTTTTGTTGGTTTATTTTAGAGGGTGTTGCGGCTTTTGTTTTTTATTTGTGGTGTTTTTGGTTGGCATCTTCCTGTCTTTTCGATTTGGTTCTCAGGTGCCGTATGCTAGTGTGCGCATGATCCTTTTAATCTTTGTAGCCCATTATAAAGATCAGGAAAAAAAAAATACCCGTGTAAATCTGAACCACCGATTTCACTTTCGGATTTTCGAGGTAATTAGCATTTTCCTTTAGTGAGGCCACCCTGTATCAGATCATATCAATCTCACACCCAAATGGTAAATTAATGGTCACATAGCTGCTCTGACTTTTCGTTTTTCATTTTAAATTTGAATGCAAGTTGCATGATTGTGCGAAAAATTCCATTATACACAGCCCTGCTTTTGTGTGCAGGGTGTGAACCCCTTGACTTCATAACCATAATAATGTAATCTGTATTGATAACAAACCAAGTTGATCAAGTCGCCTGTTATTTTCGAATATTACTAACCAACTACTACGATTAGTTATTTACCATTTTAAAGTTGAATACACTTTGTATACATCATTGTAAGAAGGGTTTCAGTTATTATGAATCCTTTATGAATCAATGGTCACATGGCTTTTCTAAATTTAAATCCTAGAGAGAGAGAGAGAGAGATGTTCTCAAAATAGTCATTGGGTCCCTTCTCTAGTAGGTGTTCTCAAAATAAATTTTGATGGTGCCTTTGTGGCTATCAGGAAACGAGGAGGTGTTGGGACAATGGTGAGGGATGACCATGGTCGGTTCGTGATGGCTCGGTCAAGTCCGGTTGCGGTGGCAGGGGGTGCGATGATGGTAAAAGCTTTGGCGCTCCGCGAGGCATTACTAAGGATTTAGAACATTTTTTTTTTTCCTTATCAGTTAGTTGTACCACTTATTTTCTTTAAGATCGAATGCAATAGATAAGCCTGATCTTTTTATGGTACATATGTACGTATGGGTTTGAGATTCTCTGTCTTCAAACGTAATACAATATAGCTTGGCATTGTGAGCAAGTAAGGCCTCGTTTTAATTTAATTTTTTATCAACAAAATGATAAATATATATATATATGAATTCGAGAAAGGGTACATCGATGATAAAATAAAAGCGAAACTCAAGCTTCATTAAATAAAATGAGGCAAAGTGTTAAGTTAATGCATAAAAAAGTTAAAAACCATCCAACAAAAAGTTGAATGATGAGGAACAAAATGAAAGTGAAAGGACCCAAACTGGTGTCATCAGCAGCAGCAGCATCCAATTTGACATCATCGCAGGCAAGGATGGAGCCAGGGGGTGGCTAATAGGGGTGGTCGCGCCTGCTACAATTTGAAAAAACCCTGCTATTACATTGAAAAAAATGTAGATATCATCAAATTGTATAACTATGCCCCTCCTCCACGTATATAGTCCGCCCCCACTACCTAAAAATTCTGGCTCCGTATTTACAGGAATCGTCCCTGATTACCGGAATCAGAGCAGCAGAACAAACTCCTCAAAAGGCAGCAGAATAATCTTAGCACCCCAACCTTATACCTTAGCAAAATAGCACCCAGA
This sequence comes from Vaccinium darrowii, assembly GCA_020921065.1. NCBI lineage: Eukaryota > Viridiplantae > Streptophyta > Magnoliopsida > Ericales > Ericaceae > Vaccinium > Vaccinium darrowii. Next base: position 38,404,431 of record CM037154.1, read on the forward strand.
GCCAAAACATCACCCATCAGGAGGCCATAAATATAAACAAGTCCCTCTGTTTTGCAATGTTTCATATTCCTTCACTTCAGTTTTGATCATTTTCCTCAGCTCAACTTCACCGCGAAAATCAGCCTGATGCTGCCCTCATTTTCCCGAAAATGCTTGAGTTTTCAATAGGCCTTGTTTTAAACAACTGAACATGATTAGCAACTTGCTAGCTAGTGAAAATCTTCGATTGCTATTAATTTTAAAGTTGAATGCAAGTTGCATATTTGTATTAATGATTGAAGTTATTTATTGAATTGTTCTCTCAAAAACCATACGCAATAATAGTCATATGCCTCGGTTGACTTTAGAACCTAGCGACTTATGGATTTTATAAGATTGCTGAGGTTACTTTTGGATTTCAGCGATGAAGTTCGCTCTCTTAAAAACACACTATAAAGAATGATTAGCTAATGGAAAGCTGACAAATAGTTTAAATTATTATTTTGGATTTTATTATTATTGAGAAAGTAACCTTTCATCTCGACGAAAGGAATTGAAAATGTATAATTTATGAAAAGAAGATGAAAGGAGTTCAGATAAGACACGACGATAATAAAACTGAAAACATATGTTTCAATAATTTTTCGTTTTTAGTGATTTTGTTTTTACTTTTTGTCATAATTTCACACTTTTTAGATTTCTCTCGTTAGGACGAGTGTTTTTTCACAAAAAAAATTAAACAAATCTAACAAGAATAAGAATAATAACGATATAATACGTATAAGAATAGAAATTTGAGTAAAATCATCGTGCTTATAAATGTAGCGTAGTATGTCGGAGCTAGATCTATATTGAGAAAGCACTCATCAAAAGCCATAGTTAATACACACACTCACACTGTGTGTGTGAGAGAGAGAGAGAGAGTGAGTGTGTGTGTGTTTTGGCCCAAATAACTATACAAGTGGGTGGGGGGTGGATTGAGTTTCTAAAATCCAATGCAGAATCAAAAACTAAATGCAACAGTGAATAAGAAATAGTTATTGTAGAAGACTGAGCACAAACAATACCAATGAACAAATATGCAATCCTCTGTAATTCAATATACAAAACAAATTAACCAATCATACACTTGTTCAAGTGGTTATACGAGCTTCAATGATAGGCCAAGTTACTCATGCAATTGTCATATGATAAACATAAAATAAAAATGAGTAGGGAAGAGAGAAATCAAACACAAAGATTTTGTTTGAATATCAGGAATGAAACGGGGACATTCAGAGGGTCTCCCGAGACAAACGAATAGCCTCCACGGGTTCATCGAATTCGGAGTTACACGTGTTAATTGCTGCGACTTGAAACCTCCCCCATGATGAGGTGTTGATGGCAGAATTCACTGTTTTAGTTTTCAGAGTAAATTCTGATGGGAACTTCAAAGGTCATAAGCCGCTATACATATTTGTGTACTCCTTAATTTGCAGAACACACCAAAAATTTGATATTGCTCCCAAGCTCTGAAATTCGTCTTTGAGAGAGAGAGCAGACACAAGTCAGTTCACCAAGGCAACTGACAGAGGTGTTTTGACAGTTTGTGGTTTCTATCGTTTTTATCCTGTGACGAAGACACCGATGAGTCCTACAACAGCCAAGGTAAGTGATGAATCTTATTTGAGGCAGGCCCGGCCCTGAGAATTTTAGGGCCCTAAGCGGGGTTTTAAAATGGGGTCTTTAATTTCACACACACACACATATACTGCAAGCTTACCTTGTAGATCAGTGGTAAGGTAACTGGAATTCTCACTGAAGGTCTCGATTTCGAGCCTCAGTGCCTTCATTTTGAAGTAACACATATATACTGCAAGCTTACCTTGTAGATCAGTGGTAAGGTAACTGGAATTCTCGCTGAAGGTCTCGATTTCGAGCCTCAGTGCCTTCATTTTGAAGTAAATTTTGGTAAAACTTCAAAAAATTGTTGGAAGTGAGCAAGATTGAACTCGCGACCTCCGGCTTGAGACATGGAAACGTTACCGGCCACCACGCTACAATCGCCGTATATTGCAATATGTGACATACATTATATTTAATATTTTCCTTTATTTGGGGCCCTAAGCGGCCGCTTGGTCAGCCAATGCCCAAGGCCGGCCCTGATTTGAGGAGATTGTGGTACCACATATGACTCGGCTCGTTTTTACAATTCTATTTGTATCTCATTTTCGTTGTCAATGAGTAACTATTTATGTGGGGTCCATACAAATAAAACTGAACCCTATGTGAATACGGGTGAAAAAAAGAAATTAGAACATCACATGAATGTGTACTTGAATCACCCGATAATTTTGCGCGATTGGTTGACTTCAATTCCCGGTCAAGCCTGCACACATGTACTTCTAGTTATATACTCAGACGTTGTCATATGGTTCATCACTGGAACTTGCTTAACTGCAAAACAGGTGCATGCTTATTTATTCCAAGTTCCACACCCAACACGTACGCCCGCCCCCCTCCTTTTTTCTCTCCCTGTTCTCAGTTGGCTGGTATCCATAGACACAAAGGTCATCTCCACCGGAATCCCAAACTCCAGTCTCCTACAAAGCTGTACCTGTCTAGATTCCGAGCTGCCAAAAGTAACTATCCGATCTACAAGATTGCAATGTCCCTACAGCGCCTACATCGCCAACGGACCGTACAGCGCCTTTTCGAGGTACTTATTTTAAGGAAACTTATTAATTGCTCATAAAGAACACTCATGTGTTGCTCCAGAGACCTTCAAACACAATAACATCATATAGCGTCATGACCGGCCTAAGGTTTTTCAGTGCCCTAGACATATTCTAAAAATGATGCCCCAGTGAAGCACACACGGACACACCACGAACCCATTCAATACACACACAGACACACACACATATATATTTACATGAATCCAAAGATTAGATTAAATAAAATTATAAGTTATTGTTTGGAGACAGGGAATATTCTTTGTAATTAAGAGATCAAAGAGTAGTCTCCTCCTCGAAACTTCAATAATAGTGCTTGCAATACTCGTGAGTCGTGCCAATTTCTGGACAAATGGGTGGGAGTTGGGAGATGGGAGTTGGAAGTGTAAAGGGTACCTAGGTAAATAGTTTCTGATCAAAAGAATTAATTGGGGGAAGCGTACAACATAATAGTCTAATTTTTTATTAGGGTACTTCTTATGTAGCTCCTTCTTCTACTTACTTGCTCAATGGACCACGAAATGGACCTTGTTTGTTGTATCATTGGGCTTCAACTATGAATAACAAATTTTAAGGGCCATTAAATCAATTTGGACCACTTGTTTAGGCTTTAAGAGACCCCTACCTGACCTAATGCTAAAAACTAATGGACTGCCCCTTTTTGGGGCTATTTTTTTTGGTGTCCTAGGCAAGGCTAATTGGGCCTTGCCCAAGAGCAGGCCATGTATGGCGGCAAGATTTTAAATAATGGTAGCGAACTCTACGCGAGTGTATTGAACTATACATAACGGGAATCGGAAACCGGGTTGCATAGAGGTAGCGTTAGTGAGTGTAATGAAAATTCAGTTACATCTTTTTAGTGACTCCCAAAAGTTTTGTTTGATTCTCTTGCCTAAAATCAAGGAATTTTTGAAATGATGGATGATTGTATTACCTAAAATAAAATAAAAAAATGCTAATAGTGGAGATTCAAAATTGAGTGGGATGATATTATTCCCAAATTTGTGAGATTTCAACCCCAATACTGCTGAACAAATTCTCACCAAAACAGTTTTCAAAATATGGTAAAATTAAACGACTTGCAAAATTAAACAGTTTTCAGTTAAAAATATTTATCAAACATTTAGTTAATAGTATTTATAAAAACAAATTCAAATTGGCTTACATAGTTCAAAAATACTCACTGAGATCTTCCAAAAAGACACTTTCACCCCCAATGTCCCATATATACATATCCTTTGACTTATTTCAATTATACACCTATCCTATCCACCCGTTATTAAATTGGGCACATGGCCCAATTTCCGTCAAATTTGTGACAAAAAGTGCCCAGCTGGGCCTTTACAAGGTGACATGGGTACCTTCGGACGTTGAGATGGCAAGGTAAAAGCTAAGTGGACATTTGGAGGGGGAAAAAACAAAGGCCCCGTCACCAAAAAAAAAAAAAGGCATCCTCTCTCTCTCTCTCTTCAATTCTCTCTTTCTCCCTCCCTCCTCTAGATACCGACTCCCCCTCTCTCTCTCATCTGGACACCCAAAATCAGACAAGAACAAGAACAAGACATCTATTGCTGGAGAGAGAGGGAAGGCGGGGGAGCGAGGCCGGGAATGGGCTGGACAGGGGGAGGTTGGAGAGGTCGAAAAGAAGAGAATAGTAGTGTAAAGCACATCTATACAAAGGTCATGGGTCACAAGTGTTGTTTCCCTCCAAAACATGCCAAGTCCTCTTCTTTTTGTCATCCCAGCGCCAAATGTAGCCAAGTCAGCGACAAACAAACCAGTTGGGCCCTTTCTGTCATAAATTGGACAAAAAATTCGGAAAACATAAGGGGACCGACGGGTTTGCACCGACCATGCACCAACGGTGCCGGCGACGTTGAATGAAATAGGGGTGATTTTGGATCGAGCTCATACAGCCGTCCGATTGCCTCAATTCCCGCAAGGGCCCACTCGGAATTCGATTTTGAGAATGATGAACGGCTCGGATTGATCGTTTGGGACCCACAACTGCGTCGCCGGCGCCGTCGGTGCATGGTCGGTGCAAACCCGTCGGTGTATATAGAAGGGCTCCAAAAAATTGGGCCAAGTGCCCGATTTAATAACGGATGAATAGGATAGATGTCTAATTGAAATAAGTCAAAGGATAGGTATTTATAGGACATTGGGGTGAAAGATCAGGTGATTTTATGAAATTTTCCCTAAAACTAATTTCGAAAGTATGTTTTTAAAACTTGAAATTCAACAGTCTACCGAGGAAATGAAATGGGATGGAAAGGGTATAAAAAGCACATGGCTGACGGCAATTGGGTTTCGTCAAATCTTGTACTATATAACACCGCTAGATGTCAATACACTAAACTTAATTAAGACTAATTTACTCCATGTTTTTCCTATTTCTTTCCAAATTTCATCAAAACCCACAATACGCCAAAAGTACGGTGACTAACTCAACTATTTAAACCGAGTAAAACAAGAAGGAAAGAAGAGGCCCAAACCCCATTTGCACAATCACAACAGTAATCAACACAATCATTAAAAGATGTAAGAAATAGGAAGATCAAACACAAGCATAATCCATAAACATGTAAAGAAAGGAGAAATCCCTACCTATACGATTTTTTACTGAAACCCTAACCCGGCACATTGATCCAACCTCCAACAACCGACAACAACCTCCCTACTAGCTTCCTTACAAGATCTAGAGCATAGATCGTTCATGAACTAGTCACAAAAGTGCGGAGAGATAAAGAGGGAAAAATGAGGTAAAGAGAGTGTCCAAGGTCAGAATCATGGGTTCTTACCTCCTTGAGAGTGAAATCTGAAACCCAGGTGAGATTGGAGTAAAGGATACCTGGCTCTTCAAGATTTGATGATGTTTGATGTAGAAATCAAGGGATATGGGTGAGATTTGAAGAGAGACGAGAGGAGATGATTTCTAGGGTTATTTCGTGGATGGTGGCGAAAAATGAGTAAAGAGGTTCTATTTATAGTGAGCCGGTCCGCAACCAAATTTTTCTAAAATCTTTTGTGGGTACCGGGTCAGTGTTTTTCTTAGAACCAGTTCAAAAGGTGATGATGTTAAGCTAATAACTTAAGGGTGTCGGTTCACAACAAAACCTAGAACCGGTTCTACCAAGAAAATTTCCAGATTTAACGTCCTTCCAACTCAAACCCTGATCGATCCTACACATTCTCAACATCCCCAAATCTCCTCACAACATCACAATACACAATTCAATAAACTATCGAACTCCCGGTACACTAAAATACATGCATGTTTGTATAAACACCTCCACGGTTATGTAATCAAACTCGAATTAAATTCTTTCATAATAAAAGAAATGGAGTTAAATTACGGGTTAGTTATAGCCTTACAGCTTGACGCATGTTTGCATCGCACCCAAAGGACTTAAGAGCTCAGGTTTGACTTGATTGCTCAAGTATAGCTAAAACCTTGAGTGTTTGAGCAACACTTTTTGAGTACTTTGGTAGAAGTTTTAAGCGTGGGGCTGTCGTTTAGAAATTATTTTTTTCTTGGGGTTTTTAAAATAGAAAGAGGACTATTCCTAGCTTTCGAGGTGTGTTTTTTATCTTATTTCTTCATCGGAGAGCCAACTGGCCACTACTTAAAGACATCTAGAGAGTCCGAATTGGGGTGTCTACACATGTTCTTCCGAGACTAATCCCTTGTCCCTACTCTCTCTGCGTTGCTTCTCCTCTCTCTCTCATTGGGAACACCGAACAACCTCTATGTCGTTCGTCATCTCCTGTCACCGCTCTCCTCTTCTCTCTCCTTCGCGTGCTCGCTCACTTGCTTGCTCACCCACACTCACTCACTCTCTCTCTATCTCTATCTCTCGTTGAGAACAGACCCGTGCACTGGTGTTCTACCTCATCCTCTTCTTTCGGAAAAGATCTCTTTGTTGTTATGCCTCTCTCTAGACATTTGAGAGAGAGATACTCACACTCTCCTCTCACTCTTCCTCAACGCCAACTCCAAGGATGGTCTGGAATACCCAACGATAGGCTTCATCTCTTCACGCCATCTTGGCAGCCTCGGCGTCTCTCAGCTCCATGTTTCACGACAACACCCAAAATAATCTATGAGGAAGACGCGTAGGCGCGCACGTTAGAAGCGCGTGTGTCAGCTACGTCTCAAACCCACTCGCCACCTTTCTCTGAACCGTGACGTCACCAAATGATCTGTGACCGTGTCTGGATGACGATTCTTACGGTGTAAAAAATAAATAAATAAAAATTGGCCGAAATTAAATTTCTGACCCGTTTTTCAATTTATCTTTTTTTTCTAGCCCGGATTCTCCTTAATTTTACAAAAACTCCTCACTCCTCATCCACAAGTCCATGATCACTCGCCTTGACCTCTGATACCGCACGATGGGAAATAAGAGAAATCACACAAACCGAATAATAATTATATTAATTTTCCATACAATACAAGCACAGAATTCTCACATACACTCTCACTCACATTTTCCATCTCTCTTTCAGTTCTCACACTATTACAAGTCTTTCAGTTCTCACACTATTACAAGCCACACACCTAATTGATTTATAATCTTACTAAATCACTCTTGTCCACATAACCAATACAAATACTTCCTCTGTCACATTTTAAATATCTCCTACGTAAAGTTGCGTCATTTTGACTTTAAAAGAAAACACATTCCTAGATTTTTTTTTTCAAAACTTTTTACAACATTCAAAAACACTCATTGAGATTTTTCAAACGGTACAAAAAAATTTAAAAAGTAGTTCCGAAAGTTTTTGTTTTTAAAGGTCAAACTTGCACGGTCTCCTGTAAGGGATATTTAAATTGAGACGGAGGGAGTATGTAATACACAAATACACCGATAATGCAACTCTCCCATCCCATATTCAATCACCGAATTAAAGGTCCAACCAGTTCATTGTTGGCTGACCACTCCTCCTTCGTTTCCTTCTTCTCTTTTGTCCCCTCACGGCCTCACCACTCAGGCACTCACACAGAAATGGCCCACAGGCCACAACACATGCAAGTTTATCCTAACAAACAAGCAATCCCTTCTCTCCGTACAAGTTACAATACTTCTGTATATATGCAGTATATATGCAGGATCACAAAAATCTTGAGACCTAGTGGCCAGTTCCTCACACCTTGTTTCTTGTGATTAGAGAAATAGATCCTGTGAAAGTCGTTCCACAGGACTAGTATGAAAAATATAGCCGACCGCGTACATTCAAGGACGGCTCTACAAGCTACCTCAGTTCAACAAAATGCGCACACTGAAAACAATTAAAAATTCAGATATCAATTAAATTTTCTTCAGTATTGTCACCATTGAGTTACTCATCAAGCGACCTCTCTATACATATTTGTACCCGAAGAGCAAAGAGGCTAAAGAGTTAATGGCGCGTTGGCGTAGAATAACTGAAGAGGATTGGGATAGAATAAAAAAGCGGTATAATGGGGTAGTGACAAGAATATGAAATCTGAGAGAAAGCCTCAACTAGAACTAGATTGAACAAAGAATAGTTGATATCTGATTCTTGATTACAGCACAAAGACAACAGAAGCAAGTATTTATACAAGGGGTGATGTTAAGCAAGTATTTATACAAGGGGTCACTAATTACAGGTCTTAAGTCTTAACAGAATTAAAAACAGATTCTACAGAAACAAACTCCTAACTAACTTGTAACCACAGTTAACTCTTCACCTGTATGGTTGGTTAACAGGTAGCGGCGCCGCGTGAGCGTAAATTATATGTAAGGCAATGGGATACAGAAACAAAGCAGTATAAAGAAGTATTCAGCAAAATGCTAAATCAACAGGAATGGGTGGGAATGCAAACGTGGTATAATTTCCGGGTATACAGCAAAATGCCGCAGGGACCATCCAACAGTGACAAAAGAAAGAGTAACGAAGAGGTAGCAGCGCGTATAATAATAATAGAGGAATTGGATCCAACAAAAAAGCAGTGTAATGTGCTATTCAGCAAAACTCTAACTGAAGAGGAATGGGAAAAATTAAAAGAGCTGCATCATCGGGTATCCAGCAAAAGTAATGTCGTATCATCGGTTGGGGGCATGAGTGTCGGAGGAGGTATATCGATCGTGAACTCGGGAGGCGATGTATCGATTGGCAACACGACGGTGCAGGTGGACCAGTCAAAATTATTGGATGCGCTGCGTGAGATTTTTGCACCAGCGTTGGGGTCTTCTTTGGGAAATTCGGCGCCTTAGGAGACGCCTTGATAAACTCAACTTATAAAATCAACTCAATCGGATACCCGGGAGCTCCATCCAATCTTCCACTTTTTAATTCTGTGCTTAGAGTTTTCAAAAATTAAAAGATTGGATTAAAGCACTTAGAGGTGTTCGATTGTGTAGATTTTTTACCAAAGTGGGCCTCATAAAGCGATCTTTGTGCAATCTGTGTGCACATACCTGAAGTGGGCCTCACAAAGCGATCTTTGTGCAATCTATGTGCACAGATTCAAGTAGCATATCTCATATTTCCTGGCAGCTTTTATTTTTAACTTTCTCGTGCTTAATTTTCCTTACATAGCCTCTGTGATTTGAACTAGTTGCATTCATGTTACGCTTCGTTTGTAAAGGTGCTTGGTCAGTGAAGTTAATAATGTTGGAACATGTATGAAGATTAAGTCTCACATTGAAAAAATATATATATTATTGGATCTTTTTTTTTTCCACGGCATATATTATTGGATCTTAATATATAATTGGATGACTCAACACTTACAAATTTTACCTTTTAAGTGGATACGAGTCATTTAATGCATATTGTGCCCAACAAATGTATTGAATGTGGATACTCTCCAGAAGTTTGGACCTTGTGCACGCTGGCACAGCAGAAGCGATGGCGGATTGATGCATCATACATACAAACTGCCAACAAATACCAAATGGTTATCGAGACGATGTTTGCGGATATTACTAGTGTAAATCCTCACGAGACTTCACTCGTCTAGGGATCGCATAGAGATTTAAAAAGTTTATCTCATGTGTCCTATGAATTCGTACATCCTATTTCCTGCAAGCTTTCATATGTTTCTTTGGTGCTTAAATTTCCTTTTGTTATGTCGGGAGAAAAGGAAAATTAATTGTGCGCCTATGTGATTTGAGCTATTATGGTATTATTATTGTTACTATTATTATTAGCCGCCTGATCAAGAGTATAGATTACCATTTGCTTTTTCATCGGAATTCATTTCTATAGTGTGTTAAACTTGGAAATAGCTACAACACACACCATTTATTTGGGTGTACCATATGCACCTATTGTATGGTTCAGATTGTGCCACCTCATCGACAATCGTAACATTTTTTAGTTTTTTGTAACTTTTCAGCAATATGATTCGTAACATTTTGGTGTGTCTCATAACTTTTATAAATAAATAAAAAATCGTAATTTTTACAAAAAATTTGTAACTTTTGCAAAAAATTCGTAACTTTTATAGAGGTGTGTATAATACACACTTAAATAAAGGATGTGTATTGTAGCCTTTTCCAAACTTTTAATGTGTTATTCCCTTAAACCCAAAAATCAACTCCACACTTAGAAATAAGTCGATGTTTGTTTGAGATTTTTTTATGGAGTAATTGAATACTCCGGTATCTTATTTAATAGACTTTGGGAGAACTTCTAGAGCCGGACTTTTAAATTTTAAAAAGCATCTCCATTTTTCTTAAGCACCAAAAAAGAAAATAGAAGCATATTCATTTGACCTTTTGGAGAAAAAAAAAAGTGCTAAAAATACAAATTCAGGTCTCTCTCTCTCTCTCTCTCTCTCTCTCCACATGTAATGAAGGCTCTAAAATTAAAAAGAAATTTTAAAAAAAGGCTCTAAGATCGTTTTTTTTTTTTTAATCTAAGGAGTTTTTTTTTATCAATCTAAGGAGTTCACTACAACGTAAAAAGTGTCATTTAACTGCGTGAAATCCGTCCAAAAAACTCGAAGTAGAAAGACCAAATAGAGATGCTCTAACGCCTCAAAAGTTGGTCACTTTTTTTTTTTTTTTGAACCATAAAACATATATATGCATTACCATCAACTTAGTTCATTACAAAGGCGACTTCGAGCAAGATTGTGAGCATTTCTCACTTCTTGGCGAGTAGCCTTGGATACACCAACAAAAACAAATTAAGGAAGAAGCCTCTTTTAGAATATCCCATACAACACTTCTAATACAGACATTAGCATTAACACCTTTACATAAATCTGAAAGTTGGTCACTCTGTTTGACACATCTTTTCCCCATGTTTTCAAATAAAATAAAAAATTACTACTTTAAATCTACTTAAGCTAATTCTGAATACTTCAAGGTAATTTCAGATTGTACTTTTCTTTTCTTTTTTTGTGTGTAAAAGCATCACGGCATCACTATAAGAAGAGTATATCCCAACTAGGTTGGCACCCACTCTTTTATCAATCATATGCCAATCTTAAGTATTTCTTTTTTATTTAAGTGACTACTCCATTTTAGATGGGATGCCTACGTATTCGATTCTTCCAATCCAACTTGGAATATAGTTTCGAATCAAAATCAAGTCAACCGTAGTTCTTATTTGGAACTTTTAGTTTTTGGTGTGAATATTTTAAATTCACCAAGTTTGTGACTGTATCCGTTTGAACAGGTTGCCTATGTATCCGGGTTCGACTTAGAATCAAGTCAACGTAATTCCATATTTGATTTCCAGATTTGATTTTTTTTAGTGAACTTTTGAGATGTGAAAGGAACAAAAGTTACACATTTATCTTTTTCTTGGAAAACTTGTATCCACTGCCCTTTTTAGAAAAGGAGGAAGAGATTTGAGAAAAGAAAAAGAAAAAACAGAGAAAGCAGAGATGGAAGAAAGTGACTGAGAAGAAATAAGAAGTTATACCTTCTACTTTCTCCGATGGGTACTGGTTCCTTAAAACTTTTCTTCTCACTTTTCTCTGCTTCTCACTTTTTTCTGTTTGCCTTTATCGATATATATAGGCAAAAGGCAGATGTCAGCCTTCCTAAACTAGCCAACGTGGTTGCCGACTTTCTCTCTGGCAAAACTTTGTAGGGGAGTTTATTGGTAGTGGGTAGTTTCTTGGGTAGAGTTTGAACAAGTCAATGAGAGATCATGGGCAATTTTTCTCTGGAAATTCCTCCACGAAACATCTCCTGTAATCTTTTTGGTTTTATTATTTTTTTTTGTTGTTTTGTCTAAGCAAACAATTCCACAAATGTTCACATGTGAATTTGAAATATCTAGTCACACATGTTGGGTAACTGTTAACTAAAAATGCGACAATTCCCTTATGTCACATTCAAGTACTTATATCTCTCAAGGTATATTTTTTCTCTGGCCGCTGCATATATTTTCTATATGCATATATTTTTATAAGCCCATCCAAAGTAATTAATAAAAAAATGCCGTTTAACAGAAATTCAAAATTAAATAAAGGGCCTAATTTAAGGGTGATGGAAAAGTCCAAAAATGGCTCTGAAGTTTGGAATCGAGTGTTGGGCCATTATATATTGGGTCAAACCCTTCTTTTCAAGAAATTCCAAGCCGCTCCCACTTTTTATGGGGCCTTCCGTCCAAACCCCATTTTGTCTTTCACTCCTCCCTAGGCCCTGCGTGCTGTTGGGATTTTCCCAAGTTTAATAATGTTTTTTGAAAAAGAGAAAAAGAAATATTTTTCAATGGCATTATAATATGCCTTGGAATGAGAATTGTTTTGGTTTTTTGCATGGGAAATGGAGTGGTTCAGTGGAGTTCCAAGGCTATTGGTCGCTGCCTCCAAGAGGAGAATTCCAAAAGATCACTTTATTGCTTCTATGTTCAGCCATCTTTGTATATATATATATATAGTGCAGTACTGTGTGTACCGTGTATGTGTGTGAGAAAAGAGAGAAAATGGGATATAAAATTGCAGTGTGTGTGGAGAGAAATTGCATGAGACTTGGTGAGTGTGTGAGAGATAAAAATACAACTGAGTGTGGGTTTGGGTTGGGTATTTTTTTATCTCATTGTAACTCATCCAATATAGTGAAAAGTGTTCTCTCTCCCCTGGACGTACCCGATTTTGGGGAACCACGTAAAATCGTTTGTGTTATTTGTTTCGGTTTATTTGTGCTTGGTTTGTGTTGGTTTGTTCGATCCATAACAGTGGTATCAGAGCTACGGTATGGCAGGAAAAAGCACCGGGTTTGCTATTGAGCTTTGCAACGGCCACAATGATTTCACTCTTTGGCAACAAAGGGTGAAGAACATGTTGACAAGAGAAGGTTTGGCAAAGACACTCAAGAAAAAATTTGAAAAGCCGGAGGATATGACGGATGCTAAATGGGAGGAGATGAGAGAGCTTACAAATAGCACGATCCAATTGTATCTCGGGAATAGCACCCTCCGGGAAGTCATCAATGAAACGGATCCGGCGGAACTTTGGACAAAGTTGGAGAGTAGATACAAGTCCAAGTCTTTAACGAAGCGGTTGTCGTTAAAGAAACAATTGTATGGGTTAAATATTTCCGAAGGAGGAAACTTTAATGAGCATTTGGATGAGTACAATCGGCTACTAATGGAGTTGGATGCCATTGGTGCAAAGATCAAAGAGTAAGATAAAGCGATACTCTTGTGGGTTTAATTGCCGCCGTCGTATGAGCATCTTCAGGCTACTTTGATGTATGGAAAGGATACGCTCAAGCTTGATGAGGTTATTGCCACTCTTCTATCCCATGAGTCAATGTGGAGAAAGGAGTGCGAAAGGTTTTCGGAGGAGCGTGTTGTGGTTGCATCCAATGGTGGTCAAGACCAGGGTAGGAAAATTGAGAGACAAGGTGGATCGAATTGGAGGGCTCGTTCACAATCAAGGGGGCGTTCACACTCGAGAGATAGAGAAAGAGAAAGGGAAGGAAAATTCCGAAGTGGCGGTGGTTGAGAGTTTTGTCAAAGATGATGATGATTTGCTTACGGTGACTTCCGAAGGTATGGATCATTTTGGTTGGGTCATGGATTCCGGTTGCTCTTTCCATATGTGTTCCAATAGAAATTATTTTTACTCGTATGAGACTTGTGATAGAAGTAATGTGAGGATGGCGAACAACACGGTGAATAAGGTTGTTGGCATGGGTACGGTATGGTTCCGGATGACCGATGGAAGATTTGTGAGATTGACCGGAGTCCGACATGCGCCAGGATTAAGGAAAAATTTGATTTCGTTTGAGATCTTAGATTCAAATGGTTGTAGTTTTGCGCCAAGGGATGACTTTCTTAAAGTTTTCAAAAAGGATAAAATGATGTTGCAAGGCAAATTGGTGGGCAACTTGTACAAGCTTCAAGGCCGTGTTGAGGTGCGACGAGAAAATGTTGGATACCGAGCAAGCAAAGGGATGGGCGCCGGGTTGCACAAGTGTGGCGTGTAAAGGCCCAATCAAATGAATCCCTATGTGTGGAGAGCGACGTCAAAAAGGAAGTGCATGAAGTGGTGTTTGGAAAAGTTGATGAAGAAAATTGAGCGCAAGAAAAAGGGTCACTTTTGCACCAAATTTGGTCTCCGATGCTTTCGGATAGGCACCCGAGCAAGGGGGTGCGAGGCGCCGGAGCGAGGGGGTGCATTTCACTTGGAAAAAGGGGGTGTTTGTTGGGATTTTCCCAAGTTAAATGGAGTAATGTTTTTTGAAAAAGAGAGAAAGAAATATTTTTCAATGGCATTAATATGCCTTGGAATGAGAATTGTTTTGGTTTTTTGCACGGGAAATGGTGTGGTTCGGTGGAGTTCCCAGGCTATTGGTCGCTGCCTCCAAGAGGAGAATTCCAAGAGATCGCTTTATTGTTTCTACGTTCGGCCATCTTTGTATATATATAGTGCAGTGTGTGTACCGTGTATGTGTGTGAGACAAGAGAGAAAATGGGAGAAAAAATTGTAGTGTGTGGAGAGAAATTGTATGAGAATTGGTGAGTGTGTGGGAGATAAAAATACAAGTGAGTGGATTTGAGTTGGGTATTTTTTTTATCTCATTGTAACTCATCCAATATAGTGAAAATTGTTCTCTCTCTTGTGAACGTACCCGATTTTGGGGAACCACAAAATCTCGTTTGTGTTATTTGTTTCGGTTTATTTGTGTTTGGTGTGTGTTGATTTGTTCGATCCATAACACGCGCGCGTGGAGATGATGTAATGCTTCAATTGCCCAGTCTCTCTCTCCCTGGGCCCCATTTTGTCTCACTCCTCCCTAGGCCCAGCGTGCACGAATACTTTACTAAAATAGTTATTAAAATAGTGTTTTCACTTTCGCGATTGTAGATGCTTTACGTTGCATTGTTTTTTTTTTTTCTTTTATCGGCCTTTACATTGCATTGTTTTAGATCGACTGGGCTTATTTCCTTGCTAAAGTTCTTCAGATTTTGATTTTTTTTTGTCTGATTTTTGTGTAATGGAATTTAAGGAATTAATTTATATATATATATATATATATATATATATATATATATATATATATATATATATAATTTTTTATTCATTATTATATTTAACATATCCCCAACGAATGGTATCCTACTTTTTGAAAAAATCACCTATCCGCGTATCCTTATTGTATCGTATCCGTATCCATATCCATGCTTCATATGTGAGGAGAATGACCTGACTCAAAAAGCCTGGAAAGTCAAAAAGCCAAGTCAGTCGAACAAGGTCTTAAGATTCGTAGGGAATGACCATTGTACCGTTGCTTCCCCCGTCCTCAATTAGCTTCTTCAATTCTCCAGCATACTCAAAGATCTAACCCCATCTTCTTCTGTAAGCTCTCAGCATGGCCATATCCTCTATTCAATAATCTCCATTTCACAACCTTCATATGGCAGCCCAAGAATGCACAGATGCTTCGATTTCTCATTGCCCGTTCAAAAGTAAAGATATTAATGAACAGAGTAGATTGAACATAACACAGTTGCAAAGGAGCATTAGAGAAGAGCATAATGAAAAATACTCGCGATATGTACTTAAATTGTTTCTCCTTGAAGTGCTACTTGACACAAATCTTCAAAGCAATGAGTACCAAATTCTTTGGCTTAATTAATGGAAGTCCTTCCGTTGCCCTTACACCAACATCATGACAAGTAACGCAGAAATGATCTGCACCACATAGACTTTGTTAAAACTCCACATTTGAAAAGGTATCAATCTGCATAACATAGAAGGCAAAGAAATCAATGAATTGGCATGACAGAACTCTTCATATTACCCCAAAAAATAGAATACCATATCCTCATATTGGAGAGAATGTGCAGATACATAATGCTAAAGTTTCCTCTTGTTTGAGATTGAGCGTAATACTGTAGACTTCACCCAAGGTTTTTGTCTATATGTAGAACATAAACTCTAAGTCTAGCTTATAGTTTTGTTTCTTCTGATAAAAAAAAAAAAAAAAAAACTTTTCATTTCTTTTGATAAAAAAATGCTTTTCTTCTTTTATGGCCCTTTTGGATGGTAAGAAATGGTGAGATAAAAAAGGGGAGCACTTCAATCTCACAAGAAAGGGTAAAAGCCGATTGAAAATTTTCGTTTTTGTACTTATCTCCCTATTTTTCTCCAAAGTACTCAATCAAAATGAGTGATTTGGCTAGAACCCATAACACTTTCTTTTCTTTTGTTATGAAATTCCTCCATGGTGGTTAGGTCGGTCTTGACCATAGTTTATTCGATGATTTATTTCATGTTCCACAAACATTGATTTCATTAATTTATACCTGCCGATAAAACGAAGATTTCTTTTGTACCCTAGCCTACAAAGTGTTTGACATTTTGCCTTTTTTTAATTTCTCAGTGGGATGTTCATGTTGGGATGCTAAATTTGGGAGAAATTAGACAAGTGGAGTTTGAATTTTTTGGGTAAATAATGGAGTTTGAATTAGTAATAAAAGAAGTGTAATAAAGGGCTTATAGTGGAATACTATTGGAATAGTATTTTCTGATTACATTGAAACTTGAAAGTGTACACCGGCGGCTCTATTTATAGAGCTCAACAGCCGAGTAACTTCACCGACTTAACACCTCTAGAAATCTCCTAATTATTACACATTATTTTATGAGAATTTTAATTACACATCCTATTACAATATTATCCTTAGAATACCACCCTATAAGATTTGAATCTTTATGGTTCCATCCTGTAAATATAATTTGGACTATTGTGCCCCTTTTACAATAATTATATTTCCTTAATTATATTCTATTCTAATAATATATTATACTGTTATATTCCCTTAATTAGTTTTATGGAACCACGGTTCCAAAATATCCGGGCAAATTGATTTCTAATCTGTTATTGTTTCCGAAATACCAGTGGCATATTGATTTGGTTTCCCCCAAATCCACCGCCACCCCCAAATCCCACAGCGACCCCCAAATCAGCCCATAAACTCATTCTCTATCTCTGGATCGGCTATTCGACCACGCCAGATCGGAAACATCATCACCCACTCTCTCTTTCCCCCTCTCTTTCTCTCTATATTTATGGATCAAGATCGCCTACGCCACCATCTTCATCGTTGATCGTGGAGTAGAACATCGCCTCCACCTCCGGTGACTTTCCTCCGGTGATGCTTCCTCTCCCTTTTTCTCATTGTCTCGGTTCCATGCTATCAAGCGTAAAGAAAACGAAAAATAAAAGCTTGTATATTGGAGTGCCGATGTGTACAAATGCAGATCTGTATGTATTGTTTTTAGTGTTTGAAGTCTGATTTGGTTTATCAATATTTCAACAAATATATCATGTTTACATGTTTGTAAATTTATCATGAACAGTGATGTTCTTGAAGCCAGCATGTAAATTATCACGTGTAAATTTGTCGATGAATATCAATTTCATGGATATTGATTTGTCGTGCTCCACTGAATGGTTTATCCATTGGAAGATATTTTTTCATGGAAGATTTTTAGAAAACATTGTATATTTGAACACTATGTGTTCATAATGGTTGTAAATTAATTAACTATGTCATTCAATTAGGAAAAGTCCATATTATCAGAGAACATGATTGTGCTTGGTTTATTGTTTACCATATTGGGTAATTTGATGCAATAAAACTTGGTATATTATTTTACCACTTTGGCACTTTGGTGTTTCCACATAAAAAAACATGATAGAGCAAAATACCATGTTCCCCGTTAAAATTAAAATCACCTGTTCCCCATTAAGAAAATGGGCTGGTGTGATGATATGTTTTCTAATAAAATTCATGATAAAGCAAAATACCATGTTCCTTATTAAAATTACAAGTTACAAGTTCAATGATATGTGGTTTTATGGTGCATTAATCAACCATGTTTTTCATAGTTTGGTTTGGTTTGTGGTTTCATGGTGGATTAATCTACCTTATGTTTCATCATTTTTTTGTGAATTTTTTGTGGCGTATTAGTCTACCATGTTTTATGGGGTTTTTTTTTTTTTTTACATGTTTGTGTTTTTAGGTCAAAATGTCATGATTATTTATTTCCAATTTGTTTTGATATTTTAGGCGATAGAAGATTAGGGAAGAGAGAGAGAGAGAGATTAGGAAAGATTAGGAGAGAGAAATGTTAGGAATTAAGACAGAATTATTAGGAAAATCAAAAGAGATATATTAGGAAAATTAGGAGAGAGAAAGGGTATTTTGGGGTTTATTTGAATTTCAGGATGGAATCATAAGTATTCAAATCTCATAGGATGGAATCATAATGATATTTTTTATACAGGACCCCTAATTAACTCTCCCTTTTTTTTAATATGAATGTTTATGATTTTTTTTTATTTGGAGCAAAAATAAAAGTATCAACATGTAAGATCATGAACCTAAGGATCACATCAACGACAAAGATAAAAGGAAAACAAAAATAAAATGAAAGGGAAAAAAAAAAAAAAAACTAAAAAGATATGTTCACTCTTACTATAAGAATGTAACACACTAGAGTGACATGCAATACCAAACTTAATCAATTGAAGTCAAACCGATAGATTTTCTAAGGTACTCAAACCTTACAGAATCAAACGGTTTAGTTAAAAGATCAGTTTTTTGATCATGAGTGGGAATAAACTCAAGTGCCACGACAGCATCTTTAACCAAATCACCAATAAAATGATGACGGATGTCGATATGTTTAGTCCTAGAATGTTGGACTGGATTCGTAGAAATATTAATGGCACTTATGTTAATCATAAAAAACAGTCATTGCACCTTGAGAAATACCATAATCTTGAAGCATTTACTTCATCCACAAAAGTTGGGTGAAGCAACTACCAGTGGCAATATATTTAGCCTCTACGGTGGACAGCGAAACACAATTTTGCTTTTTGCAATGCCAACCAGCCAAGCAGTTTCCCAAATAAAAACAACCACCGGAGGTACTCTTCCTGTCATCCGCACTTCCTACTCAATCCGCATCAGAAAATGTGGCTAAGTCCACATTAGTACCCTTAGGATACCAAAGACCAAGCATGGAGGTGCCCTTACCATAACGAATAATTCGCTTGACAGTGATCAAGTGATACTCTTTAGGTGATAACGGGCACACATTCCAACACTAAATGAAATATCGAGACGACTAGCATAAGATATAACAAACTTCCTATCATACTACGATAAAGCGTGGAGCCCACACTAGTGACCTCAATATCTTTAGCAATCTTAACTGTGGAACCCATGGGGGTACGAGTAATTTTGGAATCTTCCAAATCAAATTTAATTTTTTGACTAATTCTTTCGATGTGGATTGAGACAAAAATATCCCATCATCCAACTGACGAACTTGAAAGCCTAAAAAGTAAGTCAATTCTCCCATTAAGAACATTTGAAACTCATGAGATATTTGTGCCCCGAACTGGTTCGCATATCTCTCATTTGTGGATCCGAACACAATATCATCAACATATATTTAAGTGATCAAAAGGTCACCCTCAATTTTCCTCAAAAACAAAGTTCGGTCCATTCCCCCTTTCACAAAGCCAGTATTTAATAGATGGTCAGTTAAACATTCATACCAAGCTCGAGGGGCTTGTTTAAGGTGATAAAGGGCCTTTCGAAGGCGGTACACATGATTAGGGAATGAGGAATCAATAAACCCTTTGAATTGTTCTACATACACCTCCTCTTTAAGGTCACCATTCAAAAATGCACTTTTAATATCCATTTGAAATAATTTAAAATTAAAATGAGATGCAATTCCGACCTTGCTACAGGGCAAAGGTCTCATCGAAATCAATTCCCTCGATTTGGGTGTACCCTTTGGCAACTAACCTAGCCTTATTATGCACTATTATGCCATATACATCCTTCTTATTTTTGAATATCCATTTTGTGCCTATGACATTGATGTGCGAAGGACTAGGGACCAAATACCATACATTATTATGATTGAATATTGCAATTCCTCTTGCATAGCCCCTATCCATAACTCATCACCCAAATCTATTTCTACCTTTTGGATTCTAGAGAGGAAGTGTAATAGGCATAGTTAGCAATGTTTTTGGCTTTCCTTGTAGTTAACATCTCTTCCTCTAGATTTCCAATGACAAGATCTTTAGGGTAATTGAGTTTGACTCGAGCTAATGGTTCTTTAGCATCTGAGGGTACTAGGTCCCGTTGACCTAACTCCTCATCATGGGGTGACTCACTAATCTCAGACTCGGTTTCAACATCTTTCTCTATCTCACTAGGCTATCCCCCTACATCAAAAGTAGGAATATCAATCGGAGCGCTCACAAGTGTCTCCTCCACAAAAATTTCCCAACTCCCCTCATCATTATCATCAACCTAGGGAACTAACTCGTCAAGAGAGATATCGTCAACAACTACATTGGCTGACTCAACTAGGGTAGAGATGCGAAGATTGTATACTATAAAAGCTCTACTTGCGTTGAAATAGCCTAAAAAGATACCATCATCGCTCTTAGAGTCAAATTTACCAAAGGACTCACTATCTCTCAAAATATGACGGTTATTACCGAACACCCTAAAGTACTTCACTGAAGGCTTCTTACCATTCCAAATTACACAGGGTGTGAAGGACGTCCCTGGTCTAACATAAACTCTATTTATAGTATAAGCACGTTGTATTCATGGCTACAACCCAAAGGTTTCTAGGGAGGCGCTCGGCATGAAGCATAACTCTCACCATCTCTTAAACAACCCCGTTTTGTTGGGGAGTGCACGGTGTAGAGAATTCGTGATTAATACCTTTCTTATCACATTATCTTTCAATGTCAGAGTTTTAAACTCACGACCATGGTCACTACGGACTCCAGTGATAGGGTACCCTTTCTCATTTTGAATGCATTGACAAATTATTTTAAAACAAGCATACGCATCAGATTTTTCTCTTAGAAACCCAATCCAAGAAAAACGTGAAAAATCATCAACCATAACGATAATATATCGCTGGCCTCCTACACTTTCAGTTACATGAGAGTTCCATCAAGTCTATGTGAATTAATTCTAAACATTTAGTAGTTGTAACTAAGTTTGTCTTTTTATGTGGGCTTTTTATTTGTTTACCCTTCATGCAATCCCCACACACAAGCCCCTGCCCATTGGCAAGTTTGGGCACTCCCCTCATAATTTCATTTTTGGTTATTCGATGTAATTCCGGAAAATTTACGTGGCCTAATCGTTGGTGCCAAATTTCAACATCATCAAGAAAGACACGATGACACACATTAGAACTAGCAGTTTCAACACAATAAAAGTAATACTTAGTCCCTGTGGATCAACACTCATATTCCTACTTTACTACCAAATCTATTATGCACTTTTTACAGGTTATATTTATCTTGATTTTGGCATGATCAACGACAGTTTAAGCTATGCTTAATAATACAGATCTTTGCAGGATTAAATAATAAAGTACTATCACTTGCATTAAAATTTAGGAAATGACTGCTACAATACACACCCATTACAGGTGTGTATCATATGTATGGTTCAGATTGTGCCATCTCATTGGCATTTGCAACATGTTTAGTTTTTTGAAAATTTTCAGCAATATGATTCATAACATTTTCTATGATTGGTAATATTTTTGTGTGTCTCGTAACTTTTACAAAAAAAAAAAATAGTAACTTGTAACAAAAAGATCACAACTTTTATTGGGAAGTATATGATACACACCCAAATAAGGGGTGCATGTTTATTGTAGCCTTTTCCGAAAGTTTAGGGGCCTAACAATGTGGATCTTGGGAGGATAAAGTAATAAAGTACTATTACTTGCATTAAAGTTTAAGTGATGCCAACGCAGCGGTTAATATTTCTCGACTGGATTATATAATGAAGTATTAGTTGCGCGAAAGTTCAAACTATTCCTAGTTGGCGGTCGAGAGAGACACACCCCGAATGGATCTGGATCGAATACGGCCGGACCAGAACAGCATGCGTTGAAGCAGAGTGAAACCCAAGGCTACCATAGTGAGGCGCAAATTTAATCTCAAGGCAGCCTATCCATATTTTTTCTGGAAATAGGACCTTCCTCCATATTTTTCTCTCCCACCTCTTAGAGTTTTTACCACCATTCGTGGTCCTCTGACTTCTGAGCCCAACGCGGAGAAATAGCGAGCTGAAAAGCGCAGATAAGCTCTGCTCTACCCGATCCAAGTTTATTCTTGCTCCAAACATATTGTAATATTGCTACGACATTTTATCCAACATATAATGAATTTGTATTAAAAATGTTTTAGACCAATGAATTGGTAAAATACCAAATAAACTAGGTGTACTGTACCAATTTCCGAACTGTTACAAGGTTTAATGTTGTATATTGAGTCCCCTTGTTTTCTCCGAAACATACAAATGAATGGCACATGGCTTGGTTAATTTTGAACCCACCGTCATAGACAGGCGTGCTAGGGAGGTGGGGAGGGAGATTCTCTGATAGTCAACTTTCTTTATTTTTCACTTATTTGAGTTAATAACATCTGCAGTTTAACTATGTGGTTGTAATCGATAATTATATATATTAATTCAATTACTGCTTGCTTAGGTATGCAATCATCAAAAGTTGATCACATGATAGCTTTGGTACGCAGGAGATGTCATGCAATGACCTCAAGTTACTCACAATGGGTGGTGCAAACCCCTTGGTTTACACCACATTCTTAATAAGTTTATCTCATTTTATTTTGTATTTTATTATTTTGTGAAGAAAAACCATTCGTGTGGACGAGAGAAATTAAGAATGTCTAACTTATGGGCCGAAATGGAAAGAAGTTTAGATAAGATACAACGACAATAAAACTAAAGTGATTTTGTTTTGAACTTTTTTTGTTTTTAGTGAACTTTTTTTTTTTTTTTAACTTTTGGTAATAATTTCACACATTTTTAGATTCCTCTTGCTAAGACAATTGATTAATTTATGAAAAAAATTAAACAAACAGAATCAAATTCTGATGAAATATGACATGAGGACAATTTACAATTTTTTCTCAATGGGCGGAACATGAATAGGTTATTGTATATATGTTGGACTTTGATACCATAAAAGAATTTTGCATACAACCTAGGAGGTTACATTATTTTGGTGGAGAGACGACCATTACATTCATAGTCATATAATAATAATAAACATTCGAAGCATAAAATCATCTTGCTTATAAATGTCGCGTAGGTCTGTATTGAGAAACCACCCATCTGTTGGGGTGCTAGTTTAAAGTAAGAGGAAAGTTTGGGAGATAATTTGAGTATTTGTTTTAGGAGGGACTAGAGGTGTAATAAGGTGTTTAAAGTGTAAGGCTAGTGGAGTTGTTGAATTGCTTTTACTGTTTGCACTTTTCAGATTGTTTGGAGGTTGACTTTGAGAATGGAAGGGCTTTATTTCATTACATCCAAAAGGTACAAAGTGAAGCTCTATTTATAGAGCCAGTCACCGACTTACTCTGCCGTCCTTCCATAATCTAGAAGGCTCCTGATTGTCGCACAAAAATCTGCCGACCTACACTAGTCTAATTCTAGAAAAATCCTCCTCATGCCATCATTACATTCTACACTATTCTACATATTTTTATATTAGATATTTTTATACAAAACTTTACATAATTCTACATATTTAAAAGATTACAAATTATTATTTTTTTAACACTCCTCCTTAATTTGTAATCTTCATGACTTTGAGAGAATTTTTCTACTACCACTGCTTTGGTCATAAAGTCAGCAAGTTGTTCCTTCGTATTGACAAATTCGAGCTGAATTTCTCCATTCTGCACCAAGTCTCTGATCAAGTGATGTCGGAGCTCAATATGCTTTGTCCTGCCGTGAAAAACTGGATTTTTGTCTTCTTTATATTTTGTCTTGTAGACCCGTTTGAGCCCAATTACGTCTTTGTCTTTTGGCAGCTCCACGAGATCCCATGTGTGATTTTTCTCAATAGTTGCAATTTCCTCGTCCATTGCCTTTTTCCATATTTCTTCATTTGCAGCTTCTTCAAAGTTCTGTGGTTCACAAGTGAAGAAGGCAAAATCACACGAGTCATATATTTCTCGTAAAGAGCGTACCTTTCTCGTTGGATTGAGATCCTCCGATGAGCTCTCTGGACCGGTCTGTGAACTTTGGCTTGGACTTGGGTCCGGAGTCAAGGTTTCTTGCCTATCTCCTGCATCAAAAGGCTCAAAAACTTTTTGCTCTTGGAAGGAATTGTCCTCCCATTTCCATGTAGCAGCTTCATCGAATATCACATCTTGAGAAACCACAAATTTATTTGTGCTTGGATTATAGAGACGATATCCCTTGGACTCGTCACTATATCCGATGAAAATATATTTCTCCCCTTTTTCATCAAATTTTTCCCTTTGTTCTGAGGGAACTAATGCATAAGCAATGCATCCGAAAATCTTGAGAAAATGTACCTGTGGCTTCTCTTTATACCATGCCTCATATGGTGTTTTGTTTCGTACCGCCTTTGTGGGAGATCGGTTGAGAATGAACACAGCAGTGTTGACAGCTTCAGCCCAGAATGTGTTTGGTAGGCCTTTGCCTTTGAGCATGCTTCGAGCCATCTCTGCAATCGTGCGGTTCTTCTGCTCTGCTACTCCATTTTGTTGAGGTGTTTTCCGGACTGTAAGTTGCCTCTTGATTCCTTTTTCCTTGCAATACTCCAAGAACGGAGTGTAGATGTATTCACCACCACGATCCGTCCGAAGTGTCTTTATTAGTCTTCCACTTTGTCTCTCCACCAAGGCTTGAAACTTGAGAAATACAGGAAAGGCTTCTGATTTCTTTTCAAGGATGTAAAGCCACATCATCCTTGTATAATCATCAACAAATAGGAGAAAATATCTTTTTCCTCCAAGAGATGGTGTTCTGGTAGGGCCAAAAATATCAGAATGCACCAATTCCAAAGGCGCTTTTGCTCTCCAAGCGAACTTTAGAAATGGGAGTCTATGCATTTTCCCATATATGCATCCTTCACAAACTTTATCAATTTTATCAATATTTGGTAGCCCTTTCACCATATTTTTCTCCTTTAGCAACCTCATGCCCTTGTAATTTATGTGGCCATATCTTAGATGCCACAAATAGGAGTCATCAATTTTTTCTCCTTTAAGGGCAAAATTTTCATTAAGTGGCATCATTAATGGGAAAATTTTATTTGGAGTCATTTTGACTTTGGCCACCGTGAAATTTTTCCTTTTGTCAATAATTATGCACTCCTCATTATCAAATTTAAGTGCATAATCCTTTTGCAATAATTGCCCCACACTTAGTAAATTTTGAGTAAGCCCGGGAACGTAAAGGACATCAGAAATTAATCTTTTGTTACCTCCCTTTGTGTAGACGACGATAACTCCTTTTCCTTCAACATTTTGCAGCTTCCCATCTCCCAGCTTTACTTGTGAAGAGATTTTTTCATCAAGCTGCACAAACTTTTTTCGATCACCTGTCATATGATTACTGCATCCACTATCCAAGTACCAAATGTTATCTGATTCTTCTTGAGCATTCATGCAAGAGAATAATTGTTCTGCTTCATTTTCTTCCGAAAAATTAGCTTTACTTTTTTCATGATTGAACCAACAATCACGATCGGAATGATTGGGAACTTTGCATCTCTTGCATTTAAATCTGCAATCTTTGGATGCATGATTTGTTTTTTTGCAAATAATGCAAGAAGAGTTAGAGTTACCGCCATTGGGATTCCTTTGATTGTCGTATCCTTTTCCTTTGTTCCAGGCATTTTGGCCTCCACGTCCTTTTATGCCTCCTCCTCGAGTTGAGCCCTTCTCTTAATTTGCTTGATTCTTTCCTCCAAAGTAGATTTTGCCTTGAAATGCTTGCTCCAAGGATTGATTTGTGAACCTGCTCATTCTTTGTTCATGCGCCTCGGATTGATTTGTGAACCTGCTTATTCTTTGTTCATGCGCCTCGAGAGAACTCATTAGTTCATGTCGAGTAAGTTTAGATAAATCCTTGGATTCTTCGATAGCGGCAACTATATGCTCAAACTTTGGAGGCAAACTTCGTAAAACTTTTTCGACGATTCTTTTATCCGTAAGGGTATCCCCATAACTTCGAATTTGATTGACAATTCCAGCAACTCGGGTAAAGAATGTTTGAACGGATTCATTTTCCTTCATTGCTAGATTGTCAAAATCTCTCCAAAGTGTTTGAAGTTTAATGGAGATAACCTTATCATAACCTTGATATTCAACTTTTAATGTCTCCCATGCTTCTTTTGAAGTTTTTGCACCCAAAATTCTTGGAAAGATCAATTTGCTTACCCCACGTTGAATGTTGAGTAGTGCCAATGCATCTCTCTTCTTGTTCTCCTTGAACTTCTTCTTCCTTGCTTCCGTCCAAGTTGCTTCTTCTTCGTCATTTGCCGGTGCCTCGTATCCGTTTTCAACAAGATCCCACAAGTCTTGTGAGATGAATAGAGTCTTCATTTGAATGCTCCAATAATCATAGTTCTCTCCCTCAAATATAGGGATGAGAGTTTGTGCATAGTTGAAAGTGGAGGAGTTGGCCTCCATGGTAGATGAGAGTCAGGAGGACAAGGATGTATTTGGGGTTCCGGCTCTGATACCAAAATTGTTGGGGTGCTAGTTTAAAGTAAGAGGAAAGTTTGGGAGATAATTTGAGTATTTGTTTTAGGAGGGACTAGAGGTGTAATAAGGTGTTTAAAGTGAAAGGCTAGTGGAGTTGTTGAATTGCTTTTACTGTTTGCACTTTTCAGATTGTTTGGAGGTTGACTTTGAGAATGGAAGGGCTTTATTTCATTACATCCAAAAGGTACAAAGTGAAGCTCTATTTATAGAGCCAGTCACCGACTTACTCTGCCGTCCTTCCATAATCTAGAAGGCTCCTGATTGTCGCACAAAAATCTGCCGACCTACACTAGTCTAATTCTAGAAAAATCCTCCTCATGCCATCATTACATTCTACACTATTCTACATATTTTTATATTAGATATTTTTATACAAAACTTTACATAATTCTACATATTTAAAAGATTACAAATTATTATTTTTTTAACACCATCAAGAGAGCAAGCGAGAGAGAGAGAATTGAGAGGAAAAGGTGAAAGACTATGGCAGCATTCACCATGCAATATTGGCATCAAGCAGAATGCGCATGCAACAATAGGAAGAATGCCGGTGGTGGTGGTGGTGGGGGGGGCGGCGGTGGTGGCGGCGGCGGCGGTGGTGGCGGTGGTGGTGGTGGCGGTGGCGGTGGCGGTGGCGGGGGCGGGGGTTGCCGTCAGCAGTTGGGAAAGCTGTGTATCCGTTAGTCGTCTCCTTGAAGTCGAGGACAAGGCCGACAAGTAAAGCAGTGATAGAAGAACCCAACGTGCCAAGTCCAATCGTATTTCCTGCCGGTGTTTCTTTTCTTGTGCTTAATTTTTCTTTTGTGGAACAATAAAACTGTAAGAGTTGCTGTGATTTGAGCTTTTATGGCGTATTGTGCTATTGCGCTCTTTGTCTAGGTTTGGTTGATTTGTTATCATCCTCTCCTCTTTTTTTCTATATTCTCTGTTTGTATCTCTCTATTTTAATAGTACTCCGTGTGATTTGAACTTTCATGGTGTCTTTTGTTTATTTTGAAATTAACTTTTATGTTACTCATGGTTCTTCGTAAATAAATTAAAGGTGCCTAGGTGGTCGGTAGACTTACTACCAAATGTTTACCAGAAGATGGTAAAATTATACCCCATCAGTAACTAAACCTACGTGGCAATTCCCTCAAATACTTTCGTTGTCAATTAAATTAATCAGATTAGTGGTATTTAAAGAGGCAAAGAGTGATTAGGTAATGGAAATAATTTGGGAGATGGGCAAAGAGTGATTAGGTAATGGAAATAAATTAAACTCCATCCATCGCAATAGCATAAATGTTAAATTATTTGGGAGATGAGCCGCACTAGAGATGCGCGCTTTACACTTGGAGGTGGGTATGCAAACCCTGATCACCTACAATTTTGACTATAGACAGAGCACCTATTTCTGAGGGACGCTATGTGTTGGTCCAAAATTCCAAATAGCAACTTAAGAGGGGGTGAATTTGGTACAACAAAAATTTGAAATAAAAAACTAAATGCAAAACTTAACCAAAACGATACTGCAACAGGATTGACCAGACTCAAAACAGACGCAACAACTGCAAGCTGAACAGATGGAGCAATTGATTTTTAAACCATACAACATTATACCGAGGGAAAGGGGATAGATTGTGCAATCCTAAAGAATCAAGTGAATCCTACGAAATTATTATAGGCCTCTTTGGAGTGATTTCACCTCTCAAATTTTAGTCAGTGTGCTAGTTTCTATTGTTTGCCCATTTTGAGCCCCAATTTCGATGTCGTTTTTTGGGGGTATGTGTACACCAGTGAAAATATTCGTAATTGAAAAAAAAGAAAGCTGTATTTCTTGTGAATATCTCCTAAGAAAAAGGGAAAAAAAATATATTCAACGCTACTTTAATAAAAAGTGCATAGAAAAAAGAAAGGAAAAAAAAAATAGAGAAGAAAAAGGAAGCTCAAGTAAAAGGTGACTAGTTAATAAAAGGCCTTACTTATCATTTGTTTCACTACTCTAAAGCCCATTACCTTTCCCTTTATTCAACCTTTACTTTACATTCCAACCTAATAAAAGGTCCTATTTCATTGCGTTGTTCATCAGCACTTCCATGGCCTGCCAAACTACCAACCTAAGTTGTAGGTAAGCCCTACTAGCTTTGTAGCTATGATTTATTTTATTTTGTTATCTATTTTTGTGATTGGATCAATATAATGTCCTGATTGTATGATGCAGACTTTGTTTCAAACAAACTTCAGTTGTAATATTTGGTGCATGTTGTATTTATTTCCACGGATCATAAATACAACAGTTGGACAATTGTTTTCTTTTTTTGGATTAAGAATTACAGACCATAAAGAAAAAGAACTAATCTAGGATGGACATAGTGCCCAGAGGGTCCCTAAGAAGGAACTGACGAATCAAAAGAGGCATTGCGTCAGCAACAGGAAGATTTTCATTTTCTTTCGCGCCAGTGCGTGCCAAATGATGTCCACATTTGTTAGCACCACGGTATATAAGCAGGGACGGATCCAGAAATCCAACCCAGTGGGGACATTTTATTAATTATAATCGTGCAATTTTTTTCCTAGTCAACGATTTTGTTAGGGACAAGAAATCGTGTAAGATTGATTCTAAACTTCATATCAAATAAGAAATTATTGAAAACTAGGGACCATTGTAAAAGATCTCTAAAATTAAAAAATATCTAAGTTAAACAAAATTTTCATGATTTTGTATCATTTTTTAAAAAGAAGGAAGAAAATTAAAATCCAGGAAGAAAATTGTTATTACCATTATAGGTTCAAAATATATAATAAAACTACCAAGTTGTTATACAAAGATTGTTGTCGGTCTAGTGGCAAAGAGGGAAGGCAATTTGTTTTGGAACCAAAAGGTCTAGGGTTCAAAACTCAACAATCACTCTTATTTGATAACATTTCAACTTTTGTAGCTTAAAAAAGAAGGGAGAGGAGTCAAACTCCAACCTCCTGCTGGGAGGTAGTGCATCTTACAACCATACCACACGCTACTTACATTACTAGGCATTAACACAGAAAATATATATACAAAACTCATTCCCAGATTTTTTTTTTTTTTTAGTTGGCAAGTGGGGGTCAGCGGGGGCACGTGCCCCCGCATGCCCCCCTTGGATCCGTCCCTGTATATAAGGTTTAGTGTTGTTTCAGTTCTTTGAATAAAGACTCCATGATAATATTGATACTTCCTTGAAGGTGATTCCAGTCAGCACCATTATGAATAAGATTTACCGCCACCAGTAAGTCTGATTCCATGGTCAAATTGTGCATGCTTTTCGCCAAAATAATGGCCAGTCCTCTCTATATCGCCCATATTTCAGTCTCCATCTTTGTCCCTGAATAAACCTCCAAAGCAAGGCCTTCTTGGATTCTTACCGACAACGATTGATATTAAGTTTCAAACCTATACTGTGAGGACACCAACTTTTAAGAGGCAGATTCTTAGGCCCCATGGTATCCAAAGCCATGAAAGCTACCTCAATTTCTTTGGAGTAGGAAATAATATATTTAAAACTCACGGTTATAGATAAATCAGTGTTATGAAAGTTTTTTTGTTCCTATCTTTCCAAATTTGCCAAAGGATGGCTTTAATAGATTATTCCAAGTAATCCCATGTCCTAGTCTGGGAATTTTCTTGGATTTGAGATTGAGAGAGATCCAATCCAAGATGGGGCGTTCAAAACTCTTGCTTAACCAGAGGCTAGCCGCTACGATAGAAGGACAAAATATCCTAGGTTTGAGGCCTCCCCGAAATAGGTGATTAATATCTTCTACGTTGGATTGACATCTCGGAAACAAATCTGAGGGGCACATCCCTTTATGTGCTCTAAGTTTATTTGCAGGGAGCCTCTTGAGGAATATCGGCCAAATAAAGGTTTTAATTAAGTTTAGATGGGATATTAAGTTTCCAAAACCATTTCTAACCCATAAGATCATCGGCTTCCTTGCCAATAAACTCATGAGTGCTAGAAGTAGAAAATCCACCATCCACAGCATAAGCCCTGGAAGGTTGATCAGCATTGTCACTATAGGAAGGAATGTGAATATTATTGATGATCTCAATAGTGCCATCATCCAGTAAAAGCATAATAAAAGTGAGATCCCAGGTTTGATCAACACCAATAAAGTTGAAACTTCCATTCCAGAATTTACATGCAACCCAGGAAATTTAATTCCCAAGGGAAATTCCCCAATCCACCAGTCATTCCAAAAGCCTATGCTCTGACCATTACCAATGACCCATCTAGTCCCATGCTGAACAAAGTTCTACGCATTCATTATACTTCTCCAAGTGTGGGACGCGGTACGATTTCTCGACTAGTCATCTAGGGAATTGTGTCTAAGATCCGTTTTATTCAGTAACCTCACCAAAAATTTATCATGACACATCTTTAACTATATACTGAGTTTAAATTACACATTGCTCAAGATGAGATGGGTTGTGCCTATAGCCCCTTTTAGTGTTAATGTAGCATAAACAATCCGTGCCCATCTAAGATAGTACTTTGGCTCGTAGCTAGAGTACATCATTACAACTTTAGTTGACGCAGTCACAAGATTAGTATAAATTAAATTAAACCACTGAATACAAAGTTAGTGGAGCAAACAATGCCGTGAGTTTCTCCTCTTGTTAAAAAAACAATCTAAAACGTGTTTTCCAGTTAAATTAGCTCATATTTTGAATCACAAATTCTTCTCTATCGTATTAATTTGAAAATCAATTTTCTAGAATTAAAAGTAATATTTAGTCCCTGTGGATCAACACCCGTATTCCCACTGTATCTTGGCAGGATAAAATAATAAAGAACTATTAATTGCATTAAAGTTTAAGGGCCTAACAATGTGGATCTTGGGAGGATAAAATAATAAAGTACAATCACTTGCATTAAAGTTTAAGTTAAGCCTAATAACCTGGATCTTGTCATGATTAAATAATAAAGTACTATTAGTTGCATTAAAGTTTAAGTGATGCCAACGCAGCGGTTAATATTTCTCGACTGAATTATATAATGAAGTATTAGTTCCGCGAAAGTTCAATCTATTCCTAGTTGGCGGTCGAGGGAGACACACCCCGAATGGATCTGGATCGAATATTGCCGGACCAGAACAGCATGCGTTGAAGCAGAGTGAAACCCAAGGCTACCATAGTGAGGCGCAAATTTAATCTCAAGGCAGCCTATCTATATTTTTTCTGCAAATAGGACCTTCCTCCATATTTTTCTCTCCCACCTCTCAGAGTTTTGACCACCATTCGTGGTCCTCTGACTTCTGAGCCCAACCCGGAGAAATAGCGAGCTGAAAAGCGCAGATAAGCTCTGCTCTACCCTACCCAAGTTTGTTCTTGCTCGAAACATATTTGGTATGACATTTTATCCAACATATAATGAATTTGTAGTCAAAATGTCTTAAACCAATGAATTGGTAAAATACCAAATAAACTAGGTGTATAGTACTATACCGTATCGGTCGATACGCCAAAAAAGTTAAAAAAATTTACAACCGCTACACCCAATTCCCGCGACGTATCGCCGATACTGCCCGATACCGATAACACCGATATCGCGACCGATACCGTTATTTAAAACTATGTTTGATAGTCAACTTTCTTTATTTTTCACTTATTTGAGTTAATAACATCTGCAGTCGAATTACCCAAAAAAAAAACATCTGCAGTCGAACTACATAGTTGTAATCGATAATTATATTAATAAAATTACTGCTTGCTTAGGTATGCAATTATCAAAAGTTGATCACATAGCTTTGGTATGCAGGAGATGTTATGCAATGACCTCAAGTTACTCACATTGCTTAGTTATGCAATGACCTCATGTTACTCACATTGCTTATTAATTTTCACATTGCTAAGCTATATAACGCAAACGCCGTTGATTGTATTAATGATTGAAGATATTTATATATTGACAAAATGTTCTATCTTACAACATGCGCAGTAAAATGGTCACTTGCCTCAGTTGAAATCAGAACCAAGTGGGGGCAAAGGTAGGGAGAGAGTTAGTTTTATTTATAAGATTGGGAATATATTAGAATTTGGTGGTTTTTTTTGGATTTCAGCGGTGGAGTTAATTCGCTCTCTTAAAAAACACACTTATTTGCTAATGGAATGTTAACGTATAACTTAAATTAATCACTCAATTGGAGTCGCCCGTGGTATTCATTCTTTCACGAAATTGTGATAGTGAAATCATAAAAGCCGTCTTTGCACTCTATTAATAATCCTTAAAGACATTAGGCATATTAACTAAACTCTTAAAGATATTTTATTGAGATAAGCTTACTTAAGGATGTGGCGCAAACCATGACCATCGGCTTTTGTGTGCCCCACCAAACATACAATTCAGTGATCTGAACCATTCATCATGTACGGCTTGCAAAATAATGTTTCCATGTAAAAAATATACTCATCAGACATCAATGGGTATGTCAAAATTAAAATGTGTATGACCGTCCATTTGTTAAACCAAAATTCAACTAATGATCGTCCATTTTTTATACCAAAATTTAACTTTTGACATATCTATCGATGTCCGATCAACTTGATTGTTTACGTGGACATAGTATTTTGCGGGCCTACAAGATGAACGCTTGAGATTATTGCAATGATCTCGCGACCCCACAATGGGTGGTGCAAACCCCATGGTTTACACCACATTCGTAATTAAGTTTATCTCATTTTATTTTGTATTTTGTTATTTTTTGAAGAAAACCCATTCGTGTGGACGAGAGAAATTAAGAATGTCTAAATTATGGGCAGAAGTGGAAAGAAGTTTAGATAAGATACAATGACAATAAAACTAAAGAGATCTTGTTTCGAACTTTTTTTTGCTTTTTTTTTTTTTGACTTTTGGTAATAATTTTACACATTTTTAGATTCCTCTTGTTAGAACAATTGATTAATTTATTAAAAAAATTACACAAACAGAACCAAATTCAAAAGAAAAATGACATGAGGACAATTTACAAATTTTTGCCCAATGGGCGGAACATATATAGGTTATTGTAGGTTGGACTTTGATACCAGTAAAGAATTTTGCATACAACCTAAGAGGTTACATTATTTTGGTGGAGAGACGACCATTACATTCATAGTCATATAATAATAATAAACATTGGAATTGGCATAAAATCATCTTGCTTATAAATGTCGCAAGTCTATATTGAGAAACCACCCATCAAGAGAGAGAGAGAGAGAGAGAGAGAGAGAATTGAGAGGAAAAGGTGAAAGACTATGGCAGCCTTCACCATGAAAGATTGGCATCAAGCGGAACGTGCATGCAACAATAAGAAGAATGCCTGTGGTGGTGGTGGTGGTGGTGGTGGTGGTGGTGGTGGTGGTGGCGGCGGAGGTGGTGGTGGTGGTGGTGGTGGAGGTGGAGGTGGAGGTGGAGGTGGTGGTGGTGGTGGCGGCGGTGGCGGCGGCGGTGGCCGTGGCGGAGGGGGTGGGGGCGGCGGGGGTCGTCGTTGAGCAGTTGGGAAAACTAGGTATCCGCTAGTCGTCTCCTTGAAGTCAAGGACAAGGCCAACAAGTAGAGCAATGATAGAAGAACCCAATGTGCCAACTGCCAAGTCCAATCGTATTGCTTGCCGGTGTTTGTTTTCTTGTGCTTAATTTTTCTTTTGTGGAACAATAAAATTGTAAGAGTCGCTGTGATTTGAGCTTTTATGGTGTATTGTGCTATTGTGCTCTTTGTCTGGGTTTGGTTGATTCGTTATCATCCTCTCCCTTTTTTTCTATGTTCTCTGTTTGTATCTCTCTATTTTAATAGTACTCTGTGTGATTTGAACTTTCATGGTGTCTTTTGTTTATTTTGAAATTAACTCTTATGTTACTCATGGTTCTTGGTCAATAATTAAAGGTGCCTGGTCGGTAGACTTACTGCCAAATGTTTACCATCAATAACTAAACCTACGTTGCAATTCCCTCAAATACTTTCGTTGTCCATTAAATTAATCAAATTAATCGTATTTAAATAGGCAAAGAGTCTATAGGTAATGAAATAAAACTCGCAAATAAATTAGAGTCCCTCCGTCGCAATAGCAACTGTTAGACATGTGTAACTATTTTATTTTTTTACATATAACATAAATGTTAAATTACTTGGGAGACAGGCCGCACTAGAGGTGGCGGTACACTTGGAGGTGGGTATGCAAACCCTGATCACCTACAATTTAACATAACCAAAACGATACTGCAACCGGATTCAGCGGACTCAAAACAGATGGAACACAGTATGCTAAACAGATGGAGCAATTGATTTTTAAACCATACAACTTTATACCAAGCTAATTTGCTTGAAAACAAAAACTAGATGTAGGGACCAGACCTAGGCCATAATCTCCGCGATAATTGCATTCCTTCTCTTGGGCCTTGTCTTCTCTGCGATAATTGAAAACAAAAACCTTTGTATCGCAAGAGCACCCCCAATTAAAGGCAACACTGTTAAAGTTGTTAACAGGACTGGCCGGTCTTGTTATAAGTAGCTGATAAGTTATACTTGAACATGTCTATGCCTTGTCTTTTCACGTTCACTTGGTTGTATTCTTCTTTTAACTGACACTTTGCATTTTGAATGCAATTTGATGGCAAAAACAAGAGGTATGTAGATGTTACTTTAATTACTTTGGTTTATACACATGTATTGGTTTTTCCCACGGTTAATCCCTAGTCACCTCTGTTTCTTTTCCCTTCGGTTCTCGTATATCCCTATTCGACCACAAGCTTCCTCTTATAACTCGTCTTCTTATTTTGTTAGGAGACATTCTTCAATTTAAATCACACTAAAGTGGCCTTTGTGTAGCGCGCGCATTATTTTCTGAGTTTAAAATTCATGAAATACCCTTAAATGAAAGTACCTCAATTAAGAGGATTTTTCCTTCAAAATGAAGAAATACAAACCAATGTACTTAGGAAATTAAAGAACAACAAAGAAACAAGATATTTTGATTGATAAACCAAAAATATACTTACTTCGAAATCGTCTTCAATTTCAAACAAAAGGTAACAGGAACTTTGAACACTTAATTGTTACAAGAATAACCAAAATCTACTTCCTAAACTACTTCCTAATCTACTTCGAACTGAGTCGAAACCCTAATTCTATTTGCCAATGAACAAACCAAGCATCATATTTTGATAGCTTTCTGTTGAAGATTTGTCCGGGCTTCTTCACTCTTCAACTTCTTCTATTTATAGACTTTTGCTCGCAATTTGAACTTCACGCTCAAAACATTTGTAAAGACCCGTATAAAAAAAAAAATCACTTTTTGGAGAAGTTTCGATTTGGCGGAAAAAAATTTCCGGTAATTGTTTCTTGGATTTTTCTAATCACAACGGTATAATCAGAAGTTATTTTTTTGTAAAGCAAAGTCATCTTTCTTCGGAGAAAAATGTGTCATTTTTCGGTTTTGTACTAAAAGTGGGGGGATGAGATTTTGATGTGATTAGAATTTTAAAATTTTGAAAATGCCATTGTTTCCAAATGGGGGGTACTTTCTTATTTTCATAAATAAATTAAAGTAAAGAAAACTCAAAATTATCGTCTTTACTTAAGTTTGGTTTCTGAAAATAAGTATTATGCTGGAACATGCCTTGCTGGCACAGTGTGTAAGGACCCGTAATTTTACATAATTTTTCTGGAATAATATTGGGTTAATGTGAGGAATTGAATTTTGACTTAAGGTGTTACGCCCTAACTTTTCTTTTCGGAGCAGTTATTTTACGCATAGAAATTTAGCTGTTATAATTGGGACCAAGTTAATTATTTTATTTTTTTTATTATTTTTTTTATATGGGCTACCTGTATCATTGACGTTATTGTAATTTGGGGTGTACATAAGATTACATTTTGTATAATATTCTAGTATTAGGCTAATTAGGTTAATATATCTATTTTTATTTGTTATCTACGTTATCCTAGGTTACAGTTGCTATAATTTAGGGGGGGTGTAACTAGTGGATGGTTTTAAGGAGCCACAATCCGATAGATGTTAACAAGCCATTAGGTTTAAAAAAAAAAATGAAATTAGGGTCTTGAGAGAGAGTAGCCGCATAGAGGTTACGGGCTGGTCTTCATGCTCTTGATCAAAGCCTTCCATTGTGGTAAGTATCAGCATCATTCTCTTTTATTTCATTACCTTGAATCAGTACCATTTGGTAGAGGATCGTAGTTTTGGGAGGACATTATTTTAAGTTTGATTGGTGGGTTGCTACTTGTATTGTCTTGGGGAGTTCTCGATGACAAAAGGGGCGGTGGGAATTGCCATGTGAATGCACCATGCGGTGTGTGATGATCTGATGCAATTCTTTGGCATTTTAGTGGAGTTATTTACCAAGAACATTATTAAATTCTTAGTGCTATAGGTGTTAATGGGTTTCGGTGATATACAGTGGTAATAGAAGAATAATTTTTTTTGTATTGCATGTATGAGAATTGAAGACATGGTACACTTAGAAACAGATTACATAAAGTAGGAAATTGAAGTTGAGTTTTGTAGTTCCAAGATGGCTACTAATGATTGGATTTAGGATTACGCTTGGGCGCTATAAGAAAGTACTAACTTACATATTCAATGTTATGTTATTCGAATAGTTATTTATTTCGTATTTTCTATTTTGTACAGGTTAGTCTCTTTTTGACGTATTTGAGTTGCATTATTTTCCGACCCAGGTGAGTGGTTAATCATGTTACGTATTTTCCAACTCGCCGTGTTCCTTGAATTAATCTTTTGGAAAAATTATCATTTGGTTATTAAAAACGTGAATTGTTTATATTTGATCTTTTAATTGGCATGCGATAAAAAAATATTCTTTTGGTGAGAACTTGGTGGATGTTGATGGGAACATTTATTATTGAAAGTCTAGGGAAATTAATCCTCTGTGTGCGGGTGACTCTGGCCATTAGGGAAGAGACCGTGTCCTGACCGGTGACCCTAATGCTCAATGGCTGACTTTCGTCGGATCGTTCTGAGGGAAAAGTTCCACGAGCTGCCTACTCGTGGTGACTCTAAGTTTCGATATTGGATCCAATTTCTGAGATATTTGTTCACTGGCACTTGGTACTATTTGGTATTAGTTGTGGTTCCCAAATTGTTGTTGGATATCGTTTTGTGATCACCAAAAAGGCTTGTTATTGGTAAAAAGATTCATTGATATAAATTGTTGTTTGTGGTACAGCTCGTATGCCAAATTATGTTTACATAGTAATATATTTTTATCCATGTTTTTAGAACTGTATTTATTACACATGTTTTGCCATTCACTGAGCTTGTGAGCTGACGGATTTTATCCACCATCATTTTCAGGGAAATCGAGTCGGTAGATGAGGACTCTGGTGGCATCTTGGGGATTATTGTGTAGACCTCCATAGGATGTTGCATTCAAGATTTATTATTTTATTTATTTGCTTCCACACTTATTAAACCTTTTTGATACATCGCATTTTTGTTATCACTGGTTAATAATTTTGATTGATGGGTTCATGGGATGGTGTTCCCCATGCTTATGTTGAGACATATTTGTTTTGATTTGTTAATAATATAAAATGATCGTTTAGTGGTCTGTGACTTATTTTATTTTAGGCTTCGTGTCCACGTGTTAGCCTTGTGGTTCACGGCCGGTCATTTCCCATTTTGGGGTGTGACATAAGGGGTCAATGAGAGAGCATTGGATTGCATTATGGTCTTTTTAAATCACATTTGGGAGTTTAGGGGTGCAAGTGTAAAGGGGTGTGAGTATATAAGACATGTTAGTCTTTCATTGGGCAAGAAAATCACTCCCCTCTCTCCTCTACCACCTGACCCCTCTCTCTCTCTCTTCTTTCCTCTCAAATTTTCTCCACTTTCTCCCTAAAAATTCACTCCCCTCACTCAATCTCTTCAAGATTCAACCCAAGAAACTTCTTCTACGCGTGATATGGAGCCCGGGGTTCGTTGGTTTCACGTGGGAAGGGAGCATTTCGCGTTGGGAGCTTCTAAACCTAGGGTTTTCATTTCTTTTCACATTTGGAGCTTAACCCATGAGGTAGGAAGACAAATTCTACTCCCTCTAGTTGTATTTATGTGATGTATAGCATATATCTTGTTCTTGTTGCTCAAATCCATCTAATTCATCATTTGCTCTCATAAATGGGTTGTTTGAGCTTGATTTTGTGATCTATGATTTGAGTACTTGTTTGATGCAATTATTGGTTGAATTACCCTCCCATGAAGTCCATTTGTTGCTCTACATATCCAATTTTTAGCCAAAAATATCACACTTGCATTTGGGTTGAAATTCCACACCTTTTATGGTGAAAATCTGTTTTCCAGTGGCTGTCCCCTGTTTTGGGGGTCGTTTTCGGCTACCCTTTGATGCCCGTTTGGTCCCCGACTGTCCGTTTCTTTGTGTTTTTTACCCGTATAACCATTTTGAGCACGGAATTCACCTTGATATCACAAATTTGATCCTTGGACACGTGATTTAACAAATTTCTTAGTTTTATGCATTAAACACGCGTCGGTTGACGCTTTTTGGCGAAAACGGTGAAGTTTTGGAATAAATGGGACTTTTGGGAACTTTTGAAAGACAAATGGTTTTGGATTGATATTATTGGACAAAACGAACGATAGGGATCACTCGTTTGGTGTCCCTAGCCATGGGTGCACGGAGCCCACGAAATCCGGCAGAGGGATACTTCCCTAATAAAATTGATGAATATTTTCTTATGAAATGTTGTTTTTTATGTAATTGGGTTAACTTGGTGTATTTGGCGAAAATTGGCTTTCGGTATGCGAAAATGAGGATTTTGGTAACTACTTGGACTTTGGTTGGATACTTAATATTGTTTTGGAACACTTAGACGTATTTTGGACACTTGGATACATTTTGGTTACTTCTTGATCGAGTAATACCCTTCCTTTCATCCTAACCTTATACATTGGTCGTGTCCACCACTATACTCATTCATTATGCATGTATCATGTTTATACACCTAGCGTTAACAGAATAGTTTTTCTACTAGGCTAGTGAGCTCAACCTATCAATTTTCAGGTACTCGGTATGGAGCATGAGATGGGTTGCTTGTGAAGTGATGCATACATGGAGCTTGTACATGCACGAAGTTATTTTCTCATCTTTGTCTAATATTTTTGAAAGATGGTTTTGTAACTTCCATGTGTTAACCCTTTTGACTATTTGGGCCAATGTAATAACTTTTAAACTTCGTATTTATGCATTCGGGCTATGGTCGCTAGTAGTTAGAACCCGTTTATTCGTATTGGTGAGAATGTATTTGTTGACTTTGAGTATTCAAAGAGAAATTGTAAGACTTTCGACTTGTTCCACGTGGATATTTTGTATATTTGGTTTATTAAATTTGAGGGTGTGACAACATTTGAACTTGGCTTGCTTCGAACTCCATTATTGCATTTCAAATGGGTAGTTTCTTCCCTCTAACAGATCTAGACTTGAATTTCTTTAATCTTCCTTCAAAGTTTCAATTTAAATCTGCACAGTCACTCGAACAAACTATATGATTAGTTTAACGAAATAACTGCTTTGCATAACTTATTCCACGTGTTCCAACTTTCAACCATCTCGTTTCATATGTCTACACGTGTAATCCATGCAATTGACAGTTAGAAATGTGGCTTCGAAATCAATTTCTTACTCGCCCTCTAGCTTATAACTGCCAATAACTGCCTTTTAAACTAAGAACTAATACGACATCGTATTAATCCATTTTAAATCTATTGATCCAGTGCTTTTCATTGATATTAATCCGCCAACATTTTGCATTCCTAATTACGTGTCAATTAATTTGTTAATTTTATATGTAAACTGAGAGTTTATTCGTATTAATCCTATTTGATTCCAATGGGTCAAAATCAGTAGCTCTCGATCTCGTTGAAGCACGCTTGTCAAGAATCGAACCTCACAACTTGCAAAAATTTCTCCATCTCTCTGTACAGCAAGTCTCATTTCATAAAAATTCTTGTTAATGCATAAACTCTCAGTTTACGAGTCTCGTTTCTTTGAAAGAGGATGGTTTTTGTGTTCTAGATCGACTGATTTGGTTAGGGCTTTTTGTTTTGGTTGATGAAACAACTTTGGGAGCTTATGCATGTTGATGATTAGAGAACTTATGCATGTTTTTGTATTCTAGATCGACTGATATGGATGTTGATGATTATGATTAGAGATAGACTTGTCTTCTAATTTTTTGTTTGCTTAATTACATTCTCTTAAATAGTAGTCGTATTTTACTAGAAAAATAATTAATTGTTTATACTCGTAGGCCTTTTTTCGCTTTTGATTTCTTATAGATCAGAAAATGGAAGAGATCTTTTTTTTTTTTTTGGGTGGGAGAAGATGACTACGAACTAATTTTTTGGAACTCATAATGTGGCCCTGTATATGGCTGATTACTACTACTTAACCTTGCTAGCGCGCAGAAGCCTACACTTGTGTTTCTGGGTGCAAATTTGATGGGGGGGTTGATTTATGCAAATTGAGATTTGTATTTTTTTTTCTCTTACCATATGGTTTTGGATGTTTTTCAACTTTTCATTGTGCAGGTTATTTGTGAAC
Source organism: Vaccinium darrowii (assembly GCA_020921065.1). Taxonomy (NCBI): domain Eukaryota; kingdom Viridiplantae; phylum Streptophyta; class Magnoliopsida; order Ericales; family Ericaceae; genus Vaccinium; species Vaccinium darrowii. The sequence continues at coordinate 38,445,779 of CM037154.1, forward strand.
ATGGAGATCAGCCTTATTTGGGTTCTTATTCTCTACTTAGCTGCCAATGAGGAATTATGCATTTAATATTCTCGGCCTAATATGGATATGAACGTGATTTTGTTGCATTTGATTGTTAGTTCTTTTTTTTTCCCTAATGAAAAACTTTCAGAGTGACTATTTTGCAATAGAATTAGAGCAATTTAATTCCCTTTGGTATTTTGGGATTCAATTGTTGATGGCTTTGATTGAGAATATAATGCAAAAATAGTAATGGGGCCAATATTTTAGTAGCATGACAACTTTGATAAAAGAACAAAGAACATGATTATAATCTTATATTTAATAATTTTATTTTTTTAAAAAAAAAGGCGCTTTAAAAGAAAAACGCTGGGTTAGGATGTCAGAGTGACATCATCAAACGGAAAATGAAGCGGCAGAATCTAACGGCTAGATTAAGGAGCACTGACGCATTAGAAAAAGTCTTCCACCTCTGCCGATGGCCACGTCCCCGGTGGCGGCAGTAAAACGTTGTTGCAAGCATCGCCGGCGTTTGTCGGGCTTTTCACACCGTTTTTGAAACGCCGGTAGACTTATAATTTCCTGTAGTGATAAGTGTATTTTTAAAGTGTACTCCCTCTGTCCCCTTCCCTTTTTTAGTGTTTAACTTTCCATTTTAAGCTGTTCATTAATAAGTGTCTGTTTTGAAAAGTTAGTGGGAAAAAGTTTGTTCAATTATTATTTTGTCTTTTTGAAAAATTAGTGGTTAAAGAGTTAATGGGTAAAAGTGAAGGATAATTTTGAAAGTAGAGGTAAAAGTTGATGTGAAAAGTATAAAGTAAAGGTAAAAGTTGATGTAAAATATGTAATGATGATGTTCTCTCTTTAATAAGTTGAATTTACGAAATAACACACTTAAAAAGGAACGGAGTGAATAGTTTTTTGAACAAGTGGAACCCACAAAATGTACTCTTTTTACTTTTAATGGGTGCACTATTGCACCCATTAGCATAACCAAAAATTTAAATATTTTAGTTTTCTAATACTTTAAATATTATACATTTAAATGATATATATAAAGGTATAATATTTTAAAGATAATTTAGTTTTCTAATATGATATATTATACATATATGGCGGTTCCCGATGTTAATTTAAATTCTTTTAAGATCAAATGGTGAACGAAAGTACAATTTAGCTTCTGTGTTCAAGAGGTTGAACGTTGGAGTATATGTTGGCGTGAGGCGGCGGGATCAAACCGTGGAGCCATCAATTTTAGACATTTCTTTTTCATAGTTTTGGTTGGTGTCACTAAAAGTCACTCTATAGTGACAACTTCCTCTATGTTACTAAAGAAATTATCATTAATGATGCAATTGTAAAATGTTGTCACTGTATATTTTTAGCAACACACATTAAGTGACATCTCTGTGACAACAAAATTTGCATCACTAAGACAGTTTAGTGACAATTTTTTAACTTTAAGTGATGAATTCTGCATGTCACTATAGGTCAATTTTCTCGTTGGGGGGGGGGGGGGGGGGGGGGCACCAGATTATTTGAACGTGTGTCAACTGAGAGTGTTTGAGAGATTGAAGATATCTACTGTGCTCTTCTAACTTTGCCATCATGACAATTTCCATTGGACAGCCACGTGAAGGCATGTCATTCTCTCAAGAATGTCCTGCCTAAGGAACCCACTTCATAAGTTTCTAAAGTTTTAAAAAAGTTTGCATGCGTAAATTTTGTTCTAGAGTATGTCAAAGTAAGTTGGTGTTGGAAAAATGAAAGATTTGTTCGAACTTTTAGGTGAGCCTAAATACGAGGTACATTCATTTTTTAAGATGAATGAGAATTGTCTCATTGTGGGAATCGGAAAAAAGCCAAAGGGGTGCGCGCGCACTCGCCGTCACTGAACACATGAACGAGACCGGGGTCGGGACCGGGACTCAGGATTTGTGGGCCCGCGGCTTGTGGTCTGAGGTCTGTGTCTAGCTCGGGGTAAGTTCGATATTGAATTTGGGTAATTGGTGCATGGGTCGGACAGCAGCTGGGAAGTTAATGTCCTTTTAATTGTCCAAGGCAATTTGTAACTTCATCAGTTACATGAATTTGATCCCACGTGTAGCAAATGTTACTTATTGGCTATCAATTGATCCAATTGATCAATTCCCACGGTTTTGATTTTGCTGTATTGATTTTGAGAATCAATGCCCTTTAAATGTAAAAGGCTCCCCATGTATATAAATTGGTGCTTCAGTAAAGGATTGTAACACACAAAAAACACACCACTGCTACACGAAAATTATTGGTTGATTTTTTTGTGGGAGAGAGAACATGCATTTGTTCGTTCGACAAGGTGATCCGGTAGGTGTTACCGTTGGTCGTTTTAGATGTTGTATCCTGGGAAGTAGACGCCGATCAAAATCCCAAACACCCGAAGTGGGGTTGTGAATTTGCTTCAAGGAAACCGTGTAAAACACGGGCCCCCGCTTGGTTTTACTATCTTATCTTCGTTATTGTTGAATTTCGATTTTATGAAATTTCGTGTTCTCATATTCCAGAAATAAAATTGCCGATTACTATTTTTCGGGTACTATTTTCCTACAATCTTAAAGCAAATTCAATTTTTGGGAAAACCAGTTTTTGATCACAGGGTTTTTCGATCCGGGTAAAATAGATCACTGTTTCTGGATTAAATTATTTTCTATGAAGGTTTTCTGTTGCAAACAGAATTGAGTTCTGAGAAACATGGATTTTCCGTTTTTGCATTAGACAAGTACATCTAATTAGTTTTAACTTTTGTTAGTGCTGATTGACTTATTGGTTCAGTGGGTTGTGGTAACAAGTCTCGAAAAACTATCAACTTGTTTGTTTCTTTTTAAAATCACAGCACTTTTGATTCATATTAGCAATTCTCCTGACTTGTTTGTTATGCATATGTGATGATATTAGATTTTATGATGCACTCACTACAGTGGCTGGTCGTATGGTCAAACCTCTAATTAGCGACACATATTTGACAAGCTTCAACTCTACCTTCAGCTTTTTAATCGTTTTGGTTCAAGGCAGCAAGTTCTTTTGTTACTGATGATTGTTTATTTCGAGAAAAAGGGTAAATCAATTCTTGAATTCTGGGTGGTTACAAATTCGATCTGCAGTTTTGTTTTTTAAGACCAGTTTACTATTTTGTTTGATCTTAATTTTCCATAAAGATGTTGATTGAGACGACATTTAGGAGGTAGCAGCAAAAGATGCTAAACCTCACTAGTTAATACTACAAGTAGAAATTTGTGCAAGCTGTCAAATGCTACAACACAAAGATATACGTGGAAAAATCTAAATGGGTAAAAAACCACGGGAAGGAATAAAAATCACTATACTCATTGTGCAGTTACAGATATACCTATCCAAACGATGTAAATCCTCACAAAGTTCTAAGTATCACCTGCCGAGTCACATGTACACCGCACCCAGTGATCTTGATTGCCAACGCCTTGAATCGCACAAGCCTTCCTTGGATACTTTCCGAGTCCCACCAAAAGTATTCCCTAGAAATCACTTCTAGATTGTAGAAAACTCCTTGGAGATGAACATGTAGTTGTACGATTGTTCGTTTGTGTTGCGACTCCAAGGTTATCACTCAAAAGATCAAGAAACTTCTCTCTCTCTTCTTCCAAAAAGTGCGGCTGCTATAGGTTATGAGAGATAATGAAAAAACCCTAGCACATCGATATTTATAGAAGCTGTCCGCGCCCAACTTGCTCGACAGGTTGCCCGAGCAAGTCCTGGAGTTATTCTTGGCAGAAGTGTTGCTGGACATGTTGCTCGAGCAAGTCTTGAGCAACTTCTGAACTAGTAAAATTACCTACTCAACTCACCACTAAAAAACATACTATTGCAATCTCAACCGTTACATAAAGAGATGATTCCTTTGCACACCTAAACAGACACTCTAAAAAATAAAATTAAAACTCGATGTAAATGTGTGTTTTGTCAAACAGAATTGCCAAAACAAAGAACTCCGAAAGTTGGTCCTTACAATCTCCCCCTTTGGCACTTCCATGACGTCAAAACACACTACAAAGGCAATCTATCCTATATGAACGAGTTATATAGAGCCTGCAAACAAAACTCAACATCCAAATATATCAGAACAGTAGGCAACCTACTCCCCCTTTCATCATTCTCCCCCTTTTTGACATTGAATGACAAAGGGTGAATAGGATAAACAATAAAGCAATAAATGTGAACAAAGGAGAATATTGAACAACTAAAGACCAAGAGAAGTAGCCAAGAGAAATATTTAAGAGAGAAACGAACACTAGCACCAATAGCATGATGCCTAAACTCAATAGCAGACAAAGTACTAAAAACATGCAAAGCTTAGTAAAACATAATTAAACTCAATGCTAAAAGATTATAAATTTTTTGAAGATATGAGCATGAGAACGTTTTAGCACAAGTATTATATCATGAGATGAGATGAACAAGACATCAAAACTTTAAGACATAGCTTGATGATAGAACACCATGCAAGGCAGAAGAAATACAACACACCCTGATCAACAACATGCGAGGAAAGTGTGTGTGTGCATCCATGGCCTAGATATCAAGTTAGCTCAATTTAGGACCCATATTCTCATGAACAATAGGATTATCAAGATGACTCCCCCTCAGGAAGTCAAACCAAGCTAGGCCCTCAATGATTTTTTGTTGATAAGTACTTGCGGAGCTCCCCCTCAACTTCTAATTTTTATTCTTTTTACAAAGTATTCTCTTTTACCCCACTCGCCGTTTGACGCGACCGTCCGGACTGGATAGAGCCGAATGCAACCGGTTACTAAGCAAATGGTTCAATACTAATACCACATTTTCCATAAACTCTCATTTTTTTATAGAACCTCACCAATGGAATTTTTTTTTTTCATTGTATTTTGCACTATCATCGGCGGCTTTCACACTACTAGGACTTTTGTCCTATAGGTAGTCCTTTCCTCAAGTCATTTATTCTCTCAATTCCAGAGGGGGAGATGGAGACAAAAAACAAATGGTGGTGGATGGATTTCAACATCACATTTGGAATTCTAACCACAGGTCAATCTCAAAAAGAAATCTCAAGATACAGACCAAGTTTATGAAAACAAGACCCCTAATTGTCAACCATCCATAATAGCCATGAATAAGTGTACAGAATGTCGAATACTCATGGTTTATTGGCATTCGAATGTTCTTGCAGGGAGAATACCAAAAAGAAGTGCAATAAAAAATTACGTATGAACATGTTCATAAAATTCGATGATATTCAACTACGCACGGAAGACTATCATGCTCAATCCACACAACAACTGATAAAACAAACACAGAATTTGTTTTTTATTTTTAATTAAAAAAAAGAAACAAACTATAAAACTCCATAACTCTAGGTATAAAAAAAAAATGCAAGATCAAATAAACCTAGATTGTGGAACCATGAACTAGCCTCAAAAAGCAAGGCCGAGCTATCCAAATGAACTGTAGTCATCTAGAGAGTCAAGATCATCATCAACCGCTGAGACCAAATCACTTTTACGAACCCAAATCTGTCTAGGTTTTCCCTTTTCAACACTAGTCTTTTTAGTAGTTATGGGTGTTGGATTTCTTGTAGTATAATTAGCATGCGAATTGGTTCTTCGTCTAGGCCTTTGAAAATACTCTCTATGATTATTCATGTTATGGTAACGGGGAGGAGTCCTATGATAGCCATGGAGAGAAAAACAGTAAGGACGAATATGGCCTCTAATTCCACAATAATGACAAGTGGGCACAAAAATATTATGACCATAAGGACGAGCTACATGTGGATGTGAAGTGTATGACTCATGCATTTTCCTACAGTGCAGTCTAATATGGCCAGTCATACCACAATAATGACAAGTAGGTACAAATTTAACGACAGGAGTAAACACTTGAGACTTAGCATTATTAATAACTTTAGTTTTTACCTCATTGCGTTTGGAATGTCCGTTTACCATTGTTGTCGTTTGCTTCTTTGGCGTGGGAGAATTGAGTTTGTTCTGTACGCCATTAGCATTATTCTTCTTATCTTTATGATTAGTCCCTTCTTTCCCAATTGGCGGAGTTGAAGATGTCGCATGATAACCAAGCCCTGAACAATCGCTCGGATGCCGTTGGATGGAAAGAATATGATCCAATACTTGCGTCCCCGTCTTTGTATCATCCTCTAATTTCTCCTTAGACTTCGCACTAGTCAAAGCCTTATTTTTCTCAAGAAGGACCTCAATTTCTTTATTTTTCTCATCCCTCTCTTGAGTGCGTTCATTCAAAATATTTTCTAAATTCTTAACCTTATCAGAGAGTTTATCATTCATCCTCATCACTTTTTTAACAAAAGCACGGAGTTTGTTATACTCCTCTTTGGCCTCATCTAAATCATCACAGCTTTCCGGCTCGCTATTATCAGTCTCAGAACCACTCGATTCGGAAAGACCCTGTGTGTTTAAGGAAACTCCAAAAGCCAAAAAGTTTCTATCATTATTTTCTTCGCCACCTTCTTCTTCATTCGATTTATCAGAATCGCTATCATCCCACGTTTGACCAACAAAACCCTTCTTTTTCTTTTTATTAACACATTCGTGGGCATAATGACCAAACCCATGACACTCAAAATACTGTGGTCCCTCAGGTGTTCCTTTTCCCTCCTTTTTAATTTTGTTAGAAAACTCTCCTTTTTCTTTATCATTTTTCTTTTTCATAATATTTTTAAATTGTTTGAAAAAAACTTTCATCTCCTCAAAATCGACATCATTATCACTATCTGAACCTTTCTTATTTTTCTGAGTACTTTTAAAAGCAATAGAAGTCTCAGAATGTTTTACTTTAGGCTGAACAGGTTCATATTGCAATAGGTCAGCCTCATAAGTTTGGAGAATCCCAACTATTTCTTGAACAGATTTTTCTTTTAATTTTCTCTTACCTTACAGCATAGTTACTTGAGTTTTAAATCTAGGAGGTAAGGAACGTAAAATTTTCTTAATAATACGAAAGGAAGGAATTGGCTCACCCAAGTTCTCGCAGCTATTGACGATGGCGATGAGCTTGGAGTAAAATTGATTGAATCTCTGCTCCTCTTGCATTCTGATGGTCTCAAACTCCGTAGTAAGCCTTTGCAGCTTAGACTGCTTAACCACGTCTGTCCCCTCATGACAAGTAACCAGAATGTCCCATGCCTCTTTCGCTATTTCACAGTTAGCTATTTTCTTGTGCTCATTAATATCAACAGCAGAAAATAAAATATCAAGTGCACGGTTGTTAGCCTGAAGTAATTCTTTTTCAGCGACTGATAACTCAGATTGGGGTTCTTTTAACCTCTTTGTCCTCTACAATTTTCATGCGCCAAGTGTACCCCACAATACATGAATCCCAAATTTCTTCACCCACAGATCTCATTATAGCCTTTATTCTTGATTTCTAGTAATAAAAATTATCAGCATCAAGTATCGGCAAATTTCTAGACACGTGATTCATATTCATACTCATGATGGATCTGCTCTAGGAAAATAAATCCTAACGGAAGGAGCAGCTTGCTCTGATACCAAATGAAAAATTAGGGTTCCCTAAAAAGAACCGTAAAAACCCTAGCAGTATGAATGCAAATCACTAGTCAATACTACCAGTAGAAATTCACGCAAGAAGTCAAATCCCACAACACAGAGATATACGTGGAAAACCCTAAATGGGTAAAAACCACGGGATGGAATCAAAATCACTATACTCATTGTGCAGTTACAAATATACCTTTCCAAACGATGTAAATCCTCACAAAGTTCTAAGTATCACCTGCCGAGTCACACGTACACCGCACCCAGTGATCTTGATCGCCAACGCCTTGAATCGCACAAACCTTCCTTGGATACTTTCGGAGCTGCACCAAAAGTATTCCCTAGAAATCACTTCTAGATTGTAGAAAACTCCTTGGAGATGAACATGTAGTTGAACGATTGTTCGTTTGTGTTGAGACTCCAAGGTTATCACTCAAAAGATCAAGAAACTTTTCTCTCTCTTCTTCCAAAAAGAGCGGCTGCTATAGGTTATGAGAGATAATGAAAAAACCCTAGCACATCGATATTTATAGAAGCTGTCCACGCCCAACTTGCTCGACAGGTTGCTCGAGCAAGTCCTGGAGTTATTCTTGGCAGAAGAGTTGCTGGACATGTTGCTCGAGCAAGTCTTGAGCAACTTCTGAACTAGTAAAATAACCTACTCAACTCACCACCAAAAAACATACTATCACACTCTCAACCGTTACATAAAGAGATGATTCCTTTTCACACCTAAATAGACACTCTAAAAAATAAAATTACAACTCGATGTAAATGTGTGTTTTGTCAAATGTAATTGCCAAAACAAAGAACTCCGAAACTTTGTCCTTACAAAGGGGCTACGTGTAACCACTGCAAGAAATTTTATGCTTGGGTGAGTGAGAATGGGACCAGTACTCTAAGAAAACACTTGCTCAAATGTAGTAAGAATCCCTACAATAAAGAGGTCAAAAGGCAAAAGACTTTAACTTCGTATGGATCAACAAAAGGAGTTTCTGAAAATAGCCTTGGGCTATGGAAATTTGACCAAAATGTGTGTAGAGATGCATTGGCTAGAATGATAATCAAAGATGAGTTGCCATTTAAGTTCGTTGAACGTGAAGGTTTTCTTCATTTTTGTAGTGTAATGCAACCCAACTTTAAACAAGTGTCACGAAATATGATGGCGAGGGAGTGTGTTGCACTTTATGCTAGCGAGAGAACAAAATTTAGGAACAATTGAAGAAATCAAATCAAATAATTTGCCTAACCACGGATACATGGACCTCCCTTCAAAATGTTTCTTACATGTGCCTCACTGCTCATTTTATTGGCACGGATTGGAAATTGCATAAAAGAATCATCAACTTTTGTGTGATTTCAAGTAAAAAAGGAGAGGCTATTGGTAAGGCATTGGAGGAATGCTTGATTGAATGGGATGTTGGCAGATTGTGCACAATAACTGTGGATAATGTAAGTGCTAACGATGTTGCTATATCATATTTGAGGAGGAAGTTCTCAAAGAAGAGTGACACGTTCATTTTAGGAGGTGAACATTTGCAGGTAAGATGTTGTTCTCCTATAATTAATTTAATTGTGAAAGATGGGTTGAGTGAAATCAAAGATTCGATAAACCGAATTCGGGGTGCTGTGAAGTATGTTAGGAGCTCTCCTCAAAGAGAGAAAAGCTTCAAGGCTTGTGTGAAGAAAGAGAGGATTACATGTAAAAGTTTATTGTGTCTAGATGTTCCAACTAGGTGGAAGTCTACTTTTCTCATGCTGATTACTACCATTAAATTCCAGAAAGCATTTGAAAGACTTGAGGATGAAGATCCACACTACCCTTTAGAACTTAGTGATGGATGTCCTACCATAGGAGATTGGGATGATGCATGTTATTTCACTAATTTTTTAGGGAAATTTTATACTGCGACAGTCCACATATCTGGTTCTACATATGTCACCTTTAACATGTACTTTTCTGAAGTTTGTGCAATTGAGAACTTTTTAGCTCAATGGAAAAATGCTACAGAATCCTTGAGTGATGTTTTTGTGTCTATTGGTGGTATGGCAAGAAAAATGAAGGCTAAGTTTGATAAATATTGGCGAAAAATAGAAAAGATGAATATGCTGCTACTAATTGTTGTTGTGTTGGATCCACATTTAAAGATGAGGTATGTGATTTTTTTGTTATTCTGAACTTTGTGGACCTACCATGGCTGATGCTCTTACAACAAAGGTGAGAAATGTACTGAATCGTGTCTACAATGAGTATCATAAGTTCAGTGAGAGGAGTTCTTGCAAGCCAAACTTCGTTTGACAAGGAACTTCACCAGCCAAGGTTAGGAAGTGAGCAGATAATATCTTTGCAATCAAAATTTCAAAAACATTTGGAAAAAGTGGAAACTGATGGAGGAAAATCAGAGATCGATAAATATTTGGAGGAATTGTGTGAGAAAGATGCTTCTATTAACATTTTGGATTGGTGGAAGATGAATTCTTGTAAGTACAAGGTTCTTTCTGAAGTTGCTCGGGATGTTTTAGCCATTCTGGTACCGGAGGTTGTGTGATAGACCAATTTCGAAGTTCTCTTACTCCAAAGCTTGTGGAGTGCTTGATTTGTATGCAAGATTGGTTTCGCGCTACTCCATTTCCATCTGAAATGGAAGAAAGCATGGCTGAAATGGAAGAGCTTGAATTAGGTAATAAAAAAAAAATTGCAATTACTTTTACTTTTTTGTTGTGGTGTTTTATTTTTAATCTGATATGTTTATTTATTTGGGATTTGCAGCTTTGAATAAGGCTCCTCCTAATGTGATCCTTGACTAAGTTGAAAAAGGGAGTTTTTTGCTGTTTGGAGTTGTTGTTTTGGATTTCAAATGTTGAAGTTTAGATTTTTTTATAATGTAGTTGTTGGTTCTATTTTCCTATTGTTGTTTTAATTATTATTGTATTTCTTAATCTATTGGGGTGTTAGTTTAACGGTAATAGTTTTATGAAGAAGTTTCAAAATTTTGTGGACATATTCAGTTTTTAATTTAATAATGCTGTTGCCAGTATTATAAAGAATAAGTGGTCTGTTATTCTTTTTTTTTTTTGTGGCAATTTTTGAATGCTAACATGGTTTAGAACGGGAAACCGAACCAAACCGGACCGCTTTAATGGTTTGGTGTGGTTTGGTTCCATATGTTCTTAATTTTTTGGAGCCGTTAAATATGGTTTGGTTCCCGGATTTCTACAAAACCGGTCCAAACTGGACCATGTACACCCATACTGTCAATCGCATTTAATGCAGCATGAAACGCAAAAAAGAAGGGATAACCGTCAGAAATTTGAATTCTAGAGTGTTTCCTCTTCTTTATCAGACCTCGGAAACAGGGGAGTAGCTGATAAGGAAGAAGTGACCTCTAGGGTAGTTCAGATTAAACCTAGCTCCCTAAGTAAGGTCGGTCTGCATATGACAAGGCAGGTCACGCACCTTGGACGACGACCCGACCTGACCTGGAGGTCGGCCCAGTCAAAGGTCATTCACGGATGACGTCAACTGGCATGGAGTGACCTCATTCAGGTCGGTACCTGTCATAAGAGCTCGGTCCTAGCGATCAGCTCGTCACACAGAGTCCTATGCAGACAGGGCTCTAAGGAGTCAGTTACAACGATGAGCCTTGATCGGCCAGACCCTTATCTAGTTAGTTCCAAGATGCGATAAGGACTAAACCCTTATCAAGATAAGAGACCTAGCATGCAAGGAGACTGGAAAGGATAAGTACAATTAGTTGGGGATCGAAGACTCCAAGTCCTACAAGGACTCAATTACTCCTATGCCTATAAAGTCACCAATGTAATCCGAATTGAGGTAAGTGTTACGCCCGGACTTTTCTTTTCCTAATAATAATTATTCACTTAGAAATTTTCCTTTTTGGTGGGGTCCTATTTAATTGCTCGCGTTCGCTACGGGTATAATTGGCATCGTTATAGTTTTGAGAGTATAAGCCTAATTTTAGCACATTATATTTATTGGATCATTTTTGCTATAAATATGTACGTTATTTATAATTTGATAATTAAGTAATTAGCTATAGTTTAGGGAGCATTATGTTTAATGGGTAGTTTAGTAGAGTTGCATATAAATAGAATTAGCCCTATTGGTTAGGGTTAGTATTTAGAGAACTTTTTGAGAGACAGCCGTAGTAGTGGAAGTCGAGGGGTTTTCAGTGGCTTTCTCGGAGGTGAGTTTTGTATTTGGTCTATCCTATTCGTTCCTTTTTGTTTCTTTTATTCTCTGGACATATGGGTTTGAGAGGAGGACTAAATTCTTGGTTGAGTGATTTATTAAGTACAACCAAGTGATTAGTGGAACAGGGCTGTCTATGGCGAATCGAAGATTAAATATGGGACTGAGAATCAGATCGTGCATGTGTGTGAGATTGGACTGAGTGAAGGAAATCCTTCCCTCATATGGCAATTACAATAGTTAATTGTGTCTTTGTTTTGGAGACTTGAAGAGTAGTGTTTTGGAGACTTTAGAAATACAGTATCTTTTAGGATTGGCTGTACATGAATTGGAGACATGTGTTTTACACGTACAGATGCTTCTGTTAAAGGTATATTTTATTCAATGAAAATAGGTTCTTGAAAGGGTAATTTTTGGGTACGGATGGTTCGGCTTAATTGGGCTTAGGTTAGGTTTGGGGTTTAATGGTATATAGCATTTTAATTTATACAGTTTCTATCTGAATTAGTTAGTCATTTTGTTCGTTTTATTTTATATACAGGTTAGTCTCTTTTCGGGCCGTGCGTGTTGCATTACTTATGGACTCAGGTGAGTGGTTAAGCATGTTATGTATTTTCGAACTCCCCGAGTCTCATAAATTATTCTTTTGAAAGTTTATCATTTGATTATTGAAAACGCGAATTGTTTTATATTTCATCATTAAAATTGGAATGCATTAAAAAGATATTCTTTTGGTGAGAACTTGGTGGCTATTATTGGGAACATTTATTATTGGAAGTCCAGGGATATAAATCCTCTGTGTGCGGGTAACTCTGGCCATTAGGTGTTTGGTTCTTTTTACTTCTTTGCAATGGAAATAATTGTGTGCGAGCGTGCCAGAGAGAGTTTCAATCTTCTCCCTCAGATTAACTTTGAAAAAACCAAATCTAATCAGGCGATTGTGTTTTATTGGTTCAATTACCTCAATTAAGAGGATTTTTTCTACAAGTGAAGAAATGAAACCAACAAACTTAGGAAATCGAAGAACAAAAAGAAACAAGATACTTCGATCAATGAATCAAAGGTAAACTTACTTCGAAATTGTCTCCAACTTCAGATACAAGAACTTCAAACTGGTGATTGTTACAGGAACAATCGAGATTAATCCTAAACTACTTCCTAAACTACTTCGAACTGAGTTCGAGATCCTAAAACTACTTCGAACTGCGTTCGAATTCCTAAACTACTTTGCCAATGAACAAACCAAGCATCAGTTTTTGATAGCTGTTTGTTGAAGATTTGTCCGGGGGCTTTCACTCTTCAATTTCTTCTATTTATAGACGCTGCTTGCAATTTGAACTTCCCGCTCAATGAATTTGAACATTGGCTTGTTTCGAACTCCAACCTTCATTGGCAGTTGCTTTCTCCTCCACGTTTGAACTTGAATCTTTCTAATTCTTCCTCCAGAAGCTCTGATTTTGAATCTGTGCTGTTTATTTCAACAAACTCGAATGACTTGTACGTTAAAGTGAATAACTGTCTCTTGATAAGTACTCCACGTGTTATAACTGCCAATTTGCTTTGTTTCCCAAGTTCACACGTGGAGTTTATATGTTTAGAAGTTAATATCATGGCTTCGAAACCACCCTTCACGTCAGTAATGGCTTGTAACTGCCAATAACTGTTTTTCATCTTTGACCATAATACGACATCGTATTGAGCCATTTATATTCCTTTAATCCAGTGTGTCTTTATCAACAGGTAATTGCCAACGTTTGGCATTTTCAATTACGTGTCAATCGATTATTGGATTTGTTAATTTTATATGTAAACATTAGGGAAGAGACCGTGTTCTGGCCGGTGACCCTAATGCTCAACGGCTGACTTTTGCCGGATCGTTCTTAGGGAAAAGTTCCACGGGCTGCCTACTCGTGGTGACTCTAAGTTTCGATATTGGATCCAATTTCTGAGATATTTGTCCCTGGCACTTGGTACTATTTGGTATTGGTTGTGGTTCCCCATTGTTATTGGATATCGTATTGTGATCACCATTAAGACTTGTTGGTAAAAATGATTTATTGGTATAAATTGTTGTTTTGTTGTACACCTCGTATGCCAATTGCCAAATTATGTTTGTATGAAAAATTATTTTTAATTCCTGCTTTAGAACTTCAGGAAAATCGAGTCATTAGGTGAGGACTCTGGCTGCATCTTGGGGATTCTTTGTGTCGACCTCCATAGGATATTGCATCCTAGTTTTATTATTTTATTTATTTGCTTCCGCATATTGTTAAACCTTTTTGGTAACAATAATTATGAGATTCTTTTTGTCGATGATGGATAATTTTATAATCTGGTTCATGGGATGGTATTTTCCCTTTCTTTGGTTAAGACATATTGGCTTTGTTTTGTTTAACAATAAGAAATGGTCGTTTGGTATTTGTCGATTTTTATTTATTTATTTATTTATTTTATATATTTTAATTTTAGGCTTCGTGATCCATTAGTTGGCCATGTGGTTCACGGCCGGTCATTTCCCATTTGGGGTCTGACAATTGTGGTATCAGAGCTTTGGTTTTGACAAAAATATTTTATTTTTCATATAAATTTTCATCATGTGCATTTAGTGGAGGTTCAAGTCCCCAGAGTCCTGCAGACGTTTAAGAGAGCATTTGTTATTTCATGTGTATCGGTACCCATATTGTATTGAGGAGATGATAGTCCCTTGGCGACATAGTTCCAGTAGCATTTGTTTCTCTAGATTTTAAATGAGTTGTTGGATGAGAATCAGTAGAAGAGATGTTATTCATTATTGGGATCACCCCACAAATTTTTCGAGTAAGTTGTCAATAAAATATTGTTGGAAACTGATGTTATTGAATCTGGAGAAGTAGCATTGATGGTATTGCGTTTGGAAATTGACTTGAGAATGTTGCTTAGAGGACTGCTTGAGTTTGTTATTGAAGTTGGGTCGGCTTAATTGGGTGAGGGTGTACTATGATTATCGAGTTTGAAACTTTTTGTAGATTGCTAATACTCTTGATTTGTTACTTTGCTAACGCTTAATAGACTCTATGTGCCCTTTGTACCGAAATAGGGATTTCGGTTGTTTCATTAGGAGAGATCAGTTACACGCCAACTTTGGACATGCTTTATTTTTCGATGTTTTGTAGGAGATGAATAGTTGGATGGATAGATTTTGGTAATGCTACGTCCACTTGATTTGTGGTGGTCATGCAATGGGCTACGGCTGTATCTAGATGTGAGTGCTTTGATTGATTGGGGTGTATGGTAAGAGTATTATTATGGTTTGTTTGGTGATTAGGCAGTATAGTAGTATAGTTATATCAGGAGCGCGTCGGTGGTGATGTGAAAGTTTAATACATTACGATATTGCTATTGTGCAAATATAAGAATTTTATGAAAGAGAAAATTTGTGCAGGCACTTATGAGATTAGAGTTGTTCTAGTGCCATTGAAGTGAATATAGATTTATGGACTTGATCATCAATAGTTTGGGGTTAATAATTTATTTGGCTAAAGGTTCAAACTCGTAGTTTGGGGGATAATTTAGAGAGGTGATTTTGAAATTACAAGGGAATTTTAATGCAAGATTCTATGGTGATAGATTTTAGGGTAGTGCATGGAGTTGGTCTACAAGATGCAAGGTGAATTTAACGATTTTTAGGTGATGGTGTTTAATCTATGTTGTTATTAGAAAGTGAAAATAGGGACTTGTCAGTTTGATTATTAGTTTTGAAGGCATTATTGAGTTTTAATTGGTAAGTGATAAACGCCGTAGATCTCTATACAATGACCCTTGGCATTTTCTTTAGGTATCTGTAGTGGAGTGAGATTTTGTTTGGAATTTAGCAATATCGCTGGTGCTCATCCTGAACTTTGGTTGAGGTGATCAGATTAGAGTGCATTTATTAAAGAATTCTAATCTTGCCTTCCTGGTTGGGTATGTGGGAAACAATGAAATTTGGGAGGCTTGGTTGTTACTTGAAGTTTTATTCTGAATATTGACAATTTGTTTGGACTCTCGTGAAGACTTGTTTGAGAACGGTTCAATGAAACTGTTTGAATGGTATGGTGTAAGGAGTATAGTCGATTAGTAGATGAACCAACAACAAAAGGTGATCTACTGGGCCATTGGACTTATGATACAGTGATTAATTATCAATATCTTTGAGGATTAAGGAGTTGGCTAGTAGAAATTTGGGCTTTTGAGGTTTTCCGTCTAGTGGTTATTAATTGTAGATGTTGAAAGAGCTTGCTTAACTTGTTTGGCTTGAATTAGTTTGTATTCTTCCATGACAATATTGATTTCAATTTGATTGAGGACTTGGTTAATTATCGTCTTTTCTAGTTGAAATAGTACTTTTTGGGTGAAGTTGGGTTATAATTTCATATTTATGTAGATTTACCGATGCTTTATCGTTGTGGGTGGTGGTAAGAAGTTTCACGAAAAAAAACAAAAACAAAAAACACTTTGGGAGGCCTTACTTTATATTTACTTTCAGAATTTCATTGTTAAGGGTTGGCTGTGAGAGCAAATCTCATAGCTAGAAAATGGATATTTGACATCAACGTATCTGGAGGAAGTAAGTCATATTTGACTGAAGGAATTGTAGTCAAGCTACTCTTTTTGGTATGGCACTGATGGAGAATTACATTCAGGAGACTTACTCAGCATATCAAATCATAATTTGGAGTCATCATTTGCTTGTGGTAAGGAGATTAGTACGTAGATTTTAGAGCTTCAATTAAATGGTGTCAGTTTTGAGTTGTAAGGCTTGTGTGTGAGGAAGAAAAAAAAAAGAAAAAAAAAAGAAAAAAAAGGTCGACCGATGGCATGATTTATTGAGTAGTTAGACTCTTAGAACTAAAAGAAAGGCTAGTAGCTTTGAAGTGCAAGGAGATGAATAATATAGATTAATTAGGTCTTCAAACATGAGTGGATAGTATTTACACATTATTGATGTCTAATCTTGAGAGCTTGACTTGTTTGTCGGCTAGGATTCTTTTGGGACATTTTGTTATTATAATTTGGTGTACACTTTTTATATTCGAGCGAGTCCATATGGTAAAGTCTGTATAGATATGCGCCATGCTTTCTTTGTGGTCATAAGTTTGATACTTAGTTGTCAAAGTGTGAAATTATTTCAGTTTCAGTTTGGAATGATTTATGTTAGTTTGGAGGATTTGTATTAAATGATGAGGAGAAAAAGACATTAAGTTTGATATACATAGTATTTGATGTGTCGTATTGTGAGCAATTGATAAAAATCAAGTTTTTTTCATTGCTGTCCATGGAGCCACGTTTCTATATCCTTGGAAGTTGATGAAAATGCAATTTTAGGAAAGGCATCTTTCTTGTTTGGTAACTTCTGTTAGAGTGCTAATAAGGTGTTCGAATGGATAATCCCTGTTAAGTGGTCCTTGATGTAAAGGAGCATTACGAATTAGAATGTCTAAGATACGAGTTTGTGATAACACTTGTGAATTTGTAGAAGATTGAGTTCTGAATTCCGTTATAAGATTTGGAAGCATAGGAGATAGATGTTAAGAGGAAAAAAATATATATATTCCATTTAGTTGGAAGAGAGAAATCAACGTGGTAGTGTGTTGATGGTTTGGTACGAGAGAAGGACAAGGACTGGTTGGTTTGATATATTGGGTCTTTGTATTTATCTATGGGAATTGATATATTGGTCAGTGCCGGGACATTTGCATTGGAGTTAAGTTAGATGTTTAACTTCTTAGAAGGAAGGACAATAAATATAAGTTCTAAAGGTTTGGAATTTATGTTTAAGGACATGATACCATTAGTTATGATTTTCTAAATTGCTGAGTGTTTAAATGTCGTAGAAACTGGATTAGTTCAGCGTTGTTTGAGTACAATTAGAAATTAAGTGATCCAGGGCATGATTATTGAATGGTTATAGAGTTTGGGGAGTGATTTTGAGTAATTGACAATCTCAATCTTATGGAAACAGCGAACCCTTCTAAAACCTTCATAGACTGTGAGATCTCAACTAGGTGTTATGGAGTTGTTAACACGATTGTTGCTAATGTTTTTGTTTCCTTGTGTCAAAAGCATGGTTGGGTTTTGGTTGGATCCGTCTGTTTTGGTTTCGTAAGTTGTGTGCCTGTGCTTTTGTGTGCCGTTCTGGCTCCTTACTAACTAAGTTATGTCCAAAATCTCTTCTTTGTATTTCTCTCTCTCTTGGCTATATTACTATACCTTTGCTGGTAAAAAAAAAAAAAAAAAATTGTTATGCTTCTTATGGTGATGAAGAATTGAGACTCCAAACTCTTCGTGAATGAGTATCATGCAATGGATTTACAAATATTTGTAAAAAAAAAAATCAGAGAGAGGGAATCTCTTTATGGTTTCGTAGCAAAAATTGTATATGTTCAAAATTTACATTTATTTGATATTCTGGCACAAAGAACTTTCAATATGAAAAGGCATTTTTGACTCATTATTAATCATTAAATAATTTATATGTGCGTTTGAAAGATATGTGTAAATTTCTGTGACCAACCATCTTAGCTATGTGGTTTCTAATACTTACGATTTTTGTCACTGTTGTTTAGTTGAACTGCAATTTCGAGGACGAATTTTTTTTTTAGGGAGGGAAGGTTGTTACGCCCGGACTTTTCTTTTCCTAATAATAATTATTCACTTAGAAATTTTCCTTTTTGGTGGGGTCCTATTTAATTGCTCGCGTTCGCTACGGGTATAATTGGCATCGTTATAGTTTTGAGAGTATAAGTCTAATTTTAGCACATTATATTTATTGGGTCATTTTTGCTATAAATATGTACGTTATTTATAATTTGATAATTAAGTAATTAGCTATAGTTTAGGGAGCATTATGTTTAATGGGTAGTTTAGTAGAGTTGCATATAAATAGAATTAGCCCTATTGGTTAGGGTTAGTATTTAGAGAACTTTTTGAGAGACAGCCGTAGTAGTGGAAGTCGAGGGGTTTTCAGTGGCTTTCTCGGAGGTGAGTTTTGTATTTGGTCTATCCTATTCGTTCCTTTTTGTTTCTTTTATTCTCTGGACATATGGGTTTGAGAGGAGGACTAAATTCTTGGTTGAGTGATTTATTAAGTACAACCAAGTGATTAGTGGAGCAGGGCTGTCTATGGCGAATTGAAGATTAAATATGGGACTGAGAATCAGATCGTGCATGTGTGTGAGATTGGACTGAGTGAAGGAAATCCTTCCCTCATATGGCAATTACAATAGTTAATTGTGTCTTTGTTTTGGAGACTTGAAGAGTAGTGTTTTGGAGACTTTAGAAATACAGTATCTTTTAGGATTGGCTGTACATGAATTGGAGACGTGTTTTACACGTACAGATGCTTCTGTTAAAGGTATATTTTATTCAATGAAAATAGGATCTTGAAAGGGTAATTTTTGGGTACGGATGGTTAGGCTTAATTGGGCTTAGGTTAGGTTTGGGGTTTAATGGTATATAGCATTTTAATTTATACAGTTTCTATCTGAATTAGTTAGTCATTTTGTTCGTTTTATTTTATATACAGGTTAGTCTCTGTAAAAACCCTAGCTTGTCTAGGTTTATAGATTTTCTTTAATCTAATCTCTTTTAAATATCGACCCACCAATCAAAATTTAACCAATTAATGAAACGAAATCAAACAATCGAAGAACACCGATTTACGTGGAAAACCCTAAATGGGAAAAAACCACGGGAAGGAATCATGCACTAGAAACATTGTGTGATTACAAATAGACTTACTTGATGACCGTGTATCCTTACCACGAATCCTAAGCCCTACTTGCCGAATCCACGTACATCACACCCTTGCATGATCGCCATGTCTTGAATCCTCAAGCCTTCCAAATGTTTTGCCTTTCGAACTCCACGAAAGGGCTTTGATAGAGAAGCGTTGAATTGAATATCAATGAGAAAACCCTTTGAAGATGATCTTGATCTCACGGCGTTGGACGGCCTTCACAAATCTCCAAAGTTCATGAACCCTAGCACTCTATAATGGTATTTCGAAGAGAGAGGCACAAAGGGTCGAAAATATGGCTGCTGTGGTGTTTTAAAAAGACCTAATCGCTGAGAATTTATAGTTGCAGAATCGGGCATTTTTGCCGGCTGTTTTGCTCAAGCAAAAAATCAGCAAAAACAAACAGAAAGTTTTGCTGATACAAAGGCCTTGAAATGCTCTAGCAAAACATCCAGCAGCTACCGTTTGCCTTGTGCATTTTTTGTCGACTGTTTTGCTCGAGCAAAACATCCAGCAACCTCCATCAGAATGTTGTGCTATTAGAAATTCTTGAAATGCTTGAGCAAAACTTGTAGCACCCAACCTTGTCTTCAAAATGAGCAATCCGTCTTGACTAAAAAACTACCGCACTCGAATAAGAAAATACAATTTGGTATGATTCCTTTTCCACACCTAAAACAGACACTCTAAGATTAAATACCAAAGATTACAGTGCCATAAAAAACGATACACCCAAATGTATATGTTTTGGGCATGGATTTGCCAAACCAAAGGAAGCTCAGCCTATTGGGCTTACAGTCTCTTTTCGGGCTGTGCGTGTTGCATTAATTATGGACTCAGGTGAGTGGTTAAGCTTGTTATGTATTTTCGAACTCCCCGAGTCTCATAAATTATTCTTTTGAAAATTTATCATTTGATTATTGAAAACGCGAATTGTTTTATATTTCATCATTAAAATTGGCATGCATTAAAAAGATATTCTTTTGGTGAGAACTTGGTGGATATTATTGGGAACATTTATTATTGGAAGTCCAGGGAAATTAATCCTCTGTGTGCGGGTGACTCTGGCCATTAGGGAAGAGACCGTGTTCTGGCCGGTGACCCTAATGCTCAACGGCTGACTTTCGCCGGATCGTTCTTAGGGAAAAGTTCCACGGGCTGCCTACTCGTGGTGACTCTAAGTTTCGATATTGGATCCAATTTCTGAGATATTTGTCACTGGCACTTGGTACTATTTGGTATTGGTTGTGGTTCCCCATTGTTATTGGATATCGTATTGTGATCACCATTAAGACTTGTTGGTAAAAATGATTTATTGGTATAAATTGTTGTTTTGTTGTACACCTCGTATGCCAATTCCCAAATTATGTTTGTATGAAAATTTATTTTTAATTCCTGCTTTAGAACTTTATCTAATATACATGTTTTGCCATTCACTGAGCTTGTCAGCTGACGAATTTATTCGAACATCATTTTCAGGAAAATCGAGTCATTAGGTGAGGACTCTGGCTGCATCTTGGGGATTCTTTGTGTCGACCTCCATAGGATATTGCATCCTAGTTTTATTATTTTATTTATTTGCTTCCGCATATTGTTATGCTTCCTCATATTGTTAAACCTTTTTGGTAACAATAATTATGAGATTCTTTTTGTCGATGATGGATAATTTTATTATCTGATTCATGGGATGGTATTTTCCCTTTCTTTGGTTAAGACATATTGGCTTTGTTTTGTTTAACAATAAGAAATGGTCGTTTGGTATTTGTCAATTTTTATTTTTTTATTTTTTTATTTTATATATTTTAATTTTAGGCTTCGTGATCCATTAGTTGGCCATGTGGTTCACGGCCGGTCATTTCCCATTTGGGGTCTGACAGTAAGTTATTCTAACACCTGAATATACAATTCACAGTTAACTAAACTACACAATCCACGGACTGACTTAGGCATCGGAGGCCGGTTGGCTAACACCACACCGGTGTCCCTAGTCATTCACAGTTTTGCAGGTCATTCGTTGAGCTACGCCAGAAACTGCTTCATCAGGTGAAATCCCTCTTTACGTGTAAACAATGCATCACACATATATGCCTTTTATTTAACCACAAGTACATGAATCATTGGTTACAAAAAAGCAATATATGCAGGAAATTATGTTTTTTGATATCGTGTTCACAATGTAATTCGTTTAATAGTGTAGTTTCTATTGAATAAACATCTACCATTGAGGTAGCCGAGCTCTAGATGATGGTTGTCTTGTGTCCATTGATATCATTCAATTGGAAAGTTCTCCAACACTTTTTTTCTGAGTTGTTTCCAATTATTGTGTTGTATTATTTAATTGTTCTCTCTGTTTTCCTAATAAATTCGAATCTATCGCCCTGCTGAGATTTGATTTTGAGAGCTTTGGGCACATTGCTTGAGCTTATTTCATTATCCCTCACATTTTTCCTTTTCGGTTTTTAACCATAGTGCTCCACCTTTCAATCTGGTGCAGTGAAGCCTAATTTGTCTTTCTTTTCATGCGTTTCAACATCTTTAAGAGGCGATCAAGGTAGTAAGAAGGCTCTTTGGCATCGAAACGTAATTTTTCTTTGAGAGTTTTCATATTTTTTAGTTTCAAACTTCGAAAAAAATTTAGTATGCTTTTGTTTCAACTTTTCTGTTTGGGCCTTTGAAAAAAATTGGATCCATCTACTCCATCTTCAATTGTATTTTTATTTTTCCATTATGTTCGATCTTCAAACTAAATTCGATCTTGAAACTTGAATGCCTTAATTTTAATGCTTTGCTTGCAAGTAGCGTCGAAGTAGTATACAAGTTCAATCAAAATTCTCAAGTAGGATCCAATTAGTGTAACTAGTTTCAGTAATTGCATCTTGATCCAAATGAAATAAAGGCTGCCTAAGTCGATGTTTGCAATTTCCAATTAGAGCGAAATCATCTATTTATCTACAAGTGGGATCCAATTAGCTTTACTTGCAAGTTGCTCTAATAGTTGCTACTTGGAAAAAATGTACATATTTACTGAAATTAGGCAGCTTTTATTTCATTTCTTGCTGTAAACTATTATATATATTTTTTTCTTAATTTAACTAATGAAATTGATTAGTTGAACTGTGTTCGAAGCTTATATGACTGAAAACACAAACTTTTGTGAGAAGTTTGACTTGGTGGGGTGGTCGGCAATAGAGAAGTATAAATCATTTTAGTTTTTTTTTTTTAACGGCAAAAAAGATTTTATTAATCTTTTGAAACGGATTACAAAGATTAAAGGGAACCAAGGAAGCGGCATCACTACGCAAAAGAGGCATCCCAACTAGGTTGGCACCCCGCCAAGCATGGGCGGAGCTATAGCCATCTTGGGGTGGGCTATAGCCCAGGTAAGTTACGAAAAAAGGTTAAAAATTTATACGTAAAATTTTTGTTCAATAATAGATTTATATGGTTAGCCTATGTAAATATCTACTTCTGTGGATTAGCCCAGGACAAATTCGATTTCTAGCTCCGCTATTGCCTCCAAGCGACAATCATGTGCCACCACAGACCCAACGGGGAAATAACAAGGTTAACCAGAGCTCAACGCAAGAACTGGTACAAACCAATCTCTAATACAAGCTACTACAACAGCTGAAACAACTTTTAAACAGAAAAAAAAAATACAACTTGAAAGATTCATTTGAAACTCAGCTGGAAAGATCTTCACATCAAGGAGCAGCACTAGCAGATTGATAATCCTTTGTTCACATTTATTGATTTATTGTTTATCCTATTCGCCCTTTGTCATTCCATGTCAAAAAGGGGGAGAATGATAAAAGGGGGAGTAGGTTGCCTACTGTTCTAATATATTTGGATGTTGAGTTTTGTTTGCAGGCTCTCTACAACTCATTCATATAGGATAGATTGCCTTTGTAGTGTGTTTTGTCATGAAAGTGCCAAAGGAGGAGATTGTAAGGACCAAGTTCCGGAGTTCTTTGTTTTGGTAATTCCGTTTGACAAAACACACATTTACATCGAGTTATAATTTTATTTTTTAGAGTGTCTGTTTAGGTGTGGAAAGGAATCATCTCTTTATGAAATGGTTGAGATTGTGGTAATATGTATTTTAGTGGTGAGTTGAGTAGGTTATTTTACCGTTTCAGAAGTTGCTCAAGATTTGCTCGAGCAACATGTCCAGCAACTCTTCTGCCAAGAATCTACAAAAAACATCAGGACTTGCTCGAGCAACCTATCGAGCAAGTTGGGCGCGGACAGCTTTCTATAAATACCGATGTGCTAGGGTTTTTTCATTTTCTCTCATAACACAGCAGCCGCACTTTTTGGCAAGAAGAGAGAGATAGGTTTCTTGATTGTTTGAGTGATAACCTTGGAATTTCAACACAATCGAACAATCGTACAACTACATGTTCATATCCAAGAAGTTCTCTACAATCTAGAAGTGATTTCTAAGGAGTACTTTTGGTGGGACTCCGAAAGTATCCAAGGAAGACTTGTGTGATTCAAGGCGTTGGCGATCAAGATCACTGGGTGCGATGTACGTGTGACTCGGAAGATGATACTTAGAACGTTGTGAGGATTTACTTCGTTTGGATAGGAATATCTGTAACTGCACAATGAGTATAGTGATTTTGATTCCTTCCCGTGGTTTTTTACCCATTTAGGGTTTTCCACGTATATCTCTGTTTTGTGGGATTTGACTGTTTGCGTGAATTTCTGCTGGTAGCATTATTTGACTGCTTGCGTGAATTTCTACTAGTAGTATTAACTAGTGATTTGCACTCATACGATTAGGGTTTTTACGGATTTTTAGGGAACCCTGATTTTTCAACTTTTTTTTTTTTTTTATTGAAATGGCTATTAATTTTGTTATGGCATTGCCTCAAATCTACCTCGAAAATGCTCAATGAGTGGTGCTCATGAGGGCTGATTGTTAGCGCATGTGTAAATATGAGTCCTTAGATAATATTAAAAAAGAAGAATGCAAGCATGTCAGGTCTTTAATATACATGGGTCATTAATAGCAATGGCAAATTTTATGCGAAGTATGCTTATGAGTTGATTACTAACTCTGAGATGCATGCCATCATGCCATATATATATGAATTAGAGTTGGGCTTGGAGGTTGAAAATAGCCCCCAAAACTTAAAGTAAGGACGGCAATCTCGGCCGATCCGCCCCTATCCAACCCGTCCCCTATCCATTCGGGGAGGGGATTCGGGGATTTTTTCGGGGATCGGGTAGACGATGGAGATTATTTTTAAAAAAATTCGGGGATCGGGTAGAGGATGGTATTGTCAGTCCCCTACCCGATCCCCGCCCCTCCCCGCATCCCCGTTCACACACACACACACACACACACACACACACACACACACACACACACACATATATATATATATATATATATATATATATATATATATATATATATACGCCACCGATCCAGTTAAGGATCCCGGATTTCCCGGATTGAAGCGTTTTGATGCTTTTAACGATTGTTTTTGGGAAATCCGAGCCGTCCAATGTGTTCAAAAGGTGTTTTCCAAGGTCCACGCGGGAAATCTTCAAAAAAAAAAATACCGGGAAGGGCTTGATCCGAGCGGTTTTTTGCAAAACTGTAAATGTACAATTTTTGCGAAAAACTGCTTGGATCAAGCCCTTCCGGTATTTTTTTTTGAAGATTTCCCCTGTGGACCTTGGAAAACACCTTTTGAACACATTGGACGGCTCGGATTTCCCAAAAACAATCGTTAAAAGCATCAAAACGCTTCAATCCGGGAAATCCGGGATCCTTAACTGGATCGGTGGCGTATATATATATATATATATATATATATATATATATATATATATAGGAAGATGTTCTATTGAGGACTCCCTCAAAAATCTCCTCCGTGAGGACCACCCCTTTTTTGATTTTCCGGACCAAATTTCGACGATCCGAACCGCTCAATGTGTTTAAAACATGTTTTCCATGGCCATCGCGAGGAATCACAAAAAAAAAAATACCCGAAAGGGCTTCATCCGAGTGGTTTTTCATAATAACCGTACATATATAATTTATCGAAAAATGCTCGAATGAAGCCCTTCCGAGTATTTTTTTTGGACGAATCCTCGCGGTGACCCCTAAAATCACGTTTTAAACACATTGAGCAGTTCGGATCGTCGAGATTCGACCCCGATCCATGAGGTCCGCAAATTACGAGTTTGAGGGAGTCCTTAGTAGAACGGGATCCTATATATATATATATATATATATATATTATAAGTTTTTAAAATTTATTTTCCACCACAAAAAAGTTTGTTTTGCTATTTGATTGTGCACTCCATTTGTTCATATTAATTTGTCATCTCACATGGTAAACTCTTCTAGTGGATTGCATGTGATGTGATGGAAGTGTTAACTCTTCAGTAGCACGTGATGGAAGTGCTAGATGTACATTATTGGGCAAAGTTCCAAACAACTCGAGCTTTTGGGACAGTAGCAAGCTGATTCACTTTAAAGTGTAAGACTATTAAAAAAAAACCTGCACATTAAAGAACAACCATTTTTGGATCCCCGATTTCCCGTGGGGATCCCCGTTCCCCGCATCGGGGCGGGGATGGAGGTTAAAATAAAATCCCCGGTGGGGATCGGGGAGGGGATGGAGATTGATATAGGTTCGGGGATCGGGGATGGAGGTAGTGGTATCCACCCCCTCCCCTCCCCGTTGCCATCCCTAACTTAAAGGTTTCATTTAGTTGTGCCTCCATGGTAAGCTCCTAACTAGCTTGCAAGGAACTCTAAGAGGCATGTCTCACAGATATAATATGTAAGTATAAAACATGGCTCATTTATTCGTTCGTTGCCTTTTCAGTCTCAACATTTGGTGTAACTTCCCTATTTCGTAAGTTCTTGATGGACATCTCTAACTGTGAAGAATAGGTCTCTTCCAATTGTAAAGATATATAGGACCCTGTACTCTACTCTTAGTTATTATTTGAACGTGCTTTTCATAGTTGTTTTATTACTAAATATTTTGATGAAGAGAAATAAGAAAGCTTTTGATAATGTGGTTTAATTTGACTTGCTTGCTATTGTCATGGATATACTACTGAGATTATTGATGCGTTGGATCTTAACATAATAAATGCTTCTTCCCATGACAGACTGATCAAATGGTCCTGCCCAAATAGAAGAACTATGAAGCTCAATACAAATGGGACCTCGAAAGTAACTCCGTGAAAAGCCGGACTTGGTGGTGTCACCCGTGAAGAAAGAGGATTTTGGACCACTGGCTTCTATGGAAGACTTCCTGATTGTTCTAGTTTAAAAGCAGAGCTTTGGGGTATCTGTTGGGAAAATTATATGAAATAGAAATTTCTGTTAGAATAATAATTCTAAATGATACGCATCAAACAAATTAAAGAAATTAGATAAATAAAGTAAGGATTAGAAAAGCCTGTGGAGTGGTCGAGGCACGCAAAATTGCGCTCTCCTTAGGAAAGATACACCCCCTTCTGCACGGGGTTGAATGGTGCTCCTTCCCCAAGATACAACGACCTTCGAGTTTTCTTCTGTGCAGCGAATTAAACTCACGAACCAATTGTTTCCCGACACTCGAAACCGTATAAAAATAGTAGCAAATGAACAAAATCACTTGTATATTTGTAAAGAAAGAAGAAAGGAATCAGATGCTTTTAATATTCAATAGACGGCAATATGGATAAGCCAAATAGTTGTATCTTTAGAAAGCAACAGCCAATGAATTTATAACCAACTTAAGGATAAGTTAGTTTGTTAAGGGAACTATGATTATGTGAGTAAAAATAGGAACAATTAACCAACATTATAATCTGTTCCTATTACGTAGCAGCAATTATAAGAAAAGTGGGGAAGTGGTTTGTTTGTTAGAGAAGAAGATGGTGGTATGATATTTAGGAGGATAAATAGGAGAATGAGTCAAAGTGGTTAAGTGTAAAACCAACTCCCAAGTATCTCTCCAATGTTAATTATTTACTATAAAACATAAATGTAAATTATTTAAAGCAACAAAAGTAAAATATTAAATTAGAACAACAATCCCCCACATAATTTAAAATTTTACAAGAGTGCTTTTACTGCGCAATGGGTATAGGTGTATTCCAGACTTGAACCTACACTTAGTGTTAGTAAGTTTCAGTTTGAAGAACCGTAGTGAACGAATCTTGAACTAGGCCCTTGATTTCAAACCTACGCCTACTACACACACAATACGGGAAACATTATGGTTCTGGAACGGTTTTGCGGGTTAGACGGTCATGCGCACGTATCTCGTTTCAATGAGTGTCTTTAGAGAATAGCCCAATTTCTCACAGCAGCGACCCCACTGCCACACTCATATAGGTGTGTCCTCTAAGGGTTGTTTGTGACCAACACCCTGTAGAAATCCTACCTTGGACACATTCAGAGCTAAGCTCTTCCTATCGTCACATTACATGCACATAGAATGAGCACTATCACCATAGGAATAGGACCAGGGATTCCCCTCTTATATTTTAGTGCTCCTCCTAGTCACCATTCAGCTTCGTTGTTACCTATTGAACCTTATTCATGGGATCTCCAATCACAAAGGTTAGGTGTCCACCGAGGTGACTAATTTATGGGCATCAGTCCTACTCCCCTCGATGATTAAAGAATTAGTCTTCATGCTAATTAGAGAATATGTTTTGTTCTTTTTATTTTGAGATACAAACATTTCTCATCGAATTTATTTTTTCGACGACGTCGAAGATAATTCAAGAATTAGCCTGCGCGCTAATCTTTTCTTATGAGAATTCTCTTTGGGCTGATCAGGCCCCCACAATTTCTAGATATTTATCAGAGCTCCAGTGTTGCTTCATTTCAAGCTTGCCAACTTGTTCATTTCAATCTCCTGAAAGACTTCATTATTGAAGTCATCATAAATTAGCCAATGTGCTCCTGAAACTTTCAAATGAAACACCAGGATACAAAGTTAATATAGTATCATTAGAATAAATCTTTGACGGTAATGAAATTACCATCTATCGATGATCATGGTAATGAACTCCCACATTTTTGTATAATTTTCTCTAACTGCAAATAGACATGTTAATCTATGCAAAAAAAAAAAAAACGATCTCTACAGTTGCTTACGTATATTAGGCCCAACAATTAACAACATTCACTCAGAATAGATTGAGCACCCAAATTGCCAAATCAAAGCAATTCAGGATAATAATGCAACCCATAGTTTTCTCCCCTTTTTTTTTCTTTTCGTTACAACATGTAGCTTCCAGAAAACTTCATCAATTCTTACAGTATATTCACACTACTGCAAAGGACTTGAAATCCAATAAAAAATAATGCTTACTAGATGTGGACTCAAATTTTTTAACCTTTAATGATGAACAAAGCATATCAAGTGCTCAAATATATTTCTCACAAGTCAAACACTAGATTTTGTGCCAGAAAATAAGATAAATCTCTTAAAGATAATGTACACAAAATGTCGCACCTTATATTGTCTTCTTAATTATTGCAATCAGTAGAGGTGAAAAACTAAGAGTTCTTATGAGGTCCACAATAAGCAAAGTCAGTGACTTTTTAATTTACCATGAAATAATTAAACACCCAAAATTGTGAAAGTCACTTGAATCGTACACAATCCATAATAAATTCAGTCATTACAAACATGATTTTAAGAAAGACTACGATATCAATTTTTCCTGACACATTTAAGAATTGAGAATTTCAAAAAGAAGCTCTTGCCATCTTTTATTGAACATGAGAAGTAAAATTAAGGATACAATTTTAATACAAAATAGACTTCTGTTAAATCCATAGAATGTATTTCGTTGAAGCATTTCAATACTAGCCACAATATAAATTTTCAATTATAGCCACATGTAAGCCCCCACATATAACAGTTGCACAAATTTAAATAGGATAATTTGGATAACTATTCAAATAATGCGAACAAAGTTCAGCCATGATATAATTATTTTTTTAGATCATCATTGGAAGTGCTCAGAGTTATTTGGTTTCATCCTCCTTCCTTTCATGCAGCCTTAAATCTTACTCATCCCAATGTTACGCTTACATAATATCTCTAGACGCAATCATACCTCATTTACAAAGTACTAAAATTTACTCTTCAATCATATATGCATAAATTGTCAAGAAACATAGTCAAAAATTTCATTCCTTTTAAAATCAAGAGATGTCATATGGCATAACGGTACGTATTTACATGTTGATAACATTTAAATCATCAAACCACAAAAATATTACCTCAATTCCATGATGCATAGCAAAGTGAGAAATCCATTGAACGAACTTGTTAAGTGTAATATAGAGAGTGGGCATATAAACCAAATTGCCTTTCTTTTTTTTTTTCTTTTTTTTTTAAAAAACCTCATTCAGCCTTGAAATTGTAATTGATGCTTAAAACAATGATCACCAATAAAATATGAAACTACATCACATGAAGTACTGCTAGCTGATGTCATACGGATTCTTTGTAAAGGCAAGTCAATTGAATTACAAGCTTATCAAATAAATCATCCCAATGCAGAAGTCCGTGGATTATATGCTCTTTCTTTTCCTTCTCCAATTTCATAATACAAAAGCATTAATCCCAATGACACCCAAACTAGAAATTACTCTAGCAGAAAATCCTAAATTGTCTTTCCTAAGATTGTTGGGAAAATTATATGAAATAGAAATTTCTATTAGAATAATAATTCTAAATGATACGCATCAAACAAATTAAAGAAATTAGATAAATAGAGTAAGGATTAGAAAAGCCTGTGGAGTGGTCGAGGCAAGCAAAACTGCGCTCTCCTTAGGAAAGATACACCCCCTTCTGCACGGGGTTGAATGGCGCTCCTTCCCTAAGATACAACGACCTTCGAGTTTTCTTCTGTGCAGCGAATTAAACTCACGAACCAATTGTTTCCCGACACTCGAAACCGTTTAAAAATAGTAGCAAATGAACAAAATCACTTGTATATTTGTAAAGAAAGAAGAAAGGAATCAGATGCTTTTAATATTCAATAGACGGCAATATGGATAAGCCAAATAGTTGTATCTTTAGAAAGCAACAGCCAATGAATTTATAACCAACTTAAGGATAAGTTAGTGTGTTAAGGGAACTATGATTATGTGAGTAAAAATAGGAACAATTAACCAACATTATAATCTGTTCCTATTACGTAGCAGCAATTATAAGAAAAGTGGGGAAGTGGTTTGTTTGTTAGAGAAGAAGATGGTGGTATGATATTTAGGAGGATAAATAGGAGAATGAGTCAAAGTGGTTAAGTGTAAAACCAACTCCCAAGTATCTCTCCAATGTTAATTATTTACTATAAAACATAAATGTAAATTATTTAAAGCAACAAAAGTAAAATATTAAATTAGAACAACAGTATCTACCATGGTTTGAAAACAATTTTGGGTCATGAAATGTTTGATGTCGAAATTGAGATAGACTCTGAAATTGCAATCAAGATATGGTCAAAGATAGTCTACCGAATTTCCATTCTACAGTCTTGGTGGAAGAAAGCATGCGAATCCTGCTAAAATCTCATGATTGCTCGATTGTGCACTCTCTCTGGGAAGATAATCATGTTACAGATAGGACTCAGTCATTGTCTCTCTTATCTTTGCCCCCAGATAATTTTAAACCCATCCTAGCTGCTGATATGGCGGGTGTCCCACTACTACAAAAACCTTAAACCATGACAGTTAAAAGGTGTCATGAATCACAAAAGATGACAATTTTAAAACTGTCATCTTTGGAGGTGACATTAAAAGTCTAGATTTGTTATGACAGTCACACTACTACAAAAACCTTAAACCATGACAGTTAAAAGGTGACATGAATCACAAAAGATGACAGTTTTAAAACTGTCATCTTTGGAGGTGACATTAAAAGTCTAGATTTGTTATGACAGTAAAAAAATGTCATTGAAACATATAAGATGACGGTTTAAACCTGTCATCTTTGCAATAAGATGACAGTGTAAACCTGTCATCTTTACAATCAACGATGACTGTTTTGAACTGTCATCATATCTATCCTCCATTCTAAAATAAAATAAAAATTCCAATTCTAGTTCGAACACGTGGCTCTCGTGTGGCCGCCCTCACATGACCGCCCAGTGGAGTTCACATGGAACCCTCGTGGCGCTTGTGTGGCGCCTACGTAGCACTTGTGTAGTTAGGTAATATTTGCTTGCCCCAAGACTCGAACTCAAGACCTTGACTTCCTCGCGCGCGCGCATGTTACCAACTGAGCTAGCACGCTTGTTGTTGACAAAAGACCAATAAAAATATTTATACTATATTTTCGAAAAATTTTAAGCTGAGTACTTTTTATGTCAGTTTTAGATTTAATATAAGATGACAGTTTTAAACTGTCATCTTATACATTTAATGACACTTTTTGACAGTCATCTTTTATGATCAATTTCAATGTCAGTTGTAATTAAAACTGACATTAAAAGGGCTTAGTTTCAATGTCACTTTTAAGGAAAACTGACATTCAAAGGTTATCCATATGGGCTTTTGGAAGCACCTTGTTTTAATGTCAGTTCTAAGCAAAAACTGACATTAAAGAAATAGATAATAATGTCACTTTTATTATAAACTGTCATCTTGTATCGCAAAGATGACAGTTTTTAGGATAGACTGACATCAAAACTCTACCCTCGTATTTTGGATGACAGTTTTACAAAAACTGTCATTGTTTCAATTTTTGGTGTGTCATCTTTAACCATTGTTGTAGTAGTGTCAGAAAAGGTCATTGAAACATATAAGATGACGGTTTAAACCTATCATCTTTGCAATAAGATGACAGTGTAAACCTGTCATCTTTACAATCAACGATGACTGTTTTAAACTATCATCTTATCTATCCTGCATTCTTAAAAAAAAAAAAAAATTCCAATTCTAGTTCGAACACGTGGCTCTTGTGTGGCCGCCTTTGCATGACCGCCCAATGGAGTTCACATGGCACCCTCGTGGCGCTTGTGTGGCGCCTATGTAGCACTTGTGTGGTTAGCTAATATTTGCTTGCCCTAGGACTCGAACTCAAGACCTTGATTTCAAGGGTCCATGCGGAAAATCTTCAAAAACATAAATACCGGGAAGGGTTTGATCCAAGCAGTTTTTCGTAAAAACTGTATATCTTTGAAAATACCTTCTGAACACATTGGACGATCCGTGATCCGAGCATTTTTTTTGACGATCCGAATCGTCCAATGTGTTCAGAAGGTGTTTTCAAGGGTCCACGTGAGAAATCTTCAAAAAATAAAATACCGGGAAGGGCTTGATCCAAGCAGTTTTTGCAAAAACTTTAGATTTACAGTTTTTGCGAAAACTGCTTGGATCAAGCCCTTCCCAGTATTATTTTTTGAAGATTTCTCGCGTAGACCCTTGAAAACACCTTCTGAACACATTGGACGGCTCGGATTTCCCAAAAATAATTTGCAACACAAAAAAAAATCATATTTTTCTTATTTTCGGGAGGTTTGGACTAGAAAATCCACCTATATATATATATATATATATATATATATAGAGAGAGAGAGAGAGAGAGAGAGAGAGAGAGAGATCTTGCCTCAGATTTGCCTCCAGCAATCCTCCAAATGATAATCTCCAACAATCCCCAGAGCATTATATTCTCCAAATGCAACACAAATGTGATCGATACTATATTGGCACCCGAGTGTAAATGTAGCAGCTAAAAGAAAATGACAAAAATCTGCAGCCATGTCATCCTCCAGAACTCAGCAACAACAAGGCATACCAACTGTATCATTCATTCACCCAGCCTTCCAAATATTAACCCATATGGACTTGCAACAACAAATCTAAGCATTCATGCAATACAAGAACTGGTAGTACAAAATGATAACAAAGAGAGGCCAGAGCTTCTAAATGGAATGATCAGATTATAATAATGAGCAAAAACTTCATAATATAATGGCAAGGGCGGCAAGCATGACTCCATGTGCATAAGATCATCTTCATCTTCATGGCTATCAATAAACCATCAGCAATAAGCATCCAACCGAAATAATTCAATCTAATGAATCCAGGTGCGTGCAAAAGTCATCAGGGTGGCAGTTATGACCTCGAAACCCCAAAGTAAGATCAGCAAGTACTCAAGAAAACCCATCCACGACAGCTCGGGCAAGGCAATATAGCAACAAGAAAAGACCAAGACGAAACAAACACCAAAAACCAACTAAAATGAGTTAAATTTATAAGTCATTTTAGTTGTGTTCATGTTATGTTGCGTCGCAGTTTTAGGCACGGCTATGGGATTGTTAAGTATATTTACTTATGTATGTAGGTAAGAATCACTGTTACACCAAAAAAGAAGTGGAGAACACCCAATCAAAAAAGAAGAACCAAACAGTAATGGCACATCTATGATGAATTTTTGAGCAATTATGCACATGTTTTTTTTCCCTTTCGCACAACAAATTTTAGACATTTGGTTGACATTCTACATTCATGTATTTTGTTTTGATCTACTAATAACAATTGCTTTAATATTTGTTAGACTTATTTGTTTCGTTGGCAAGAAAGGTACAACTATACTCAACACAAAATGGTATTAACAATTAATTTTATTCCTACACCAATATCACCCTATTCAGGTATATCTATATTGAAAACTACACTAAATTCAACTCCAATTGGAAATATGCACATCACCGCACACCGTTGAAATAAATAAAACACAAAGCAAGAACATGGATAATATGTGGGCAAAAAAAACACGTGCCACGCGCGTGCCTACATGCAATTTCAGTTTATTTGATTTTATAGAGAAAGTCATTGGTAGTTTTCCACTAACCACGTCCAGTAATTCATTAGTGGAGAAAACACTTGAACGTGGGTAGTTTTTTTTTTTTTTTGGTCAATCGATAATTATATTATTGATTACTACTAATGCAAAACGTCCAAGGAAGCTTGACTACACACCAAGTCCGGAAAATCTCTATCCCGGGTGGTAGCAAACTCAATAGAAAGGGCATACTTGGCTATGACATGAGCCACCCTATTGAAATTACGACGAACAAAAGAAAAAGAAATAGAATGAAACAAGCGAGCTAAGTTGATGACATCCGTAACGACTATAGCCACGCTAGAATTAGCACACTTCACGCCCTATAGCATCTGAGTAACCCCTTGCGCATCACCTTCCACAACAAAATCTTCCTCAGATTGGTCCCTAATAGATTCCAAAGCATACCTAAAGCCCGTCGCCTCAACCACCTCTACTGACCAAACATTTGGCAAAGGGATAGCTACTGCCAACACAAGTTGCCCAAACTCATCCCGCACAGCTATGCCCACACCCCCCTTACCTTCCCTCTTATCAAGTGCTCCATCAACATTCACCTTAAGCACTCCCGTCGGTGGCGGTGTCCACTTAACAATTTCACTCATTTGGACCACTGGAACTTGGGACTCACGTGCATTAGCCACACAAAAATCAAAAAAATCATTGAGAGCATTCCCTAAAATTCGTGTCTCCTCCACCCATTCTTGCTTAAAAACCCACTTATTCCGAACGTGGGTAGTTTATTTGGTTGAATTTGAACAAGTAAATGAAACGTGTCCCTACATTTCTACCTTAGCAAAAGATCATGGGCTGCTCACCACAAAGTCACGCCCCTCACTACTACAATAATGCAGAAAGATCACACCAGTAAAATTAAAAAGATCACGCTTTTAAAAAAAAAGCGTGATAAAGAAATTGAGTAAATATTTTCGATCTAATTTGGCTAAAAAAGTGAGATGGTATGTGTATTATACCAAGGAGACTTAAAAACTGTGACAGTAATTTTTCTCTTTCATCACGCTTTGTATTCCTAACCGTGATTGAAAACAGAAAAGCCCAAGTACCCTGATGGGTCCCCGATCCTCTTCTCGCGCTCCCTCCTACGCACGATAGAAACCCTTATTTCTCTTCGTCTCTCACTTTCCGCTCTAACGTTTCGCTCTCTCCGCCGCTGCCTATCCCTCACCTCTCTCCTTCTCCTCCTCCTCTCCGCCGCCACCGTCCTCCTCTTCCCCTCTGACCCAACCCTCACCCTCGTCCGCCTCCATCTCGACAAGATCAAAGGCACGGTCGGGTAGCTCTGCTATTTGGTTTGACAAGTCTGCTCTGTGTGTGTGTGTGTGTGTGTGTTTGCATGAGTACATATTTTCCAGATCGTTCGAAAGTTTGAATCTCAAACCCTAGGACCTTTAGATAGCCCTAAGATTAAATTACTTCTGTTAGTCAAAATTGCCTATTGTCATTGAAGGTATGGGATCATAGATTTAAATATCGGCCAAGACGTCTCGTATCGGCCGAGACGTATCGGTATTTGGGGCCTCCGATACGGATACAAGCCGATATCTCGGTGTGAGGAAAAATCGCACCCTGTCTCGGCTGATACCCGAGACGTATCGGTGCCTCGGCTGATACGGCACCTGTCTTGGCCGGGAAAAAAAAAAAACAGAGCTCAAACATTTTGAAAAATTATTGGTGAACCAAAAATTAGCAAAAAAAAGAAAATGAGAGATTATAATTTAGTGGAACACCACCATATAACTTAATTTTTGTAAAGTATAACAAATTAATAATAATTGAAAAAATATATCCAATTAATTGCGTGTTGTAAGAACTCTATGGTGTGCTTATTTTCATATTACAACCTTATCATGGTGATTTGGTTCAATTATATGTGCTAAGATTGGTTAAAATATTACTAATTAAGCTAATGAGAGAAAAAAAAAAAAAAAAAAAAGAGTGCAAAATCAAGTTTTCTACATATTGCTAATGATTTTAAAAAATTCACGGCCGAGACAGCCGATTCCCACGATGTATCGCCGATATGTCTCAATACCGATACACCGATACCGCGACCGATACCGAGATTTAAAACCTTGTATGGGATCACCCACTGATTTGGTTGAATATACCTATGAAACTCTGGATTCTATCACTGGTGGATTCAGTCCAGGAAACCATATTGGGAGAACCCAAGGTGGAGAATTGTTCCGGGGAGAAATTCACCGAGGTATGGAGACACGAGAAGTTGTGGTCAAAATATGGGCAAGTCCCTCGGATTTGAGAAAATACCCGAGATTTCCAGAACCCGTTCCCGATCTTCGACAATCTAGATTGAAAGTATGTTGCTCAAAGAACCTCGTTTGATTGAGTTAGCTAGTGTTTTGATGGATTTTTCTTGTCCAACATTATGTTTCATTTCGTAGGCTGAAATCAAGTTACTGACTGATTCAGTCTTGTGTGGGCATCCAAACATGCTAAAGTTAAATGGATACTGCTTTGAGAATGGACAGTTTGGTGTTGTATATGACCTGGAACCATTGGATACTGTTCATAAACTTGTTCTTCAAGGTGATCTAATTTTCTGATTTTTTTCCTCATGCCTTAATTGCTGCTATGCATGCCACGTCATTGTCAGAGTTTGGACCAGGATCCACTACAAGAACTTACACCATTGGCGAGTAAAAATCCCGACTAAATAGATTTGCTCGCCAAGGGTAGGCTTCTAAAACGGAATTCCCGGTTTCCGGACCTCCATGATCCAAATATTTTTTTGACTATCCGAGCCGTTCAATGTATTCAAAAGGTGTTTTCAAGGGTCCACGCGGGAAATCTTCAAAAAAATATACCGGGAAGAGCTTGAACAAAAAGTTTTCGCAAAAAAATTATATTTACATTTTTTGCGAAAACTGCTTGGATCAAGCCCTTCCCGGTATTTTTTTTTTTTGAAGATTTATCGCCTGGATCCTTGAAAACACCTTCTGAACACATTGGACGGCTCGGATTTTCCA
Organism: Vaccinium darrowii; assembly: GCA_020921065.1. NCBI lineage: Eukaryota > Viridiplantae > Streptophyta > Magnoliopsida > Ericales > Ericaceae > Vaccinium > Vaccinium darrowii. The sequence continues at coordinate 38,483,176 of CM037154.1, forward strand.
AAAATAATTTGCAACACAAAAAAAATCAATTTTTTCTTATTTTTGGGAGGTGTGGATTAGAAGTTTTTCGTGCTCGCCAATGTCTATACCATTACCGAGCAAAATTATTTTGGTGGCCAATAATGGTCTTTATAGCCGACAAAATTAATTTGCTCGGGGAAAGTAAACTTTTGCCAAGTAAATTGGGCGTTGGCCGGGAAAAAAAGGCGCGTAAGTCATTTTTTGGTAGGAAATTAATTGCCGACTAAATATTTGCTCGGTGAAGAGTTATTAATTGTAAAAAGGTCATTGATCGGGACGCAATTTCATTAAGTAAATGAGTTATTATGTCCGATCAAGTGTGTAGCAAGACCCGAGTAACTTTATTCCTGATATGAATGATCTAATATATATAATGTAGAAGATTGATGATTCTGATAGCAAAAAATGGCTTAGGTACATCATAAGAATTCAATGTCTCGGGATGAATTGGAGGCCGCATCCCCAACTAGTTTTTTAGTATACCAGTTTTAAAAATAAAAAAAAAACAAGTTTTTTTAGTTGTGCCGACTGAAAGTTAGTCGGTGAAGAGCACGTGATTTTTGCGGGAATTCTAAAATAATTGGGGAAATTTTTTGGCGGAAGTCGAAAAAGCAAAAAGGCAATCTTCTTTCTCGTTCCCAAACCCAACCCATAGTCCCAGACTTCCATACCCATCCTGGCATTCTCCAGTTCCTTTCCAAAAGCATCGACTACTCTCTCTCTCTCTCTCTCTCTCTCTCTCTCTCTCTCTCTCTCCTCCAAAAGCATCGACTCTCTCTCTCTCTCTCTCTCTCTAACCTCCAAATCCATCGACTATTCATCCCATTCTCCAATCCATTGCTAAACCCAACTTCCATAACCAACCCATTCACAAATAATAGAGAAGATGAAGCAGAAATTAGGGAATCAAGCAACAGATTACGGAGGTTTCTAATTTACTCGATCATCACCAATCAAGCCAAAAGAATCCCCAATTCTGTCTCTCTCTCTCTCTCTCTCTCTCATGCACACACACATGCACACAAATGCACACACATCTACAATGCGGTCATAAGCTCGTTGTGTTGTTTTCCCCCTTTTCAACAGGTCTCCGATTTCAACATACTTGGGAAAGTTGTGAAGCTCGTTGGTTTTACCTCGTTTCAGTCTGCTCTCAACGCGGTCTCCGAAGGTGATTTTTATGCTCATTCTCTTGTTTCTTGGCCTTGTGGTTTTTTGGTAATGCATGGGTATTTGATTCACTAGCAATAGTATTTTAATAGTGTTTAAAGAAGTGTTGGAGCTTATTAAACTCAGGGCTGCTTTTTGGGTTAGAACAAGATGGGGACCCAATTCATATTCTATCAACGATCTTATTCACAATCTGAGAAGTATTTTGGATGCCATTTAGTATGTGCTTTCGTGAAGTGATTTCTTCCCTGAGATTAGGATTTTTTCTACTCGTCTTGCTGCTGCCTCTGTCTGGTTCTGCTGCACTTTGTTTGGCTCTGCTACTCCTTGTATCTGCTGCCTTTGCTCGGTTTTGCTGCACTTGGTTCCACTGCACTTGGGCTGTATTCTCCCAGGAAATTTGGTGGTTTGGTTCTCTTGTTGTGATTCTTTTCCTGAGCTTAAGATTTATTCTACTCGTCTTGCTGCTGCCTCTATCTGGTTCTGCTACATTAATTTTGTTTGGTACTGCTACACTTCGCATCAACTGCTGTAATTTGATTCTACTGGTGGTTGGGTTCTGCTATAGCTGCTATTGACTGGGCATTGATGAGGATACTGCTATGCTCTGGACTTGGGCTGCATTCTCCGAGGAAATTTGGTGGTTTTGTTCTTTTGTTTTTGCTCTGTATTTGCGCTTCTTTTTGTTGACTCCTCGTCAACTGTGTTCAGTTTTCTGGGTCTTGGAGGCATATGATTGTCGTGTGGTTGGGTGCCAACCTAGTTGGGATGCTCCCTCACGTTATGATGCCGTCTTTCCTTGCCCCCGTTTAATCTTTGTAACCATTCCAAAGATTAATAAAATTCTTTTGCTTTCAAAAAAAAAGTGTTTAAAGAAGTGTATATTTTTGGCTTCATTTGTCTGTATAGAAATGGTATTTTAATTAGATTAATTGTTTGTTGTGTGATGGGTTGACTTACTTTTTATTGTTTAGTTTTCTTCCAAACCTGGAAATGTTGTCATTGTTTATCCTCTTATGGGGTATGTCTAATTTTTTAGTTTAAGTTCCTCAAAAATGGGAATGATTGTTGGAATAAACTAATGCTTTTCAAACCAAGTCTGATTGTGGTCCCCCTTTAGAATTAGAACCCTTGTTTAGTTAAAAATTAGTTGGTTCTTTCTTACTTTAAACACTCTAGTATCAGTTCAAAAAATAAAAAATCAAAAAACACTAGTATATTTAGTTCGTTCTGCACTTTTTTGGTTTACTACCGTTAATAGTTATCTTTGCCGGCGGTTTCATGTTACCTCCGTTAATTAGTCACCTGCACCGGTAGTTTCATTACCGCCGGTAATAGTGTTTTTGCTGGTGGTTTGTTATTAATGCCAGGAATAGCACCCTTTACTGGTATTTTTCACTATTGCCAATAAAAAAACCGCCATAAAGGCCATATTTGGCGTAGACGCGTAGTAGTAGGGACAACCCAAGACGGAACCAAAAGAAGTACAACAGGTTATTGTACCCTTCAACCGGCGCCGTCCCGAGTCTTGAAACCTGATTCAAATCGTTGGCTTTGTAGGCTAGCGAAGAACATGCTAGTAACAATCAAGTTCATCGGGCTTAGATGATCCGGTGACGAAAGCACATTTTTACAGAGCTATTACCAATATGGTGAATATCATGTTGGAGCTTATGCTTGTTATCCATGTGAAAAAAGCTTTAGAATATTAAAGATATTATTCCACCCCAATTTGTTTGTCCATTTTCACTAATTTCAGATATTTTTGAAGGAGAGTACCAAAACATGGACAAGGAAATCAGGGCAAAGCGTGTAGGTTTTATACTTGAGTGTTTTCTCCTCCCCAATGTAGGTATTGCAACTAGACAGATACCGAATTCCAAAGAGTAGTAAATGGTCTAGTCTTCGGATGATAAAACACCAAACGAAACAAAAGGGGATTAGTTGATAAGGCCCTCGAGTAAGCACAAATTCCATGCCTAAAACTAGGAGATGTAGGCACTCAACAAGCATCAGACAAACTCAAAAAGAGAGTGGAAATTAAACTATGGACAACCTAAAGCCAAACTGTTATGCACGAAACTATCAGAGTCTCCTTGAGCATCTACACTGACCTTAATGGTGTGTGTGCAAGCAAATTCGTCAATGGTCCAGAGCTTGATCTCATCATTACTATCACAGGAACAGAGGATATCCCCCTTTGGATGGAAATCCAACAAATTTACTTGCCCAGAATACCCAAGAAGCTTGCCTAATGGTTCACTTGCCTACATCCCATGGGTAAAAACATGTAAGTAGTAGTTGAATCAAAAGAAGGGGGAGGGAGAGAGAGACAGAGCTGAAAAGTATTACCAAGTGTCAAAGCTAAAAGTATTACCGAGTGTCAAATGTGAAATAATAAGCACATAAAATCTCTTTTTTATCAGTCAACCGCCTAGATATTTCTTGCTTTTTTGTTTGGCGAAAGTCAGTGTTGTTGTAGTTAGTGTGGTTTGAACGCCAGTCAAATGCATGGAAGGATATGGTGCCAACCATTGGGCTACCACTCCACTTATGTCAACCACCTAGATTAGAAAAGTCAAATTGTATTGCGAATGCAAATCAACATAAGAATACTCAGCGAATGCTTAAAAGTCCTACGATTATGTACAGGTGCATCAAATCCACATTTTCTTTCATCCGCTACCCAGCTATATAGATGAGACCCAGTTCCCTAAATCAAGAGATTGGACACTGCTATGTGTTTGTGTGTGCAAGGGTGTGAAATATTTCCTTCGAGCTTGCATCTATATCTATGTGCTGAGTTCATTTGTGAACCGAAAAAGCCTTAGAGTGAAGGTTCACATTTTCAAGCTTGGCACAGCGGGGCAAACTTTCTGATTGTGTTGCTAGGCTTATGAGTTGTGGCTTAACTAAGTACCTTAAAGATATTCTGCAACTCATTGTAGGGATTAGGTTTGGCTTTTATGTGACCCTGTCTTTGTGTTTGGTTTGTGTTTTGAACTTCATTGAATATCCTTTCTGCTGGTAATAAAATAAGTTAAATATATGAAAATACTCCGTATTAGATTGTGAATTAAAGATTCACGAAGAGTTAAAAAACGGGGAGACAGTAAGGAGTTTTAAAATACGACCTTATGCATCTTAGACATATGAACACTTCTTTTATTATTCAAACAAGTCACAGAGTTGAGCTGAAGATATGTTGTCTCCATGAATAAGTGATCCTATGGTGTGGCGTGTTGAATGAATATTCACATCTTTGCGAATGTGTGTGTGTGTGTTTGGGGGGGGGGGGGGGGGGGGGAATTGTGGGTACTGCCGTGCACAATGCAAATAGCCTTTTTGTTTTATGCGATTTCATGCCCTCTAATCTATTGTTTATTCTTTGTTCCAGAGAATCAAGACTTCAAATTTGTTGACCAACAAAAGTTTGTTTGTGGCTATCTCCGACACTAATCTTTTGACGTTTGGGAAATTGCTTATTTGCTCGACTTCGCCATTCACTAAGGTAATATTTAGTATTCCTTGTTTTTTTACTCACTAAGGGTGCAAGTGGAATATCCCTGCATCCCCCTCAAAATGTATGTGATTGTATTGTTGTGGTGCTTGCTAAGGGTGCAAGTGATGCAGGGCTCCCTCCTTTCTGTTATTGTTTTTTTTTATTATGGACCCATATTTCATTGTTGTAAATAATAGGTAAGAATTGAACTATGATCTACCCTAAATGCCTTTGAAAGCAGACAACGCTAGAATAAAGCCAAAATAAAAAAAGGTAGAATAAAACAAAGGGACACTTAAATAATCATCCTTTTATTCACTTGAAATTAGAAAATCATCCTGAGCCTTTTTAGGAGTTATGTTTTCATCCCGAGATTCAAATAAACCCTAAAATGCCCTTTATATATGTAAATACTTATATAATTTATAACATATTAGGAGATTGAGGACTAAATTCAAAGTTGCATATAGGAGGTGCTACGAAGTGGACCATTTTCAAAATTAGGAGGTCCTCCACTGCAATTACGAGATTTGGGGATAACACCCAATCCCTGATATCTCGTTTTCAAACACAATCCCTAATCAACAACACCAGAATTCCAAAACTAACAATCGTCCATTCCATAATCCTTGCCGTCATGATGAAATTCAATGACAACCGCTTGGGCTACTTCCTCTTTGGAATGAAGTTATAGAAGGGGACATTTGCATGTATTTTACGGAAAGTGGCTCTAATACATAGCCAAACGAGGCAGTAGTGCAATAAATATGATGGGTTAGCCCTTAGTTGATGATAAAGTGCAACACATTACAACCTTCACTCAACTCGAAGGAAAAGGAGATGCAGGGGGAAAATGGTACAATCGTCCATTCCATAATCCTTGCCGTCACGATAAAATTCAATGACTGAGCTAAACACTATTGAGGTGCCCTCAAATGAATGGGCTATAATCAGATTCACCAGGTAATATTACCGATTGCTCCTTTGGCATTATAATTCGTTTTCTTAGCCTTAATTTCAATTACCAAATTGGTTTTTACACTTAAGATCAGTCATACAATTGCCAGATTCGTTTTCTTAGCCTTAATTTCAATTACTCCTTTGTTATTATAATTCGTTTTCTTGTCCTATCTCAAAACCTTTCTTTTTTTTGTTTGTTGTGTCAAACGGGTCTTTCTGACTTTGATCTAGTGATAGAAAGAGAGTTAGTCCTCCTTTTCTGAAGTGGAATATCTCGACTCTGACTCGAAAGTGTAATACGGTGTCATCGGAAGACCTCGATCAATCAGAGGTGTATATGTTTACCATGATAGTTGGAAAAGTGTATACTAAGAATATGATAAATGATGAATATGTATGTTTAACATGTTATTTGGAAAATAAAGTGGTTATAAAATATACCATAGATCAAGTTAACAAGACCAATAAATTTTGTTGGTTATTGTGATCATTTGATTTTGTTTTTATGATATTTCGAATGTGTTGTGAGCATAATTTTACCATGACCCAAAACATAGATAAGCCATGACCCAAAACATAGATAAGGGGTATGTACTGTGAGCACAATTTTTACCATGTTTCTTTTGTTTTTGTTTGTTTGTTTGTTTTTTTTTTTTTTTTCCCTTTTTTGCTTTTTTGTTTTTTATCAAAACCTTATGTGTTTTTTTTTTTATCATGTCTTATATAAGAGAGCCGTTGTGCGGGCCTACATAGATAAGGAGTGTACACAAGGGGAGTATAGAGAGCCGTTGTGCGGGCCTACATAGATAAGGAGTATACACAAGGGGAGCATACATACTCCTTATCTATATAGGCCCACGCAACGCCTATAGTATCCTAAAATTTTTACCACGAATATTATGATTTTTGACATTTTTTACCATGATTCAAGAGATTAATTCAATAATTATTACCATATTTACATGTCATTAAGTGTTTTTTACCATAAAATTGGGGTTTGATATGATATTTTTACCATGATTTTTTATTTATTTATTTTATTTTTACCATGAAATGTCGTTAGCCTCATCCATGAGAAGTAGTAATCACAAGGAGAAGATAATGCGCCGAAAGTATGTTCTTCCTCCTTATCTAGTCCTCTGTTGATTTCATAGCATGTATAATTCCTTTTTAGAATTTCTTAACATCGTTTATATCTTATTAGCTTTGAGTTTTCAAATTATGTTTTTGTCCGAATTTTCAATAGTATGTTCTGAGGATCTGGAATTTTATCACTTAGGTTGGTTATTGAAGTGTTTCACCTTTTATTTGTTTTGTGAGTGAAAATGGCCGACAATGGTTGTAGATTGGTAGCAAGTGTTTATGGGACAATAAAAGTTTTTTTTTCCCTTCTTTTTTCAGGATTGAAAAAGGTGTATGGGACTAAAACCAGTATCTTTTGTCCTCGCCGTCCCAAATCATGGTCCGAAATCTCCACCAAGCAGCGTCCCCAATCGTCATCCAAAATTTTCACTAAATTATCATACCAAATCTTCACCATAGCCATCCCAAACCAACATCGCTCTGCTTCATAAACGTCTCCATAATCCAAAATAGGTTGTGAACAAGTATTTTATGATGATTCAATGTAACAAATATTAATTTATCATGTTGTTCTGTGAACGATTTTACCATGATGTAACATGTTTTCACTATAATCGGAGTTGTTAAACAAAGGTAACAAGTTGTATAAATTTACCATAAACATTGAGATATGTTTTGGAATGTATTTTACCATGATTCAATTTTGCGATTCATTTACCATGTTTTACCATGTTCATTGTACATGTTATGTTTTTTACCATGTTTTTTTTATCCTTGATTCATTTTGTTATCGTAATTTATGATGTGGACATAATTTACCATGACTACTTACAATTTGCCATGAGAACTCTTTTTTTTTTTTTTTTTACCCACCACTTTTCATTCCCACCAATTTTCCAAAACCCCTTAAATTTCGGTACTCACAGGACTAATATTTGGAAATAATATCATCCCACTCAATTTTGAATCTCGACCATTTCAAAGATTCCATGATTTTAGGCAACACTCTCATCTACCATTTCAAAAATTCATTGATTTCAAAATCCCATAATTTTAGGCAACACAATCATCAACCATTTCAAAAGTTCCATGATTTTAGGCAAGATATTCATTTCCTTGATTTTTGGTAGCTGAATTCTTTTATTATCCCTAGAAAAAGGTAACTGAATTTTTTTTTATTGTATATTTCGAAAAAGGGTAATAATGGTAAATCACATTAAAAGAGGATGAAAACATAACCCCATAAAATTGGCAGGATGAAAATTTATGTGTTGTCCAAAAAAAGGAGGAATATTTAATTACCTCAATAAATTACGCTAGAACCTATTTAGTAGAGTAATCTAATTTGCATGAGTCAAAAAAAAAATGATGGCAAGAATTCTATAGAGGCCAAAACATGACAGTAATCAATGTAAAGGTTTCAGTTGTATTTCCTTTATATCAAGTTGTATTTCTATTGGTTTTATCAAAAAACAAATCTGAAAAGAAAAATTTGTCATAGATGTATTATTATCTTTCTTAACAAGGAAGAAGAAGATTGCAAAATCCAATTTTAGAGGGTAAAACCTATTGAATATAACCTAATCGAGCCGTGAGGACAAAAATGATAGTAATCCTGAACCAAATAGAATACTTATAAAACATTTTTCTGGCCATGTGTCAAAGTTCATTCAAAGTATTTTTGTCCAAAAAAAAAAAGGTCCAAAATGGCTACCTATTAGACTTGCTCCACTTCGATCTACTATATTCTCCTTTGCTCCATTTAAAAATTCTTGGATTGAACATTAATATGTATAACCTCTAAGTAATTTTGTAGGCCACAAAAAAATGGAAAAAAGTTGGATGAAGATAAAAGATAGGTTGGCAAGTGCGGAGTATAAACTAGGGGTGGAATCTTTTATACAATATGCGATATGGAGATTTTAGGACCAGAGACTGAGATTCGATGCCCGTGTATTGATTGTTTGAACAGCAAAAATTGTGTAGAATCAAAGAGTCCAACGCAGTAGCATCTTTGGGTGCAAAGAGGATAACTTTTTGAGATCCCAGGTTTTGAGCAAAACTGTCGTTAAGGTCCTTTCCTTTCCTAGTATTAATTCAATATCCATTGGTCATTTTGTAATGTTTAATTTCTTTGATGTAGTTGCATTTCTGAATGACCCGTGAATATCTACTGCTGGAACGCACTATCATGAGTAATTTGTACGAAACTGCCATTAGTATGAAGGTGTCATCACATGTACGAAGTTAGTCCTCAACGCTCTTGGTCCTTCATTTGAAAAATGAAATAAATCCACCACAAGGTCTCCATGGCCACAGCATGCAATTCTAACCATAAAACTACAACCACTTTCTTTTTGAACTGCACTACAACCACTTTCTTGCTATGGAGTGTTATGACTGGTTAGTCTGTCTGCCATCCTTATGTTGGGTAGGAAATATCAGCTAATTGGAATCATTAACCGAGATTTGTTGCATAAATTTGTTTATATAAGTTTTGTCGACGAAGTTCCAATGTTTTTGCTGCCATTAGTTTTGCCTCAACTGTTGGTGGCTGATATGGCTTAATAATAGAAAGATCTTTTGAAGAGCAGCAAATGGAAAGTTGTAGTGGCTTTAATGCTCTTGGAAGAGTCCTTGGTGAATTTTTACGGGATTCATTCTGTTAATGCATCGTTTGCGAATCTGCAGATTTTAGGTCATACATCTACATGATTTTTGGGAATTTTATTGACGTGGTTGCACAAATCATTATTTTCTGAAAATTGTACTGAGAGTCCCTCTATGGGTCCTCTTTGTTGGGTTAAAATTTCGAACTTTGATTCCATGTATAGAGCTCTATAGAAATTCGTGAAGTTACTGCTGTCAGTTCGGATCTGTGTAGACTGCACTGACACGTTTTGGGAAAACAGTCATAACTTTTACCACGGGTATCGAAATGGCACACCGTTTGATTTTTCTGAAACTAGACTCATGGATCTTTCTGTCCATGAAAGGATTGTACCATAAATTTGGCCACGCAAAATCAGTTTTTGCATTGAAGTTCAGAAAGAGGTGCAGTTTCTGAAATCTGTTTTTCTTGAATGAACTAGCTTTATTTATATTGGTGTACAAAGCTCATTCAAACTCTGTTTTCGACATATGACCTATCGATGCGAAGCCTATGATGTGTATTTTGTGTTGGTTTGGGTTTGTACCCAGGAGTTGGCAGGACACGGTATTTTTGTGTCCCTAAGTATTGACCCATTATGGGTGTCTTATGCTATGATTTCCATTCTTATTTTCTATTCATTCCTTGGCTTGCTAGATTTATCTCTCTGCTACTGATGCGGTTATACATCTGTTGCTCTGGGTGTTTTGCTGTAATTTTTTTTCACTAGAATAATTAACTAAATGCTATAATTCTTGTGTCCCTTTTAAGAGAATGGTAGCGTTGATGGTGGATTGGCAACTATGGACTGAATGAATGTTGATAATAGCATGGGAATGAAAATGTGGGATATTTGTAGTAGTTTTTAGGATCTCAGGATTTTGACATAACTTTTACCGACTAAACTTATAACTTTACTCGGTATGTTTGGACTAATCGCCGAGTAAACTTTAGTCGGAAATGGGGGACAACAATTACCGAGCAAACTTTAGTTGGCAATTGGCAATGGGGCACAACAATCGCCGAGCAAACTTTAGTAGGCAATGGGGCACACTAAACCACCGAGCAAACTTTAGTCGGTAATGGGGTACACAAATCACCGAGTAAACTTTAGTGGGTAAGGGGGTACAAAAATCACCGAGTAAACTTTAGTCGGTAAATGTCTATTCTTTTACCGAGTAAAATATAGTTGCCGACTAAACTCTTCTCGGTGAATCTGTCAGCAAAAACACTCCTTTTACCGAGCAAAGCATTTTTTAGTCGGCAAATACATTCACTGAAGGTCATTCGCCCACTAACGTGCCGACTAAATTATTTACTCGGCATTGGTTTGCAGTGACTAAAAAGCCACTTTTGCCGAGTAAATGCTTACTCGGTCGGCATTGGTGAAATCTGTTGTAGTGATCATTGCGTTATAAATAGAAAAATCCTAGTCCATACAGAGAACCACCTTGATAGATGATTTTTGGAGAACAGTTGGGGCATTAAGACATTGGTGACAATCAAGAAAAAACGGCCTTTCACTACTACAATAACTGAGATAGATCACACAAGGAATTTTTAAAACATCTCACTTTTAGGAAAAGCGTGATAAAGTTTTTAGGGATAAAGTTTTTATCTCGCTTTACCAAATAGAGTGTGATGAAAGGTACTTTTTCCTCCGCTGTACAAAAACAGATCGTAGTTTATTTTTTTTATCACACCTTTTGGTGCACTTACTTCCAATCTGTCCATGGCTGGAATCTTATGCTTTGGCCGCATTAACATATTGACTATTTCTCTAACTGTTAGATTATACAAACTTGAGTGTCTTTGCCAAGGTTTTGTACAAGCACAAAGCCACTGATGATTGGTAATAAGTGGCCATAGACCTATAGTGATTATGATGGGTTTCTTCCTCAACCTCAAGGGTTCAAATCAATTGTCCTCAAGTATGTGTCTAGGGCATGGGTAACGCGTTTGACGGGAACGGGTCTTTGAGTTTCAAATTTATACAACTCACATGTCAAGGCTAGAGGGACATGGCAACAAACTCATACTTCTGAAGTGTTAATGGTATTTACAAGGTGTCACTGAGCATTTCATGCATGCTACAAATGTTTTAGCTATAACTCTATAGTAAAGCCAAATTACTATGGACAATATGGTGACCTATGCCCCAATACTATCA